>CM033716.1:3611274-4084305 GCA_019671005.1 Hibiscus mutabilis
AGAGTGCCATCCTTTCGATATGAACTAAAGCATGATTATTTGATGTCTTCCTCTCCTTACAGGAGAGTGCAGTGACCTTTTACATTACTATTAAAAGCGAGAAGAGACCGGTTCTTCAAGTTCAAGGGAAGAGGCCGACTACGCTAACTGGAAATGCAATGTCTGACTTCGTTCTATTTTGCTCTCTAGAGCTTTCTCATGCGTTTTCTGGACATCATGTGGAGAATCTTCTCCATATGAATGGTTAAACGTTTTTTTAAAAGTAAGAAAATCGCAGTCTGCGTCTCGTGTAAGGATTGATATCCTTATTTTTATTTCATTAAGGTTTCGTCTCGTCCTTAAGCTTCGCTAAAGCGACTACGTTGCCTCGCCCTAACGAGTGAACTTCCTCACCCGAATGAACAACTTTATATATCTTGCTTTTGAATCGGAGTTTCAGGGGCAAGCTGCTGATCAAGATGAGTGTATGGGTCATGTGTCGGATGAGAGTGATCCCATTGAGGATGATGTGTTTGATTGCATGGAGGAGGTTGATGCTTAGGCGGCTACTGGGCACTCTATCGAGCATTAAGCCTCGTTCTCATTCTTTTTATTTGTAATGATGATAGTGCTCTAGAATTGTCATGGTAAGGCGAACCCTACATTTCGTTGGATTTTGAAATCCTTAGTACGTGAACATCGGGTCGAGGTTGTAGCCCTATTAGAGCCTCAGGTTTTTGGAGTGTCTGCGGATAGAGTTATTTCCAAGTTTGGCTTTGATCATTCATTTCAGTGTGGAGTCTCCTGAGTTTAGTGGTGGTCTATGGTTACTCTGGAATGGAAATATTAGCATGAAACTTTTGCATATATCGAATCAATATATTAATGGCAGAATATGTAAGGGGGTGAGAAGGGGTTGATCTATTTTATGGCAGTATATGCAAGCCCCCAAGGTTCGAAAAGGAAGCATCTTTGGAAGCAGTTGCATGTGTTAGATTTGAGGGAAGATCTCCCATGGGTTCTTGGCATAGATTTTAACGCAATATTGGACCCGAGTGAGAGAGTAGGGGGTTCTTCATCATCTGTGGTGGGAGCCGCCTTTTTTTGAGTTTATTCACAATACAAGTTTATCGGATTTGGGGTATAATGACCTCCATTCACATGGTCAAGGGGGATTTACATCAACGCTTAGATCGGTGCTTAGCGAGTTATTCTTGGCTCAGTAAATTTCCGAATACTTGTGTGACACATTTGGACCAAATTGGGTCGGATCATAGGCCTTTTCTCCTTCAACATGTGCAATGTTACCCGGTTGACCCAAATAGGCCTTTTCGGTTCATTGTTGCTTGGCAAGACCTTCCTCGGTTTTAGTAATATCTACGATCTATTTGGTCTCAGTAATATTTATGGTGGGAGCCACCTTTTTCTGAGTTTATTCACAATACAGGTTTATCGGATTTGGGGTATCAAGGACCTTCATTCATATAGTCAAGGGAGATTTACATCAACGCTTAGATCAGTGCTTAGCGAATTATTCTTGGCTCAGTAAATTCCCGAATACTTGTGTGACACATTTGGACCAAATTGGGTCGGATCATAGGCCTTTGCTCCTTCAACATGTGCAATGTTACCCTGTTGACCCAAATAGGCCTTTCCGGTTTATTGCTGCTTGGTAGGACCATCCTCAGTTTTAGTAATATCTACGATCCGTTTGGTCTGCGCCAAGCTCTTTGGCAGATAATATTGTGAATTTTAAAACTGAAATTTTGAAGTGGAATCAGGATGTGTTCGGCCACATTGGGAAGCGGAAACAGAGGATTTTGGCTCGATTGAGGGGTATTGAAAAAGCTTTATTACGCTCACATTCGAATTTCTTATTGGACCTACGAGAACAATTACGGTCTGAGTTTTTAATGGTGTTGGAGCAAGAGGAGAGTTTTTTGTCGCAAAAGGCTTGCGCACAATGGGCATTACATGGCGACCGTAACACAAAATATTTTCATGCTTCGACTATGTCAGACGTCGGGTGAATAGAATCATGGCATTACGAATGGAGGATATGAGTTGGTGCACTGAGCAGGAGGAACTTCAAGCTACGGCTCGGGACTTCTTTGCTAATTTTTTCACATCGGCCGGTTCTTGCGATATGGTATATGGGACGATAGGAATGTTTAAACCTTTGTCCCAGCTTGATATCGATGTAGTTAGCAAAACTGTTTCGAACGAGGAAATTCAGCTAGCATTGTTTGATATGGGCAGCTTTAAAGCACCAGTATTGGATGGTTTACAGGCGGGGTTTTATCAGCGTAACTGGGAGATTTTGGGTAGTGCGATTTGTAGTTGTGTCCGGAAAATTTTTGTTGATGGGCGTGTGCTGTTGGATTTTAATAAGAGTGGATTAGTCAGTTTAGACCCATCAGTTTATGTAATGTGATTTATAAGGTGGTCACAAAGGTCATTGTGAACAGGGTCATTGTGAACAGGTTAAAGCTTTTGTTACTGGGGTGAATTTCTGATAACCAAACTAGCTTCGTTCCTGGTCGAGCAATTACGGATAATATTGTGATCAAGGAGGGTTATCCGGCAAGGGGATCCTTTATCGCCATATTTGTTTGTGTTGTGCATAGAGCGTTTTGCGCGGACAATTTAGGTTGAGATTAAGGAGGGTAATTGGAAGGTGTTTCGAACATCGAAAAGGAGTCCATGTATTTCTCATTTATTCTTTGCTGACAATATGATTTTATTTGTGCAGGCGTCTTCAGACCAAACTCCAGGTTTTACATCGAGTCCTTCATCACTTTTGTGAGGTTTCGGGTCATAAGGTGAATGTGACTATGACAAATATTTATTTTTCTAAAAATGTTCCGAGCGCGTTTCGTTCCCAAATCATTAATGCACTTGGTTTCACGGAGGTTGAAAACTAGGCAAAATATTTGGGTGTCCCTTTTTTGCATAATCGCATCACCTCTTCGACTTATGAGTACTTGGTGAGTAGGGATCAAAATAAGTTGTCAGGTTGGTCTGCTAAAAGCCTTACTCTTGCGGGTCGAATTACATTAGCTAAAGCGGTGTTAACCGCTATTCATACTTGCACCATGTAGACGACACTTCTCCCTAAGAAGACTTATTTGAAATTAGAAAAAATTATCCAATGATTTTTATGGGGAATTTCTTCGGAAGGCAAAGGAGTGTATTTAATACGTTGGGATGATGTTTGTCGTCCTAACTCGCAAGGGGGTCTTGGTTTTCGTCGATTGGATGTACAAAACGAGGCTTTTTTTTTGTTGTTGAAGAAATTGGTTTTTCAATTAGTAGCTAGGACTGACCCATAATGGGTTCAATTCCTTCGAGCGAAATACAAATGTGATTCACTAGTCCTGAACATGTTATGGAATAAGAACTGTTCAAGAGTATGGAAAAGAATTTGCATGGTGTGGGCTGATGTGCATGAGAGTGTATTTCATTGCGTTAGCAATGGGCGAAGAACTCGCTTCTGGCATGATCAGTGGATAAAAAGAATTGACTGTCTAATATCCTATGTTCTGGAGCATTTTCATCATCGGATTGGAATAGAATCGGTGGCTGATATGGCCGATGGGTGTGGGAATTGGTATTGGTCTAAGTTTCAAGACATGTTTCCCCCTCGGATAGTACTTTGCGTAGCTGCTAATAATGGCCCTCTTTTATCAGCTAGGGACGACATGGTGGGTTGGAAGGCTAGCGATGATTGGCAATTCTCAATTAAGTCGGCTTATAGGCTACGTTGTGGACCGACAGTTGAAGCAAACATATGCTTATGGAAGAGAATTCACCATTATCGTGGTGTACAAAAGGTGAAAGTTTTCTTGTGGCTCCTTTGTAACAATAGGATTATGACGAATGCGGAAAGGGTGCATCGACACATTGACATGGATGAACGCTGTTCATTGTGTTCTTTGGCACCAGAAGATGCTCATCAAGTTTTTCGGGGTTGCCCGAGTGCAATAGTGGTTCGGAATGAGGTGGTCCAGCCAGGGAATTTAGTGGAGTTTCTCTCCTTGGATTTTATGGAATGGATTCTTCAAAATTTGTCCGATGCCTCTCGATTTGTACGTATTCATCAAGATTGGGATGTTTTGTTTGGTTCGATCTTGTAGAATATTTGGCGGGATCGTAATGCGGCTGTATTTGACTCCACCTTGGAAGATGGGGGCTCGGTTATGGAAAAGAGCAAACGACTCACAGCGCTGTGCTGCTCGAATTCCAACAGTGATGCTAGTCGATTGAAGAGCAATGCTGCTGATTGCTCGAGTACTGGGGGTGTTGCTGCTGCTTGTTCGAATGATGGGAGTGATGCTGGGCGAAGGTTGGGTTCTTCAGTTTGGAAACAACCATCATTGGGTTGGTTCAAGATCAATTCCGATGGTAATCGAGATCCTTTAGAAGGCAATGCAACATGTGGTGGAGTGATCCGAGATCATTCAGGTCAATGGTTAGTTGGTTTTTATTCAGGTCAATGGTTAGTTGGTTTTTATAAGTACATTAGAATTTGCTCGATGTTAGAGGCAGAATTGTAGGGAATCTACGTGGGTCTTATTTGTGCTCTAGGAAAAGGTCATTACCGAGTTATTGTGGAATCTAATAGCCTAGATGCAATTAGGATTCTTATGACATGTGGTAGCGGTGTTGCCCATTTGACAATTATCATGCATAAAGGGATTTAATTAGCCAAATGGGAATGGTTTGTTTTCCGCATGTACGTAGTTCGGGGAATAAAGTGGTGGATTATTTGACTAGCCTTGCGAGTTCGATAGATTTTGAGATACATGTGCTTAATAGCCCTCCAGATGGGGTTTGGGGGCTGCTGATGGCCGATGGTTGGTTGCCTGCGGGTGACTAGTATTGTTTCGGCTTTTGTTGCTTTAGTTCATTGGTTGATCTTTGTTGTTTCCTCAAGTTTATTCAGACATTTTAAATAGTATCGTGTCTACCATTTTCCTCCATTTAAGCTTAGGAAGATTTTTAACGAGGCACACGAAATATTTTCAGTGTATATAATCTCTTAATCTAATCATACCTTTTTCACCAAAAAAATTAGATATATAGTTTTTTTTTTCAATAAATTTTTTTATTAATATTAAAGCCTTTATCGAGGTTATCATGCAGAGAAACAAACGACACAACAGAACCACGCCCAGGCAAGATTAAACAAAACTGTTAATCACCCATTAAAAAAATAATATGAATTACTGAAATCCTCCCATTTTTTGTCTGGGCTCCAAATTATATTTGAACCATTTACCCTATTCTAAAAAATATATACCAAATAAAAAAAAATTGACCGAAGCAAGGCATGTCATGCCCTGCCTCATGCCACCCTATGCCCTGCTAAGTTTTCCCCACACTCCACTCAACCATGATTAATTCCCCTCCCCATGATCCATTAAAGGGGCAGATTGAAAATTTGAAGGGGAGCCGGCCATTTCAAGAATTGAAAGGGGAAGGGCAGATTGAAAAAAAAAGAGGGAGAGGCTTGACATTTTAAAAAAAAGGGGTTCTCACATTATTTTGAAGACAAAGGGAGAGAGTTCTCTACTATATTTGGGTTAGGGTTATATTCTTTCTTTTGTGTTTATAGTATTTATATTCTATGGTTTAATGAAATATTAGTTGGTAATCCTTGTTATTTATTTAAATTTCGTTCTTACATGTTTTTTGTATGTTCATATATGTTGTTCGAATGTGTTTAGTTTAATTTTCAGTTATTGTTAATGTTTATATTTTATAGTCTCCTTTAAATATATCTAAATATTTTTTATAGGTATAAGTTTTTTTACCTTAATTATTATGTTTTAAGATTAATATGTATGAATGTTTTAGGTTAGTATTTTATTTTTGTTGGAGTCGTTTTCATTTATAAGTTAGATTAATATTTATGTATGTATGTTTTGAATATGTTGCATTGTGGTTTTTGTTTAGGTTTCATTACATGTATATATGTGGTTAATTATTTCTTGAAGTATGTTTTTTCTCCTTTTTCACATGTTCTTTTATGCTTTGTTATTGTGATATATCGTGTTTATGTTTTTTTATTTGTGTTTAATGTCGTGATTGTGTTATATGTATATCATGCATTTGTTGCATTTGTATTTTTTCTTATGTGTTTAAGCATGTTAGAATTAATTAGTTTAGTTTTGGAAGCATGTCTTTTTGCATGTTTATATTTATGTTTTGTCTTATTATTGTAACATGTCATGTTATTTTCGTTTATGCATTTCATTTAATATTATTTACGTTAGATTAGTTTTTTTATTTTTTTAGTGTTTATTTATATGTGTATCGTATTGTATTTATTTATGCTTGCCATGTTTTAAATTGCATTTCAGAAATATAAATTGTCAATGCGGTGCCCTTTTTATCCGAGCGTAAACGGGGCCAGTATTAGGCGTAGTGATAGTGGTTGGGCGTTTACTCTCGAATAACGGGGCCTTTAAAATCTACTCGCACTTACAACCAAATTTTGATTTAATCGTCACTTTAATCCGGAAAATCTAATATTAATAAAGCGGTAATTATTAAAGTACTAATTTTGGGCGGTGTGGGGGTGTTAATCATTCCTCATCCGTAACCGACTCCCGAACCCATCAATTTGAAATCTCTAGTTTTTACGGTGTCCGATCCACCTTGAGTGGTCGGTGGCGACTCCATTTTTAAATAAAATACGGTTTTTCTAAAATCTTACGGAAGACATCATTTTCAAAATAAAGTAAAACAAAACAAAAACCACACATTTTTTAGCGAGAGGGACATCGTACAATTTGGATTCCTTAAAGTTTAGGGTTTAGCATCAGTGGTTTATGATTTAGCTTATGGTTATTGGTTTATGAGATTAATTTCGATTCTTTAAGGTTTATGGTTTTGGGTTTAGTATTAATGGCTTATGGTTTAGTATAAGGTTATTGATTTACGAGATTAATTCCGATTCAACTTGCTAATTTATGCATTTGAATTTGATTAAATATTTAAATCAAAGCTTCATGTGTAAAATTGAACTAAATTAAAGTTTCAACTTTCATGTGTACAATTACATATTTACATCCAAATCAAAAATTTATGTATAATTATAGTAAATTAAAATTTATATGGTATAATAATAATGTTCGAATTGAATTAGCTTATTAAACTTAGGATCTAATTCAGCTAAATTAAAACTTAGAAGCATAAATCACGGACATAATTAAAAGAATTCTAAAACTAAATGTGGAATTTCAATTAAATTAATTTAAATTAGGACTCAATTGAATTAAATTAAAACCTAAAAGTGAAAATTTAGGATTTAAATGAAAAACATCTAAAGTTGGAAGAGCTAAAAATAATTTATCCTAACCTAAAAACCCATGCGGGTGGGAAACTTTCCCTCCACCGTTTCACTTTAATTAAAATCATGGGGAGAATAAAAATTTGGAGGGAATTAAGCCCCTAATTTTTAGGTTCTTTTTCTCCAAAATTCAAATGAAATCTTTTTAAATTTGATTCAATAATTAATTGTCCATTTGGCATTTGCCTCCTAATTCTTTTGTTTAGTGATTAATTACTTTTTAGGTCCTCACTTGTTTAATTTTTTTCATTTTAGTCTTAACGTTCACGTTTAAATTTTAGTTTAATTCAACTTAGTCATAATTATATATATTTTTTAAATTGTAAAATATTTCGGCATTCTAAGGGATATTTTGGTTCATATTAATCCTTAAAATTTTATTTTTATCTGAAATTTACCCACAATTACCATACCGAAGTCTATTTGTACACGGTAAGACCCAACTTGAACTTTAACCGAAATCGATATTTCTCGACCTGAATTTTATCCGTTAACGACGTGACCCGACCTGAACGTGGCCCGACCTGAAGTCCATCCAAATCTGAATTAACCCGTTAATTAACTGATTTGGACCCGTACCATTTTGGCCTGAGCTAAAACTTACCCGACCTGAAATTAACCTGACCCGAACCTGAACTCAATCTGATTTGAAATCAACCTGATAATGACCTGAATTTGAGTCAACCCGAACTCGACCTAATCCGAGTCGAACCATTAAATTAACATGACATAACCCGTATCTAATTTGATCTGACCTGACATAACCTGATCTGAAACCTGAACGATTACCTGATTTCACATCCCTAGCTAAACATAATACATTCATATTATGATCAGCATCTATCAAAATTGAATATAAAACTCTAAGTTGTGGAGGATTTTCTGAAATAAAGTATTTCTTATGAAGTGATATTTGGCAATTAATTTGCTTCTGATTACGACTGTGAATTCATAATTCATCACAGATTGGATCAGCTTGCTGTGCTCAGCACTCTAATAACAAAAGCACAACAGTGACAGGGTCTGTCTGTTTTGGTAATATTGTGTTTTATTCAAGTGGGATGGGGATAATATAAAAATATTTTCTTATGCATTTTTATTTTTAATTTAAATTTATTAAATATGGATTCTGAGGTTTTATAAACTCTAAAGACTAAAATAGTGGTAGCCGTGGCATCTTAAATATTGGGATCTTAGGACAGGTTATTGACCAGAAAATGTCTATTCCTAAGGGACCACCGAAAGGGAAGGATGCAGTGGCTTGAAGATTCTTCGTCCTTCAAAAGTTTCTACTCCCTTACTGTATAGTTAACCCTACTAATTCTCGCTTTTTGGAAAGAGGATTAGGGATGCTCATTTGACTTAAATACGATAAATTTTGATCCAATTCAATTTTAGAGAATTGTTATGTAATTTTTTTAATTATCTTCTTATTTTGTCTAATAAGAATAGAATAATTATTATAATGCTCCCTTTTTATTTGTATTTTTTCAATTAACTTCATATTTTATCGAATAAAAATAATAAAAAATATTATTCATGTCGGGTCAAATTTAAATTTTTATTTAATTCGGATCGGATAAACATCATAAATTATCATACCAAATCAAATTTAAGTAGAGATGTTAAACTTTTAAGTCGGTCAAAAACTTGGCCTATGACCATCTCTAAAGAGGACAATGAGCATGGAAGTGATTTAGAATGTCCAAAATTTTATTAAATTAATTGACCCTACCAATTGTTGCTTATAAAATCAATCAAGAATCAATTCATTTTATTTTAATTTTTTTATTTAATATATTATTATGTTTAAATATTAAATTAACCTATGTAATAATTATCATGCAGTGGGTTTGTTTGCTGTACCTTTTTTTTTTTGTCTACTTTTGAACCTTTCAACAAGTCCTGATTTTAGGTTTTTATCTGAATCATCATTTTTTTATTAACTATTGATATGCGTATGTTTGAAGATTATTGTCCGAAATGGATCTCATTTTAATTGATGATAAAGTTTGATTCTTATAATAGTTGAATTGTTCATTAATCACGTTGGTCTAGATTTTTGAACAAGAATATATCTTGAAGTTTATGATTGTTTAATGATTACTTGGATTTGACTATTATCATACTCGAGAGTCAATTTCGTCCTCAGTTGAAATAAACATATTTTAGACAATAATCTTGAAACGAACTAATTTCGATCATTAATAATTAAAACCTTATTATTAAGGTAAAAAGAGCCTGGTTTTACCCTTCATTAAGAAAAATAAAAATGAAAATCCTGGTTATAATTTTTTTTAATTTTCTTTTACTTTAATAAAAAAAATAATTATTTGATACACAGGTGGTGGTAAAGATTTTTTGTTTACACAAGTGTCTTAATTTTAGAGTTTAGGAATGTAGTTTAGGGTATAGGGTTTAGTTTTAATAGTCTAGAATTTAGAGATTGTGAATAAAGTTTAGGGTTTATAGGTTAAAATTCAAATCTTCAACATATTACCCTAAAATATAAACCCTAAATCCTAACCATTACTGCTAAATTCTAACAATTACCTCTAAATTCTAAACCCCTATACCTAAACCCTTAGACCCTACACACTAAACTAAATCCTTAAACCTTAAAATTAAGGCGCTTGTAGATCGGTGTATTAGATATAAATAAACTTTCTTTTACTTGTATAAGTTCTTTTTTCCCGTGCCCACAACCTAATCTTACACGACCAGTTCAAAATCTTACCTGCCCTCATGACAATACTAACTGAACTTCTCCTTTAAGAACTGTTTATACATACGCAATAATATCTACAAGTACACAAGCGGTTCGATTATATTTAATCATTGCCGAGTAAAAATGACACTTTAATACAAAATGGGGACTTTTGACAATATTGTTTTCAAGCCTTTTTCCCTCCTAATACCAATTGTTCTGTCCTTCAAATTGCATGCAGATGCAGTCCCAAGTTTCAGTAATTTCACCACTTTCGTGTTCGGGGACTCTTTGGTTGATGCGGGGAACAACGATTATATTTTCACCCTCGCCAAGGCTGATTCCCCCCCTTATGGTATCGACTTCAAGCCTTCCGGTGGGCAACCAACCGGCAGATTTACAAACGGTAGAACAATAGCCGACATTGTAGGTAAAATAATTACTCTTATTTGCCAACGACTAAATCTGATATAACACTTATAATCAAACTAGAATAAATCCTCAAGTACTTGAGAATCCATTAATGTGAACCGGCTGTTTATTTGTTGATTTTGAATGATGGGTCAGGTCAAACCCTTGGAGCCAAATCATATCCACCACCTTATTTGGCCCCAAACACTGAAGCTGAGGCGAGTCTCAAGGGAATAAATTATGCTTCTGGGGCCTCAGGAATCATGGAAAAAACTGGCTTTTTCTTTGTGAGTATAATCATACATTCATTGTGGTTCGCTTTTCTAGGTTAAAGTAGGATTAATGTAATGTATGCAGATCGGGAGAATTCCTCTCGGGGAACAAGTGAATAACTTCGAGCAAAGCCGAAATTATATGGTGAATGCGATGGGTGAAAATGGAACAAGGGAAGTTTTAAAGAAGGCAGTCTTCTCGCTCACCATTGGGTCCAATGATATATTGAACTATGTCCAACCATCCATACCATTTCCGGGACATGAAAAGGCCTTCTCCACAACATTCCTCGATTTCATGATTTCCAATCTCACACTTCAACTTGAGGTAACTACACATATTGATTTAACCAAAACAATACATTGTTGTCACTTGGTAAATAATGCCAACTTCTCGATCTCTTTCGTATTATTTTGCGTAGAGATTGCATGAGATGGGGGCTAGGAAGTTGATCGTTGTCGGGGTCGGACCGCTTGGTTGCATACCATTTGTTCGAGCATTCAGTCTGTTGCCGAGTGGAAAATGCTCGAGTGCGGTGAATGCATTGATACAAGCCTATAACCAGAGATTAAAAGAGCTTCTGAATCGTTTAAATAAGGAGACGGGACCTGATGCCATCTTTGTCTTTGCAAACTCCTATGATGTTTTCATGGACATCTTAGCTAACTATCGTCGATTTGGTTAGTAACTCGTAGTTGTTGCCTACTTATACTTATATTTTTCAAAGCTAAGTTTATGTGGTGGGGCGTTTCTAGGATTTGAGAATGCCGATGAACCATGTTGCGGTGGGTATTTTCCGCCATTCGTTTGCTTTAAGAGCGGCAACGCAAACACCAGAGCTTCAGCTTTATGCGAGGATCGATCCAAGTATGTGTTTTGGGATGCGTACCACCCAACCGAAGCTGCTAATGTTATCATTGCGAAACAGTTGGTTGATGGGGATGAAAGCGTTAGCTTTCCAATCAACATTCGCAAGCTTTACTTTTACAATTACAATTAGATCAGAAAGAAGAGACTCTAAATGTTATAACTATTTTCTACGCATGTATTAAATGCTTTCATTGAAGTTTGCTGTTTCACAATGTAGTCTTTAATAAGAAAAATGTTTGCTTTCACTCTGATCCACAGAAACCCAACAGTTTATAGTCGGCTGGTCTATGCAATGGGGATTAAAAGCCGAATGAACAAATCCCAACACCAAACACACCTGTAGGAGCGAGGTTTCTGGAAAAAAATCTTCTACTCTTTCTTGGTTCTCTTTTTTATATCTCAACATTAAATTTAAATTATAAACTCTAATCCTAAATTTTAAATCCTAAACTATAAACCCTAAAAATATAATATACTCATAATTTTTCAAACTCTAACCTTAAATATTAAACTTAGTTTTTTAATATACGAATATAAAAAAGAACACTGAAAATAGAAAATTTTTATTATTCAGTATTTGTGTTGTTGGATTGTTAATTATTTTCTGTTAGCATGGGGGTTTCTAAGCCTTTTTCTGTTGAGTTAATATGGGCTGTTGGCCTACAAGGAAACCCATATTTAAAATCCAACAGTATTAGATTTTGAAATAAGTTTAAATATGTCGCAAATTCATTTATATAATGGTATTTTAAATTTAATTATTATATATTATTATTTTTAAAGTTCAGTCTCTAGATTATTTTTTATTTGGAAATATTGATCATCAACTATATTTGTTTAATTCTATTATTAATTATTGAACTAGTAACTATATAAAAAAGTTAAAAATAACTTTATTTTTTTGATTAAATAGTAATGTATTATATTTTCATGTCATTCGAACACTTACAAGATGTGACAAGATGAACATCTTTAGCCACTAGATCAATTAGTAGATCTCTTAAAAATAACTTTATTAAAATTTAGTGTACAATTTTTATCAATTTGGCTCTTGAAAAATATAAACATAAATGATTGAAATTTTTATTTTTCATTGAATAACAATCTTTTATTTATTTTTAAAGATTAATGATTAAAATGATTAAAAAATTACAAATGCAGCAAATCGAAAAAAAAACTTTTTCTCTTAATGGTAAGATCTGCGGTTGAGAGAGATCAAAATTTTTCATATTTTTAAAGAGTCAGTGTCACAAATTGAATCTATAAAAATCAAATTCTAAATTTTAAAATAATAAGAGAATACTTAACCTATTTGAACCTAAGAAATACGTTAAAAGATAAAAGAGGAGCCCAATTTGAACCTAAGAAATATGTTAAAAGATAAAAGAGGAGCCTAATGTTTTTTTGGGTTAACTATAAAATAGGTGTTCAAAATTTATCATTTTTTTGTGATAGATGCTTAAATTTTTTTTGATTGAAATAAGTGTCTAACGTTTCATATTAATCCGTTTTAAAGTTAATCTGTTAAAAAAATTGATCACCCAATTATAGCTTCACATGTGGTTTTTATTTTTTATTTTTTATTTTTAAAAAACTAACTGAAAATAAATTAAAAATATCTCAAAATTTTTAAAAATTACAAAACAGTCTCAAATCCCTAAAACTAAAAAATCTCAAAATTGATATCGTTGTAGCTGCCGATAGCCTCGTCGGACTCCACCACCGCCGTTGTCGAAGGCTCTCGCCCATTTCCCCCAACCATCTCTCGTCGGTAACCAATGAGAGGCGTGCTAATCGGACGTCGAACGACTAACGCAAAAGGTTTCAAATGTTGACTAATTTTGACTCTTAACTCGTTTAAGACCAATAAAATGAAGACATGTAACATAGTATGAAAATGCCACGATAATAAACCATAAAAAATTCTAAAATAAATAAAATATTAAAAATATTCAATAAGTATTTTAAAAGTTATTAAAAACCAAAAAATAGTATACAATATAAAAATATTATAAAGAATATAAAACTTATAAAAAATCTATTTTTTAAAATATAAGATAAAAAATTATAAAATTCATTCGATTCTTAATACTAGCAAACGCCTCTTAATTTTGTGCCCCACCATCGTCGGTAAGCCCAAATATTTCTCAGGGTTGGTGGAAAGTCGAACTCCTAATCACAAACTTAGAATGAACTCTGCCACATGAAAAAATTAAAGATTTATCAAAATTCACCCTTTGGCCGGAGGCATTTTCATACTCAAAAATGATTTGTTTCATTAGTGTCATTTCCTGGTCTGATGCTCCCCCAAACAAAATATTGTCATCTATAGAGAATAGACGCGTAAGGGATAGCCGACCTCTTCCCAGACATGCCCCCTTAAGTCTCCTACACTGTTTAGCCGAATTCAATAGACTTGAGAGTTCTTCGACATAAAAATGAGAAAGAGGGGACTTAGGGGATCTCTTTGACAAATACCGCGACTAAGATAAAAACTCATCCCCGGCAACACCATCAAAAATCTTCAACAACCAATTTGTTATAGTTTTCATAATGAAATAAAATAATTTCAATTAACTAAAATCAATAACTTCGAAGAGTGTACGCTAAAGAGTATGGGCTTATTTAAGTTAAAAAAACACAAGTTCTTATTTAAATACGCTATAGTATTTTAAGGGCTTTTCAAATATATAAGCCAAATTGATTATGATAGTATTTAGATCTACCGATTGGGTAGATCGAGTTGATTTTGATTTGAGTCGATTTGAATTGATTTAATTGTTAGGAAATTTTGTTTTTCATTCATTCAATATTAGAATATTAGAGCCAGAAAATTTAAAATTACAATGTCAAACATTTTAAAAATATTTTATAATTTTTAAGTGAGCGAGAATAAACAGTGAATGCTATTTTCTTTCAAGAGGTGTTATCAATATTCTTTTAAAGTAGTGTTTATTTTAATTTTTAATAATTTATACAAAATCTGCAAAGAATAATTGTTTTTTCCCCAAATTTTTGGCGTGTCAACTCCTCTATTGGCGTTTCAGATCATTTCCTGGACCAATGCCAAATCACATATTTATTGTCGTATTGGCTCCTGTAACGCTCTCTTCTTTGCTGTTGATCCCAACCCCTAAAATTCCACGACTACAATCTCAACCATCGTTGCTATTGAATTCTCTCGTCTCGTCTTAATTATTCGCGCTAAATCTTATATAATATTTTTTCACAGCCAATTTTTTCTGCACCAACCAATTTCCAATGGTTCTTTGGCCTCACTCAAAATAAGTCTTTTTCGATTGAAGAAATTCGAATTCGATAGCGAACCATTTGCTATCTCTTGTGCTCTCGGGGGATTCTTCTGAAGTCTTTCCCTTTATTTCCTTTTTAATTTATTTTCAGTCACGATAAGTTTTTCAGGAGGAAAAAAGCTCAATACAATGTCCAAAATATTTTTCACTTTGTGGCAACTTTTATTATAGTCTATTAATTCTGTCTGATTATTTTAAATTAATTTGAGTTTGAGATTTATACTTTTTTAAATCGTATCATTTTAAATTGTGATTAATTTTGATTAAGATCATTTTTAATTATGATAATTTTGATTCAGCTTAATTTAAGTTCCAATTAAATAAATTCAAATGAATCAAAATAAATATTTGAATTGAAATTAAAATTAATCGGTTCTGTTTTATTAAATACAAAATTTTTACATTTCAAAGATATATGCTACAACTCAAACTCATATAAAATGAATTTAAAAAGACAAATGATGCAAAATCATGGAGACAAATGTTTGATAGATAAAATATTTATAAGCATGTAATCATTAGGAACAAAAGTTACATTTGTGACAGACAACAGACATATGCATTCTGTATTCGAAGTTCCTTTCCTAGGATTCTTTCATTCAACCGTTTTCATCTCATGTGTAACCACATGCTGACAAAGTTTCCTTAGCTTTAAGCCTAACAAAAGTCATACAAATTATCAATTATTATAATACTCTTGCCCCCCGCCCCCTTCCCCAATTAAAAAGAGAGAGTTAATTTTACTTCAATGACTTGAAGCATATAGGGAATGCGTTCTTCATCATGAACCAAAAAAACTCAAGCAAGCGTAGTATAGAAAGATTGAAGTTTTGGCACATGGGAAGTTTGTTTTCCTGCCAACTTTCGTATCATTTGAACCGAGCAAAAGTATCCAATTATCTTTTAATGGTTTTGGATTACTGGGATTGCATTCACCTGCAGATTAACTAAGAGTTCTTGCAATGTTTTTTGTCATGTTATTGCCATTGGTCTTAAGGTTTATGACAGTGGATCTTAAATTGAAAGGGGAGACATGACATCCACGTGCAGCCTGTAGGAATAATTGGACCATTGTTCTAACTCCATTCATCTTCTGCATTCCAATCATAAACAACCAGCAAAGCCCCTTTTGTAATGCATGACCGATAAAAACATATTTTTGAATAAAGAAATTCCTGTGGGGCTGTTGTAGTTGTATGTTTGATGTCTCTTAAACTAATATTTTGGATTCAAGTCTTGTAGGGAAAAAAACAGTGTTTGAATTTTTTTGTTAAATATAAATTCTAGTAGTTACCAGGCAGAAAAATCTAAGACGAATAAATAATAAAACCGTGGGAAATCTAGTGGTGAAAAAGAAGGGAATATGGTAATTTCATCTTTTTCTTGTGTAATTTTTCTGTGAGCAGAAAATATTTGGGTTACTACAGAGAGGCCATATTATATTGTCGGTAACATTTTTGGTTTTGCAGAAACCACGACCTCAAAAATGGTGAAGACGCCCTACCAACATGTCAAATGTCAGAGGTATTAATTCTCCCAGCCAGCACGATGACAAGTAAAACATTAATGGTCTCCAGATGAACCAAACGTATTCATTACACTGAACACTCGACATTAAAAACCATATTCTTCTTACAAGTTTAGTACGCCATAATTTCACATCCTCTTCACTTCAAAACCATCGGTGATTCATTGTGTTTTAACGTTATTGATTAAAAAAAAAAAGCTTAATGTCGAAAAATTCTCCTAATATTTAACTAGATAATTGTTTTGTTATTTTTTAAAAAAATCAATTTAATTTTTTATATTTTATTTTGGGTTAAAATAATTTCTTTTCGGATGAAAATTGTTAGTCAACTGACAATAAACAACTTGAAATGACGTGACAAACCTACGTGGCAGTATACATACGACAGGAGTGTCATATAAATAAATATGCTAATTTTACATAATAACACACTAGTCAAAAATATTTTTATAAAATTGGATAAAATATAAAATATTTTTTTAATGCGTTATTTTGTCAAGTGATTTTCAGTTGTTTATCGTCAGTTGACTAATAATTTTCTTCCACATAAGAGTCATTTTGACCTAAAATAAAATGTTGAAGGGTTAAATCAGTTCAAAAAAATAATATGGACTAAAATAACTATTCAGTCAAATGTTATGATTATTTTTTGATTTTATGCGGATTAAAAACTGTCCAATCTCACATGAATCTCTAACGATAGCAGTAGGGTATTGTTCTCCACCAGTTCATAATGCGTAACAGTCAGCGTACAATAATTAAACGTTTGAATCAATTGATACGGACTTGTTCCAATTTTAAAAATATCCCAGATTTAATCTATAAAGTGGTCTCAGTAGTAAAAAATAATCTATTTCATTTAGGTGACTCGAATATGAACACTATATGTACATGGTGTGTGCGCTATTATATGGCTTAGAAAAATTGAATAAATATTATTTTATAATCACACTGGTATATTCAAAAAAATATTTTAGATTTAAAAGTTTGAGAATAATGGAATCTTTTTGATGTCCTATCTATGCTCTCATACTAAAAATTTAGATTTAGAGTTTAGGTTTAGAGTTTAGAGAATTTAGAATAAGGTATAGGGTTTAAGTGTAAGATTTAAAATTTAAGATCAGAGTTTAAAATTTATTTATTTATTTAATGTTAGAACACAAAAAAATATCAGAAAAAAAGAGAGAATTTTTGCCTTTTTGATAATACAACAAAGTCAAATACTGAGAGGTTTTATCATCTTGTTGGTCTTATCCGTCTCGATAGGATTAGTCAATGCTTATACGGTTAAATAAATAAGTAGGAACACCCATGTCTAGCTGGAAAATTTGGCCATCTATCCATAGTTGCGGACCGATGGTAGTAAGATATGAAGGCAATGAAAGCCACCTCTCCTAGAACTAGTTTTAAATTAAGATGAGATGGCATATATATGCGTGTCTTTTTCTTCTACTATCCACATGATCTTCAAATCAAAGGGCCTACCCTAATTGCTTTATTGACAAGGAAAATCCCCACTGGGAAAAAGAAAGAGAAAAGCAAAAGAGCTTGATTTATAGATAATGAAACGAGAAGATATGGATGAGATGATGATGGAGATGATCACCGGCAGCGGCGGCGGCGGCCCTAACAATCAAAGCAATGAGGCTTCCACTTGTACTACCTGGAAAGTCTACGAAAACCCTTTTTATTCTTCTCTTCATCGACAATCCCCTTTCTGCGATCTTACCTCAGTTATGGATTCCGAACTGGATATTGCTCGAGTCCAGATCATTGATTTGCAAGCTGAGCTAGAGCACGAACTTAGAGCACGTAAAAAGGCAGAGTCATTGAACAAGAAATTGGCTAAAGAGCTTGCTGAGCAAAGAAGGGGAAGAGAAGCATTGGAGAGAGTATGTGAAAAGCTTGCCCGAGAGATTTCAATGGATAAAGCGGAAATTGATAAAATGAAGAGGGATTTCGAGGAAGAAAGAAAGATGCTAAGGGTGGCTGAAGTTATAAGGGAAGAGAGAGTTCAAATGAAGATGGCCGAGGCCAAGATTCTCTTCCAAGAAAAGTTATTAGAATTTGAGGAAACTAAACGAGCACTGCCGCCGGCTGTTAAAGAAGATAAACTACTACCACCATTCATCGCTGATAATCGTAGCACCAACATAAAGATAAGGAGTAGTAATGGTTTAACTCAGCGAAAAGCATCCGCAGAAACTGAGAATCAACACATAAAGAGAGGGATCATAGGGTTTGCTGAATTTCCAAGAGTTGTTCGAGCAATGGGATCAAAAACTAGGCATTGGGGGTCAAAGCAAGAGTGCCAAAAGGCTCAACTCTGGACTCACTTAAGCAGAAGAGCCCCATTACATCAAATAGTCTCATCATGAGTTGAAGGTATTAACAGTTTCCCTTTGATCGAAAACCTCTACTTCTCCAAGCAATTTGAGTTAATATTTTCCTGGATTAATTTTTTTTCTTGTTTCATTGTTTCTGCAAATATCTGTTCTTGAAAGATACATGCTTTGGCTTTTGTAGTTTACTCTAATGGTGTCAGAATGTATATGAATCTGTGTTCATTAATATTAATGGATTTGAAGTTAGTAGTAACTAGGAAGTGTCGGTTTGGAACGGATCTGAGTAAAAAAAAATGTTGGAAACCCCACAGAATTCATTGTAAAAAAGAAAGAAACAGCCAAAAGTTGAATTTTTTAAAGTTAATCGTAGTAGACATATGCACATGATAGACTTTATTGCAAAGCTTGACACGGGTGAAACGAATGAACAATTTTCTTGGGAAACCTTAGTTTGGGATGATATTGCTATGGATTTTATTGTTGGGTTGCCTAAAATAATGGGGTATGATACTATTTTGGTAGCGGACCGTTTAACTAAATATGGCCATTTTTTTCTCTTATCTCATTCATATTCAGCAAAAAATGTGGCAGATTTATTTGTTTGTGTGATTGTGCGTTTGCATGGTTTTCTCACCTCTATTGTGTCTGATCGGGATCAACCAATTCTAACAAGAATTGTTTAAGCTATCCAGAACCAGCCTTAATTTAAGTTTGAGTTACCATCCTCAAACGGATGTCCAAATTGAAATTGTCAACCGTTCTTTAAAAGACTTATTTGCGTTGTTTAGTGAGGACACATCTGAATCAGTGGCCAAAATAAATTCTTTAGGTTGATTATTGGTTCAATACCACTTATCATTGTTCAATACCACTTATAATTTGACCCACGTTTAGGCTCAAATGAAATTTCATGTTGATGCCAAAAGTCGTAATGAGGTATTTCAGCTTGGTGATTTAATTTATCTACGGTTACAAGCTTCGTCACTTACTAAGAAGGTTAACGAGAAGCTCAACCCTCGTTTTTGTAGGCCATATAATGTTTTTAGCCGCATTGGAGATATTACTTATCGCCTTGATTTGCCTCAGTTTTCAAGACCGGAGCTATCAACCACTCAGCCATCTCTCCGAAAGCTAATTTTTATTTTATTTTGATTCCATCGAATCGAACATGACCATATGAGTTGATACCACCGCTATGTATAGAAAGATATCGATCGTGTGTAAACCTATGGGTCAATCTATTTATCTGTATATATAGATAGATGAAATGCATAATCTAGCATGCTTATTTGTGAACGTGAAATAAAAAAATCACCCTCGACCCCATATCCGAATAAAAGCGGTAAAGGAAATCAAACCTGCTATTAATGTGGGGATTTTCGTTTCCATAATAGGATCCGCAGCCCAAATTAAAGCTATAAAACAAGTCGCTGGTAAATCAAAATTGGAATTGGCCCAATTCGCCGAATTAGAAGCCTTTGCGCAATTTGCTTCTGATCTTGATAAAGCTACTCAGAATCAATTGGTAAGAGGTCAACGATTACTTGAGTTGCTTAAACAATCCCAATCACCCCTTCTTGCGGTGGCAGAACAGATAAGTTCTATTTATACCGGAACGAATAGTTATCTTGATTCATTAGAAATTGGACAAGTAAAAAATTTCTCGTTGAATTACGTACTAACATAAAAACGAATAAACCTCAATTCCAAGAAATCATATCCTCTACCAAGACACTCACTAAGAAGCAAAAACGCTTTTGAAAGACTTTCATGTCTCTTGGCTAAAAAATGCTGTGAAAGATTCTACTCCGGTACAACTTCCTCATTTCTTATCTAAAGATCTTGAAATACAAGTACAACCTGAAAGTATAGTGGGTTACAAGATTCTTTTGGATGGTTCTGAGGTTGAAGGATTTGCCCAATTTTGAGAATATTTGGGAATCTTATGAGGTCATTTCTGCTTAGTTTCCTTATTTTCCCCTTGAGGACGGTAGAGATCAATTTAGTCCTACAGTTAAGATTTAACTTCTAGATGAAAACTAAGAATATATAAAAACATTAAAATAATATTAATCTAAAGCAATAAACACCTCGGGAGCTATTAATAGAGAACATTAAAAATAATATTAACCTGGAAGCAATGTCGATAGCTAACATGCAATTTAAAAAATATATAAAAATAAGCAGAGCAATAAACATCCAGTACAAAACTGCTCTAAAATCCAAACACAAGGCTTCTTAATTCAGCCACATGAATTGCACAACATACATACACTTGCAAGTTACATCCTCCCCTTAACTGCAAGTGCAAGTATCAATGTTTAAAGTGCCTTACATTTGTGAAAAGCAACGAAACACCATACTTGTTACAACAGTCGACAGCATCTCCATCTCTAATGCTCCCACCAGGCTCAGCAATGACTCCAATCCCACTTTCACAAGCTTCTTCCACTGCATCTTTCCAAGCTATGAATAGAGAGGGAAAAAACAAACATTTTCATTAGCAAACGACGGGTTATATAGACATTAAATGCCTGCATAATTGTCTATTTACTCGACAACATTTTCATTGTGCACTTTTAAATGCATAGCAAAAACTTTTCAAGATAGTGATTACCAAATGGGAAGAATGCATCACTAGCCAAAGCAGCTCCCTTGACCTCATCTCCTGCTTTCCTCAAAGCTATTCTCAAACTCTCCCAACTTTTTTTTCAGAAGAGGAAGGAGAAATATTTATCATAAGAATCTCTAAGCCAACAGAGTTATCAAGCATATTTTAACCAAAATTTCAAATCCTAGCAAAATAACAAACCTTTGCTATTACAATGGCATTGCTCTTGACATGCTTAAGACACAACCACGCAAATTCCACATCACGAAGCTCACTATCTTGTGGCTTCTTCTCAGATACTACATTGAACTGGATATCTTCAGGGGTCAAGTCATCTTAATCCTGGGCCAGCCAGCCACCACCAACTTGTCGTAGCAAAAGCTTCCCTTTCTCATTTTTCTTTGCTTCAAGGATCCTCAATGTTTTTGACTTTCCACGAAGGATCTCAAGTCCCTTCTCCGTATACTTTGGAGCTACAACGATCTCATAAACCATCCGAGTTTCACCATCCGTTGGGCTTTGGAACTCTCGGATTTCCTTAGCAAGAACCTAAAGCCAAGAAATTGAGCAATCAAATTGTTAAAAAAGGGTACTCTATCTTGATTTTGAAGGTAGCATACAAATAAGATGATACTCAATGTGTGATGCAAAGACGGCACAGTTGCATGCAAGGATTCCAAAAAAACTAATTAACTTGCCTCATCTACTTCTATGTTGAAGGCTACAATTCCTCCAAATGCACTCACTGGATCAACTTTCACAGCGAGCCTGTAAGCCTCAAGGATGTCATCACGAGAAGCTACTCCACATGGATTTGTGTGCTTTACAATCACACAAGTAGGGTTCCTAAACTCCAAGATGCAATTCCAAGCAGCATCGGCATTAAATAGTTATTATACGACATTTCCTGCACTAAGAGTAAAAAAATGTAAGGATTTGCCATGGAATAACACAACTAAGAACTAAATTGGAAAAGAACACAATCATAGCATTCCAATTTGCAAAGGATTTCATGTCCTCAATCACCATAGTGAAAAGGAACAGCAACATAACAAGACAATCTTCAACTTAAAGAACAATATAAATGCTATCTGCGTTTCAATGATAAGAACCAATTGTAAAAGAAGTATGGTACGATACAAAGTCTCATCTTGTAACTGAGTTTATCAGCAAATTAAGCAGAATAAAAAATAGTAAAAGAAAATACTTTCTTGGAAAAGAAAACTAGGAAGAGAAAACAGGCAAGATGATTCCATAATTATCTATTGTTTTAACTTATTAACAAGCATGACTGGGTAAGTGCATCAAAAATAACATAAAGGACAAAATTACCTTCCCATGGTGTTGAACAGCAGTTGCAATACCACCAGCATTGACCTCAGACAGATCTTGTCAACATAAAATGCAGCCTTCTGATGAGGATTTTCTCCATAACGAAGTGAACTTTTGAGGGATAATGGCACCGTCAATTTGGGACGAAAGTTATCTTCCAACAGATACACGAATTATGTCAATCCAAATTTGTAACAATTATAGGTAGCACTTGATGAAAAAGTTAAATGAGTTGTTATATTGATTCTTTTAAAAAGAATCAAGTATTTTCTTTTTTTTTTTTGCAATAGTAAACTTTGTTAGCTGAGACCTAATCTTATGGCATGTAAAGTAGCTTTATTTTCTTACAAATACCATTTCAACTACAATGACAAGTAACTAAAGCATAAGAGAAAACTTCTGGAAAAAATAAAGCATAAGAGAATAACTCCCCAGCCTGTTTTTAGAGCCACTCTAAAACTGTGGAATCATAAGAACCAGTATACTCAATAGCTTTCTAGTCAAGCCTTTTCCGGAATTGTTGATCATCCTGCCCACCTTTAAGGAGTGCAGGAAAGTCTAGTGAGTCAACAACAACCAAGACATCCTTGTGATTCTGTTTAAATAAATGTGTTATTTTGCAATAGAAAATGATTAAAACAATGAATGGCCTATTCAACTTTATGTTAAGGAATGATAAATCCCTGTGCCTTTAGCACTGCACTTAGATCAGATGACTAGGAAGCTAATACTGATCCAAACTATAAGCAAACCTAATTTTACAGCCCCAAAATCAACAAGTTGACATGCCCTTCATAACCACTGTGGTTCAGGTACCTATTTAGCTTTGCTTCTTGAATAAACATGCTTGCAATATAAGACAATCTACTAGAACATGAAGGTACATAACAATGATTCCGCCTAATACACAACTTGGGCAAATGAATACACCAATCAAATAATATTTCACTACCAACTTGTTAACAGTTACCTTTGCAGCAGCTCTAATCATTGCATGGCCACCAATATCAATATTCTCGATGCCATTGCCAAATGCAATTCCTCCCCGTAGAAGCAACTTTATCATAAAATGGGTACAAGTTCACAACCACCAACATCAAACGTACCTGAATAGAAACAATTTTAGCTAAAAGAAAAAGGGAAAGTCTGATACCATACTTCATACTTGGATAAGAAACGCTTATCCATTAAGGAGTTTCATTTCACCCCAAGGTTAGATGTTAGAACTAACAAATGTCATGCTTATTAAGAGCTTCCATGTGATGTTTTTGGTCTCTTCTAGCAAGAATACCGCCATGTATGCTGGGATGTAGTGTTTTCACACGACCGTCAAGCTGTAAAAAACACTTCAGTCAATCTCCAAACTAAATGAGCTTTAAAGCTGAAACTAACATTTAACAGAGGTACCCATGTCAAGTTGATTATTTTTTAAACTCAATGGGCATCAAGGTCAAGCAGGGAAAAAGGTTTCCTAAATTATCATAAGGACGGCATAATCACTGCAGCAGATTATTTTTTATCCCCAAATATAGTCCTGGATGCCCTAACAAGCTATGTTTCTTAGACTCTTCATCTTTCAAGAAGTACCCATGTCAGGCACTCGTGTCTGACAGTTGGATTTGTTGATTTGACCTCTATATCGTCCAAATATATAGAAAAACTTGGAAAAATCAAGCCATACCCATGTGGAACACTTACACCAGAGTCTAAGTAACATAGCTAACAGGGGCATGGAATATTAATTAAGAAGTAAAGAAATATTTAAACAGGATAGGACAGCACAGAATAAGAACAAAGGTTACCATTTCAGGTAAACATGTAAGCTGCTCCACTTTGGTTACAGAGACACCAGCATCTTCTAAGGCAGATGCAGTCCCTCCGGTTGAAACAATTGTGTACCTATAGTTTCAAAGAAGCAAGTCCAAACCAAGGCTTCAAAAGTGCTGTTTTAAATTTTACACCGATACTGATAAAATAGACCCTACGCAGTTATCAATACTCAATGTTAAAGGTTATACTTTTCTCTCCTTTTTTTATCTTCTAAAGAAGAAAAAGAATAAGCAACAAAGGCCCATGGTAAAAGATGAAATAAAACATGACAATATCTAAAGAAAAAAGGGGTAAGTTATTTACCCCAAATCTTGAAGGCCATTGCCAATCAAGGTCAAGTCTTTCTTGTCTGACAAGGAAATAAGCGCTTGCTTATTGCCTGACAGAGAAAACAAAAGGTATATATTGTTTTCTTATTTTCCAGAAGAAAAAAACAAAAACAAAAACAAAAAAGAGGTGAACATTGTTAAAGAAAACATTAGAATAGGGAAAAGGGGAGGGGAAAACAGTAGCGGGTGCAGATGATTGAGGGCCGAGTTCAGAAGAAGCGAGGGTTTGAGAGTTCGACATGGCTTTGGTTGAGACAGCGGTGAAGGAGCGTAGCGAGACAAAATGAAATCGACCGCACAAAATGGAGTGGTGAGAAGGAGAATAAGAGACAGAATTTAAAAGGAAAAGCGCGGCGTACGGTGGCAGCGGCGTGGGCGGTGGTAGAGATGGTAGCGGCAGAAGAAGCAGCTGTCCCAACATATCGGACTTGGCAGAGTTTAGGTTCAAAGGAAATACTGATTCTAAAAAGAGGCCGCTTATAAATAGACTAAAAAGAGGCCTTATTTTTTAGGCCGTTGGATCAAGCTAAATTAATAATAGACGTTGGATGTAAAAAATAAAAAAATAAAATAGAACTCGGTGAACCAATAACCTTATGAAAGCATAAGTGGTTAGGATTTTTTCTATTCTCAAACACGTTAAAAGCATTTCAGGAATGATTGCGCGGAATTTTGAATTTTGAATTTTGAAGGAGATTTAAAAAGAAGCAAACTGTCTGTTTCTTATTGTTTTTACAACCTTCGTCTCATGTAAATCACCTAATTTAATCTGTTTCTATGATTTTAGGATTTTGTGTCGTAGTTTATTTTGCTCCATGGCTGAACCGTTGAACTGAGAAGTGAGAAAAGTCTCAAATCTGAAACATATAACAGATACATTCATCTCCACAATTTCCTTTTCGATTCTATTCGAAGTTTTTTAAAAAAAGCTCGCCGGAAAATCACATTCGTCAGTTATGAGAAACGACCGTCGTTTCGCTGTCATCCTCCTCCTCTTCTTGATTTCAGTATCAGTTCAGACAAAAGCGGAAGTTATAACCCTAACTCCCGACACCTTCTCCGACAAGGTAATCCAATCCCTTTATCCACCTCTAATCTCACAGTTTTAATTGTTTTTATAAACTTTTTAGGGTTCTCTAATTTCTTTTACTTGAATCATGTCAGTTTGGTATGTTTTCCCCAAAATTTAATAATGGTGTGATTATTTCCAATTTGTTTAAATTGATTCCATTGGAAAACATAGTCCGTGTTGTTTTCCAGCTGATTTTGTGTTCAATATGATTCATCAATTGCAGATCTTGCATTTTTTCATATCATTTTTTTTATTTTTCAGATCAAGGAGAAAGACACGGCTTGGTTTGTGAAATTCTGTGTTCCTTGGTGTAAACACTGGTAATGATTTCTGCCCGCTTTAAGTGAAATAGACCTCATTATAGAGCTTCCGCAAGTCTAATTCGCTTACTGATGACTGCAATGTTATTTTTATTTTTTATTTTTTTCAGTAAGAACTTAGGGACATTGTGGGATGAGTTAGGAAAGGGAATGGAAGGAGAAGATGAAATAGAGATTGGAGAAGTCGATTGCAGTGTAAGCAAACCTGTATGCACTAAAGTAGACATCCATTCTTATCCCACGTTTAAGCTATTTTATGATGGCGAAGAAGTTGCTAAGTATCAAGGTAGCATTCCAATTTCACTTATTTCTGTTTTTAATTATTTTGTGCAAACTCTGGATTTCAGTTCAAACTCGAGATGCTCTCTTTCTGCTGCATATGAAGGATTAATATTTTTATTTAAAAATAAAGATATTGCTATCTGCACTCAGTAGTTAGGGCCCTTTAGAATTAGTTGCTCCAACTCAATAGGGATGAAAAGCTTTTGGGACCCAGATTGGACATTCAGTTAAATGAAGAAAAATAGGCCGTGTATGGTATAAGTGTGGAGTGAACAGTGTACTCTCATAGTAGAAGCAACTAGGCTCAATGGAGTAGAACATCTTAAAGAGTATAGAACCTAGGCTGGTTAAGCTGCACTGTGAGAGCTTTAGGAAGGAAAGTGGCAATGTTTTCTTCTGCTGTCTGGGATCACTTGCTGTTTCAGGTTTGAGTTGAAATCCAGTTGGGGAGATGGTTTTTATCTCCCTCACTTTATCATCTTTTATTGTCTTCTATTTCTCATGATAACTTTTTTGTTTCTTTGGAAATTAAAGACTGAAAGGGAAAGCACATGTTTACTCATGCATAACTCAAAATCTATTTCGACTTATTCTAAAATTAGCATCTATTATATTAGCGACTGAATCAGGTTCCTAAATGTTTAGTTTGTTCGTTTTCTTTGAATATCTGATCATTATTAATGGTTATGATGTGGTGAAATGTCTGAACGTGGGCATTCTTGTGTATTTATCAATAAATCCTTTTCATATGAGAATAGTCATTTTTCATTACTCAGTATATAAGGCTTTTCCTATCCAAATGCACTACTATTTGTGAGATTATTTAAGTTGAAAAAAGTGAGAATTTTAAATATCGGAAAATTTTACATGTTGCACTTTGTTTTAAATGCCTCAACTTATTTCAAGTGGACATGTCTCTTTTATAGCCAACTCCATTGTAGAGCTACCCCGCAATAGGGGAAATTGCTGAGCTTTTTTTGGCCGGCCACTCAACACAGCTAATCTTTGTAAAGGCTATTGAATTTGATTTTAATTTTGTTATGATTTGCATATGGATTCAAAGAAGCCTGATTTTAATTTTCGGAAGTGCTAAAGTTTCCTTTTCCATTTTGAGCCATTTGACTTGACTTTAACTGAATGTGAGTCTAAACCAGCAAGTAGAATAAATTGGATTTTTTTTAGTTGATCTGATTTTGTTATCTGCCACATCATAGTTGTCTTTCCTTTCACCATAAATATATTTGGGTTTAAATTCTGCACGTAACAATAAGGTTCAGTTAATAAAGATTTCAAAAAGACCATGTTTCAGAACTATTTTTTGGTGTTGAATTATTTTCCCTGCTGAATGTCGTGAAATGACCAGGGAAAAGGGATGTTGAATCCCTAAAAGCATTTGCTTTGGAAGAAGCAGAAAAGGCAGCAGAAAAAGCACAGCTAGACACTGATAAAGAGTTGTAAAGGTAAGCATCGAGGTCTCGTAATTTTGCTTATATGTTCCATGATATAATTTGCCTTAAATCTCTTATGCTGATTAAGATTGACAAGGAACGAACAATTAGAGTAAAAAATAACAACTAATGAAAGTATAAAGGTGCTTCTATGAAACCAAAATCTGATGTAAAAAAGTACAGCTAATGGTTTTGACAACATGGATGACCATCTAAGCTGCACGCCACTTAAAATCTCTTATTAATGCTTCCTATTTTAGTGCACAAATACAGATGAAATTTGTGAGTATATATAAAAATATACATACACACAATATGCTGCTTCTCAATTTCATTTCATCGCCCTGTTCTGTAACACCTACTGCAATTCAGCATGTTCTTGGATTATTGATCGATACATAATCATTGGTGCAGGGATTAAACTTCCGAGCAGAAAACAGGGCACTTGTGGTTGTTCACGAGGGGATGCTTAAATTTCGAAGACACCCCAACTTACACACGTCCTTTGGCTTCCTGAATTTTGTTACAAATATGATTTTCTTTTCTTTTCTTTTCTTTTAATGCTTAAACTTAACTTCTAGGCGTGGCAAGAAATGGCCTTATCAGAAATACAAAGTAATTTTAACTGAAGCAAATTTTTTATTAGAGAACAAAGAAGAAAAGTTTACAATTGATAATTTAGCTATTTAGAATGTGTTATTATAGTAATAAATTTTTTTCTTTCTAACACTATTTATTGCTGTTTAATACATGCTTCATGTGCTATGAAAGTTGTGTACTCAATGCTATATCTCCTACTCACGTATTTGCTTTGTGAGTAAGTATTATTCTTTTATGATTTTCGACATTGTTTTCTTATTTGATTCACTTGTTTGTATAACTTTATTTATTTAATTTTTTAATTTTAAAGATCTATAGAAATATAATTTTTTTATATATAATCATTGATTAACATATGTTTTGGTTTCAAACAACACATGCTTGATGATAATTTTTTTGTGCGCAACGAATTATGTGCCCTTGATATATATGAATTTCTTTTATAATGGATTTAGTTCTCAAAAAGTTCCTAGAATTGTGACACATGCATATAGTTCATCATTGTATGTGAACTAGAGATAGTAGTTTTGATGAGGTAGATTTGGATTCTCCACTAAATCTGTACATTTTGATAAACGTAGTTCTAGATTTGTACAAACTAATGTTAATTTACTTGTTAAGTTTATCTTTTCTTATTCGTATGTGTATCATTTTATATCTTTTCTTATTTGTAAGTGGCTTATATTCTTGCTTCTTATTGTTCTGTTGCGTTAGTGGAATGTAAGTGTTCTAGATTGAGTATAAATCGGATAGCTTTTCAGGAGAAATGACGAGACTTGTAAAATTCTCATGATGAGTTTTATCATGTCGAGTTGTTCACTGACATGCACTAAATTCCATATTATTTGTATAGGGTGATATGGAAAAATATAACAAATTTGAACGTCATCACAGTTCAGCTAAAATGTGTTATCAAATGTATGCATTTGATTAGATAACCTATTTCATATGAATAACATTGGGTTTTTTTCTCATATAACAACCGAAAAGTATAAAGCAAATGAAAATCAGTTATACAAATGCTTATACTTATTAATATTATTGGTAAGTTATTTTCAATTGAGAAACGCATGTAATATTTTAGGTTATAAGCGATTTTTACCAATTAAGTAACTTTTTAGGTTGGACAGGGTAACATTTTAGGTTTAGGTTTGAATCCTAAAATGTTATGATGTCTATAAAAAGTTATTTAGATCTTGCAACTCATTAGGTTAAAATGTAAAAAGTTACCATCAGTTTTAAGTTTTTAGATTTAGAGAAACACATGTAACATTTTAGGTTGGGAACAAATTTTCTTACCAATGGGCAACTTTTTCGGTTGGACAATGTAACATTATAGGTTGGTTGGGTTAGATTTTATGTTAGAATCTAAATTTCTACCATGAGTGTCAAGGTTTTGGTTTTGATTAACTAGGATAAGAATTTAGTTTGGAACCTAATATCTTAGGAGTTTACTAAAAATCAGGTTGGTTGAGTTAAATTTTAGATTGGAACCTAAATTTCTACCATTAGTGTCAAGAGTTTTGGTTTTGATTAACTAGCGCAAAAATTTAGTAATTGGTGATCTTTGGTAAGAATATATGCTATAACCTTTTTTCTTACCTATTCGGTAAAAATTTATGTTGGTCCCAGTAAGAATTTATTTTGAGAGTAGTATCGGTATTGTTATAACTGTACCAATATTCACATACTTGAAATTATTACCAGTGTGATAAAACAATAAGAAAAGAGGTTATCTTGTAGCCCTTTGTGTGGAAACACAATAAATTATGTATGTACCATTTTTCTTACCTTTTTTGTAACAAATTATGTATTTTCTGTAATAATTTGTGTACATACTCAAATTTACATCATTTTTGTAAGAAATTAGGTTACCTTGCAGCCCTTTCTGTGTGTACACAAATGCTTACCATAAGTTGAGCTTCTTTGGTTTTGGGTGATATTGGGTAAGGATTTCGATACGTACGTTTTTTATTACCCTTTCAGTAACAATTTATGTATATTTTATAATAGTTCTGGTACCTATCGAAATTATCATCGTTTTTGTAATAAAATAAGTTTTCTCGTAAGAAAATCTGTATGTACACAAATGTTTACCCTAAGTTAAGCTCTTTTTGGTTTTAGTAATTTCGGGTAAGGATTTCGGTACCTACCTTTTTTGTTAGCGTTTCTGTAAGAATTTATGTATATTTTGTAATAATTTTTGTACGTACTGAAATTCTCATCATTCTTGTAATAAAATAGGTTTTCTCATAGGAAAATATATATGTACATAAATGCTTACCCAAAGTTGAGCTCTTTTTAGTTTTGGTGATCTCGGGTAAGGATTTCGATACGTATGTTTTTTATTACCATTTCTATAGCAATTTATGTAAATTTTGTAATAATTTTGATAACTACAGAAATTCTCATCGTTCTTGTAAGAAAATAGGTTTTCTTGTAGGTCAATCTGTATGTACACAAATGTTTACCCTAAGTTGAGCTCCTTTCGGTTTTGATGATCTCGGGTAAAGATTTCGGTACGTATGTTTTTTATTATCATTTCTGTAACAATTTCTGTATATTTTGTAAGAATTTATATATCTACTGAAATTCTCATCGTTCATGTAAGAAAATATGTTTTCTTGTAGGCCAATATGTATGTACAGAAATGCTTACCCTAAATTGAGTTCTTTTTGGCTTTGATGATCTCGGGTAAGGATTTCGATACTTACCTTTTTTCTTATGTAAGAAATTATGTATAAATTGTAATAATTTCTGTACCTACTGAAATTCTCATCGTTCTTGTAATAAAATAGGTTTTCTCGTAGAAAAATATATATGTACACGCTTACCCTAAGTTGAGCTCCTTTTGATTTTGGTGATCTCAAGTAAGGATTTCGATACCTACCTTTTTTCTTACGGTTTCTGTAAGTGTTATCACTCAATTTTCACTCATATTTCTATTTATTATTATTATTATCATTAAAACCCAAAGAATAATAAAAAGAGCCTATTTTAAATGAAGGGGAGTCCATTTATATTAAATATGAGTCTATATACAATAATGACCTAATTGGCCCCAAAATAATAAACCCTAGCTGATCTCTTTCCCCTCTCATTCGTAGCCCATTCCTGACCGTTGGATCTGTGTAAGATCCAGCAGTCCAGATCGATCCAGAGTGTAACCCCCTTAACCCGGTCTAGTCGCAATACAGAGCCGAGTGAGTCACACGAGGAAAACCGAAGCAAATCTGAAAAGATTCACTTTGATTAGCGACCTATTTTTTTTCTTTTTATCTTGTCTAGATGCAACATTGTTAACCTAAGTGTACATGCTGACATGGGAAGAAATTACAACTTGATCAGACATCGATTTGACATTCAATCGTCTTATTTAGCATTTAGGAACCATTTTGTAAATTTTATAAAATTCAAGGACCAATTGCGAAATTAAAGTTACCAACAGTGACTTAGTCAGATTTCATGCGTTCGTATCAAAATTCAACTCATTTCGATCACCCAAGCCCACTCAATTGTATTCACAAACATTCATGGACTAAAATGCAAAGATTCAGAACTTCAGAAGATGCCAATTAACCACTTTAACTAACAGTGTATCGATACACCCAAGCACAGTATCGATACGTTCCTTTGTAATTTCAAAACCTAAATTCCAGTAGCTCAAAACCGTATCGATATGGTCCCGAGTATCGATATGATTAGCCAATTTCTTCTTTCACCGTATCAATACGGTTCATACTATATCGATACGTCAAGCCTTTTTTAGCTTAACCGTATCGATACGGTAGCCCGGGTATTGATATGCCTGGGCACAAAATGTCACAAAATGCCGATTTTTCAATCTTAAACTCATCCGAAGATATTCCAATTTGTTACTAAGACATGTACAACCACTTAGAGCATAAAACCATAGGCATTAAACACCAAAACATGCTTTCAAACATCAACACTTTGAGATTATCAATCTATAGGTGTAGCGATGTCCCTTGGTGATTCTTCTCATCGCTAAATAAAAACGATTTGTTTTTCGAAGGATTTTTGAAAGGTCTTTTTTTGAAAGGTGTTTGTGACTCTTTTGGATATAAAATATTTATTCAGTGGGGTTTACAAAAAAAAACCTTATAAAAATGGAGTCGCCACCGGCCACTTAGGTAGGCCGGACACCACAAAACCAGAGATTCAAAAAGACAGGGTTCGGGAGTCGGTTACGGATGGGGAAGGATTAGCACCCCCACACCGCCCAAAAAAATTGGTACTTTAATAATTACCGCTTTATGAATATTGGATTTTCCGGATTAGAGTGACGATTATTTTAAATTTCGGTCATAATTGTGAATATATTTTAAGGGTCCCGTTATCCGAGAACAAACGCCCAACCACTATCACTACGCTTGATACTGGCCCCGTTTACGCTCGGATAAAAGGACACCGCATTAACAATTTATATCTCGATATGCAATCTTAATGGCAAAAAACATAAAAATAGTAAAATGTTTAAGTGTAGTAAATATTGTCATAACAGAATATTAATCTAACATAGATGATATTCTAGATTAAAACATGCATATACATATTATTCTAAATAATAGATAAAAACAACTATCATATGTCAAAATAATAAGGCAGGAATAGGTGCATATATACGAACAAATATTAGAAAAAGAGACACGCATACTGATAATAAAACATATTTCAACATATACGGGTCCACATGTTGTACAAAAAGGGTGAATATACTAACATGTATCCCTAAAAAATAAGAAAGCACATACACATATAAAAATACTAAATATGCCATGTACGAATTAACTAAAACATAACATGCTTGATACGAATAGCCGGATAAAACATAAATATCATATTTAACACATATATATATAAAAACATGAAATACGAATCATATACGAGGGACATAAAATAAAATAATATCAATATGTACGATTGTAATACGAACAATAATATTTACAAAAAGAAAACAGGATGAAATGAAAGGAAAACGAAAGTTAGTGGCGAGAAATTAAAGAGCAATAACATGTAATTTAGGGACGAAATTGAAAAACAAATAAAACCTACAAAGACCAGAGTTGTAATTATACCAGGGCAGACTCAAAATGAAAATTTCAAAAACGCGGGGTGATTAAGGCGTAATTTTACCATTGAAGAAGTCGATCGGGTGTAATTTAGTGACTAAATTGTGACTTTTTGGAAACTCGGGGACTGGGACTGTGATTATACCATGCGGCAAGACAAAAATGAAAATATTGAAAACGGTGGGATTAAGTGTAATTTACCCATTTCAAAAATAATAATAACTATAAAGGGCCATTTTTAGACCAAACCCATTTTTCCCCTCATTTCTTTCATTTTGATTTTGTTCTTGATTTCCAAATAACAGTTCATCTTTTTCTCTCAAGTGTTCTTGAGAAACCCGAATCCCGGACGCCCGTATTTCTCTCCGCCGGCCGCCGCCGCTAACCGGCGCGCGGTAGACTCCCAAAATACACTAAAACATTCCCTTGTCGCCCTCAACATGAATCCGTGGTTGGATTCGGAGGATCCCTTTTTATTTATCCTAGATCTAAGAAATACGAACCCAAAAATATATTTTCTTTAGACCAAAACGAGACCACAAGGGGTCTTCCCCTCCCTTTGTTCACCGGATCTGGCTTGTAGAAGCCGAAAGGCTTGTCACAGAGGAAGGGAAGACCCACAGACAAAACCGGTAAGACTTCTTTACTTGTTTTCTTCTTTTTTTTATTTTCTCATATGTACATGCAATGAAAACAGGTAAGAAAAAAAGAGACAAAAAATTACCACTGGACTGCCTTTTTGATTATCTTGACTGGTTACAAGTTTCTGGTTTTACAAGCTTTCTGTTTTTTTGTGTTATTACTCTCTGTTTTTTCTTGCTCGCCCCTCTCTAAAAAACTCTCCCCCGTTACAACAGCCCCGTTTCATATATATCACTGTCTCTGTATTTGGTTGCAACTTGTATCTTCTTTTCCAGATCTGACCTGAACTGACCATTTTTTTGCTTGTTATCTTGGGCATGTTCGAATATCGGCGTGGTGGCGGTGTGGACACTGCCCGGTGGTTAGGTTAGAGACGTTCTCGGCCGTTAGATCGATCCGATCTAACGGTCGAGATGGCTTGAAGAACGATCGGCTGGATGAAGCCTCGATCCGATGAAACGCGCTTCAGATTTTCGCCACGTGGAGCACCGCATCGAGGAGTCGAACGCGTAGATCTTACGCGCGGCGTGGGATAATAAAAAGCGTCGCGCGTGGACACACGCGTGGCACTCGAACGGTCCATACGTGTGGAGTACGCGCTGGCGCGATATTTTTGACCTTCATTGCATCGTGGCCGTTGGATCAGATCTTGATCCAACGGCCCATAGTGACCTGCACATTGTAATTAGATAGGATTCAGAATTGGGCCAAACGGGCTTTGTAATTGGATTTTGTAATTGGACTCGGACTTTTTACTTGGGTTTAATATATATATTTAATTTCATTTTACTAGCCCAATACTATTAATAATAATAATACATGTACATACGAAAATATATACTTTATATTATACGATCATTAATTAATAATATTCTAGTATACGTACGTATAATAACATTTATCAAATACATACGCGACATACATATACCCCTAATACGTACACATAACTTATACATGCACACATCACCTTATATTAGTAACATTCATATAATAAATATACAAGTAAAAAATGAGTGATTACAATAGGCATGCTTCCTATGCAAAGTAACCATTCAAGCACCAAAATGCAAACCAAACCAAATACCAGCAATTAAAGGTCATTTACAAGTCCAAAAAGGCAATACAAACTTGCCAAACCAGGGAGTTTCAAAACACAACCTCCCAAAACACTTGGCTAACCCCATTGCCATTATTAGCTATGTTTTAAACTACCAAACCATACTTGAGCTTACAATCGCAACTTGGATCGAATCTTTGCTTCCTTGCGGCCACCGACACTCTAATGATCTGCATTGCTGTAAAAGAGTGCGTAAGCATAAAATGCTTAGTGAGGGTTGCTCAAAATAACACAACAACAATGCATTTAAAAACCAATTTATTCCATAAATCTCCAACATCATACTCAAATCAAATCTCATGCTTGAAACAACTTTTTCAAAGCAAAACCTATTTCATTTCTCCACATGTATCATTAGTCATTGCATTTCAATGTAAAATTTCAAGTCTTTACATGCTTAGCCAACAAACAATGCTTCCATTTTAAATCTCATGCATAATCTCACTTTATGCAAAGCTTCATGTACAAACCACATTATACAAACCTTTCCCATGTATAAATCACATTATACAAACCATCATTTAAAAGCATGATACATGTTTGGCACATACATTGGCAATACAAGTGATCCGGATAGAACTACCCCTATCCTTTGGATGGCACTACCCCTATCCTTTCATGTTCGGATATGCGGACACTTTAATGGCACTACCCACATCAAGTCACATGGTGAAACTACCCTCACCATAATCTCACTTCGGCCAGGTTGCCACTACCCGCATTGCCCGTTGGTTATAGTACTACCCCTATCACTCGCAACATAATAGCACTACCCCTATTGTGTAACCGAAGAATTTAGCACACGCGTGAATTTTGTATATTATAGTGCACTCGCATCCTATTGGTCGACCAATTATATCCGACATAGTTTAACAATCATCATCACTTGCCAATATTGCAATTTAAAACCATGTTAACCTATTGTTTTTACCAAAGCATCATCAAAACCATTTCCATATCCCAAATCTCATGTATTAAACCATGCAAAGCTTTTCAAAAGCATAAAATATCTCATTTCCATAGCAATTCTATCTCATGGGATAAACTTCATCATATTTCACATATGAAAACATGCATTAAACAGTAGGTAACAAAACCATAATAACAAATAAGCATGATATCATTAAAACCATGGAAAAAACGAAATCCAAGAGCAAATGTCACCATACTTACTTTCGAGCCTAGATTGGCGTTTCAAGCTCAATCTAAACTCTCATAAATCACTTTCAAACATTTTTAAAGCTGTAAATCACGTTTTCACTCACCGACTTCGCTTCGCTTGTAAGGTGAAGCGTCAATCAAGCATCTAATGCAATCGTAGCACCTCCAAACAGTTCCGGATTGATCTCCCTTATTTTTACCCAACCAAAACAGAGAATTAAAGCTCAATTCAATATCTAAACTCGCAGCCCACAACCTCCTCAACATTCTAGCACAATTAACAGCACAACACCAACCGAAAACTATCAAAAACAAAGGCGAAATCATCATAAATGATCTCCAGCCCTTACCCAACGAAATCAACACTTAAACAACATCAATACATATCAATTAAACACTTCCCAACATCCTTTAAATTCCAGCAACCATTAAACCCAAATATCAAGCAAAAAACCAAAGATGACAACTTAGATCCATAGCAATCTAACTAGTTTCAGGTTTACATTGATCAAAAACACATATCCACATTCTTTAACACCAACTTAATGATTAGAAACATCATAATACTCAGCATTTTCATATCCATATGAATTTAAACCAATCTCTTCATTTACTAACTCAAAAAACCTCAATTAAACCAATTTTCCTTAATCATCACAACAAAACTCATTAGAAAACAATGATAAATGATAAAGAACTTGTGAATTTCAGTAAAGAACCTTTCATTAGAGGAGAAAAACGGAACCTTACCTCTAATGGTAGCTTTCCCTTTATTTGGTTGATTTACATGAGAAAACAAAGTTTAAACAATAAGATTTTGGTGAGAAATCATTAGGAAATCATTTAGAAATCAAAAGTCATTTAAGTTAAGAGTTTACCTCAAGCTTTTGAAGAGAAGAATGGTTTTGGCATGAGGGAAAATTGAGAGAATTTTTTAGAGAAGAAAAGTTACGTCAAATTTGTTTTAAAATAAATAACTCTCATTTAACTCTCCTAACCATTTTTAGTTAATTAAAACACTTTAAAATAAGTCAATTAAGGGATAAAGTTTGATATTAGACTTTAGGGTTATTAACTCCTTAAAGATTCTAAGTTCTCATCCTTTTACAAAACAATTACTAAAACAGTTTTGATTTCTTTACAAAACAATCACCATTTTCAAAATGTCACCTTTACTCCATTTATTTTGCCAAATTGAGTTCACCATTTCATTAAATCCCGAAGCTAGTCTAGACCACTACTCAAGTTCATGGAACTGTCTGAACTAATAAGATAACTTATAGGCCCAAAATCAGGGCATTACACGGAGAAGCAGCCTCCTTAGCCCCATGGCGTGTGCAAGTCACGCGCGGGAAAACTTGGCCTTTCGGATCCCACGTCTGCAACCCCACGCCACTGCCAACCGTCGCCCACCACTCGACCAGCTCGTCGGCCAGATCGCCCGCTCGACCCCGCACCGTTTCCACCACCGGCCGCCACGAAGCCTCGCCCCTCACCATTCGAATCTACAACAAGCAAAAAAATGGGATTTAAACATGGAAAATATAAAAATTCAACCCCGAATTAAAGCAAAATCATACTGAATAAAAGGGAATCTGAATCAAGAAAAATCAGACCCAATATGGCAAGAAATTAACTGGATTTAAGGGATTTGTTTTTTAATTTTCTTGTAAATATGGTATGCAAATACCTATATAAGCACCCATATTTCATTGTAAAAGGGGAGGAGAACACACACAACAACTACGAATTGTAACAGAATACGATTCGTATACTTCATATTTGTAGAGTAAAACGAGAATGAAGCAACTTTCTGGGTTTTTTTTATCTTTTTCTTCATTTTATTTTATTTTACTCAAATATATAAAAAGAAAAAGGGTAAATCCTTACCTTTTTTGATATGCCGCCGTCGGAGTTCATAAGAGGTCGTCAAAATCTGAAACGTTTTTTAAAAGGGGAATTCGAAAGATTTTTTAACGATTCGAGTTCGGGTTTTGAAAAGAATTAAGGAAAGGATTTTTTAAAAATAATTTTCCGCCGTCGGCGAACGGTGGCCGGCGCTAGTATAGGGTGGTCGGCGCGACAAAGGTTTATCGGTTTTTTAAAAAATTGAAGAATATGGATGTACATTTGAGAGAAAATAAATGGGAGATTTTTGATCCAAAATTTTTAAAGGGGAGCTTATGAATTGTTATTATGAAGTTGGGTGTATATACCCACATGTTTTAAAACAAAATGGGTTAATTGGGCTCATTAAATCCCTCTGTCCTTTTTTTTTGCTCCGCGAGTCACTATTTTTTCAATCGTTTCAAAACGGTCACTATTTTTCATAAATTTGCCCCTTGATTTTATTTTGTTTTTAATTTAATCACCATTTTTAGTTTCTTTTTATTTTGAATTCTTTTTATTAAATCTTCTTTTAGATAAAAAAAGATTTGCTTTCTTAATTTCCTTTTTTTTTATTTTTTTATTTTTCAATTTGTGTTTTCTTTTAAACTCCGGCTCGGATATCAAGTGTTGACTTGATTTAGGAAATGATGCACTTTTTCAAAATTTCAATTTCTCTCCCTTTTCTTTAACGTTCATTTATTTGCTTATACATATGTATTTTTTATTTCCTCTTTGTGCATGCATTTCTTTAATTTTGTATGACATTCTTTAATTTTATTCGCATTATATGTAAATTCGGATGTTTTAATTTGCAATGCAGTATCCTACAAAAGGGAGGTAATGGGTTAGCACCATAAGTGTTAGCGGTGATTAAAGTTTACTCTCCTGGCAGTAGGGCCGTTAAAATGGAATCAAATCCATAAAATGGATAATAATTTAAATTTTCTTCAAACTTGCAAATTTTGATATTAAAATGTTTTGTAATCGGCTAGGTACCAATTTTTGGGTGCTGTGAGGCTGCTAACCCTTCCATACGTGTAATCGACTCCCGAACCTGTTTTTGTATTTTCGCATACCAATATTGTTGTTTTAATACAACAAATTGTTTTCATTAAAATGACCTATTTTAAGTGATCTAATCACACCTCAAAAAAAGATTGGTGGTGACTCTATTGCTTTTTAAAATACGTTGAACCCCGAAAAAAGGGTTGCGACAGCTTGGCGACTCCGTTGAGGATAACTTTTTATTTTTACAAAAAAGAGAGTCAGACCACAAGTCGATTACACATTGTTTTAATGACAGAATTTGTGAAGTTCGTGTAAAATTTAACTTAATTTTCTATTTATGAATATGATCTTATTTTACGCATTTAAAGCTTGGCTATAAGCTCTATACCCGAGCTTCGTCCCGATCGTTTAAGTAAGGGGAAACGCTATCGCTCTCATGAGAATATGATTCTCTGCATGGGCCTAGCAAGTACCTTCAGAGCTCATATGTCCTATGTCTTCATAAGGATATTAATCATTCGCATCGACATAGGAAAATGGATCCCCCTGAATTGAACTTGATTCGTTTAAAGCCTGTAATGGGTGAGAACCAAGGGCTTTCCTACCCTTAGTAGGGGACAACGAGGACAGCTCAAGGACATTTTTAGAACCAAACCACGTGTATGAATCTAGAAGTCTACCCCAATAGAGCCATGTGGAAAACACTAGAGTTAGAATTCAGTCAAAAATATTTCATAAGGATAGTATGTGGAGACATGTTTCAGAAATGTTGGAATGCGATGTCCAGTTATTATTCATACAATGAAATTATTTTTGACCTTTTATATTTTATTTATGTTTTTCAAGTGTACTAATCCTTTTTTTCTTGTTTTTTTGTTTCTTACATCATCATTATATTTAGAAAGGGTTGATTCCCAAGTTCGTTGCTCGATTAGAAAAAGCTTTTGTCATGGATAGAAGGTACCTAAAGAAAGAGAAAGACAATGCAAATGTATGTCACTAGTTTGAGGTCAACCAGTGGGCAAAGGGAGTTTGTTAGGTGACCATGTGACAAAAACATCAGAATATGCTCACATCAGTGTCGTGCAGAATAACATGCATAAGTTGCAAGTGCTATGGGACCACTTCGACTGTACAACCAAGCAGTTATTACATAATGATGATTTTTTGTTCTTGAAGATGCCAATGAAGGGGGAATGATTACTGGTTCACTTAGCTTAGAGGCAACGCCGAAAGTGTTTTAGGTGCGAGATGAGTTCAAAAAAAGTATCATGTCCTAAATTTAAGACGTGGGTAGGCATGTTGCTAGCTAGAGAAGCTACAACTCTTCGCCCATATGTCAGGACAATAGGGGAAGTAGGACTAAGACTCCTATGAAGAAATAAAGAGTTGTGTTCTCGGGCTGAGACGTATTCGTAGAATACATCTTTACCTTTTGTAATAAGGGTCTTTTTCATCTAATAAGAGCTACTTCTAGAGCAACTATTTATGGAACCAACGCCATTTGCTTGCACTCGCATTTTTATTTGGTGTTTGTGTTTGAATTAATGTTTTGATCATTGCATAGACACATGCATAATAAAAATATCAATTTTGGCATATTCCATTCAAGTAGCAAAATTTCACACGAATACGGTACTCGAGCTATGACTATAGAGGACAGATTGGCAACTCCAAAAATAAACCACGAGAGTACCCAAGATAGGCTCGATAAAATGGAGAAAATTTTGAAATAGGAAATTGTGCAAGATCAGAAAAACATTGTTAGCCATATAGCAGCTATGTTGAGATTCAGAGACCCAGAAAAAGGAAAGACAGTTAAAGCCATTGATGTTTTGTCACCCTAGCCCGAGATGACCACTCAGACATTTCCACCGAATGGGAGGTTTCGGATCCGCATAACAGGAAGCTCAGCCCGTATTCCAGCAGAGTGTGAGATAAATCATGAGGAGAACGAAGGCATTGAGGTTCTCAATAAGTCAGCCGACAAGGCTAGAATGAGTAAGAGGTTTGAAGATCATTGTGATAGGCTCGAAGAGATCATTAGAGTCATACAATAAGGAAACATTTATGGTGGTGTAGACGCTAGGGATCTAAGCCTAGTGTCTAACTTAGTGGTTCCTCCAAAATTCAAAGCTTCTAACTTCGAGAAATATGACAGGACCACTTGCCCTTCGACACACTTGACCATGTACTATCGAAAAATGTCACTATACTTGGAAAATGAAAAACTACTCGTCCAATGTTTCCAAGATAGTCTACCTGGGTCTGCTACCCAATGATATACTCAATTGAGCCGGGTCAACATACGAACTTGGAAAGATTTGTCAAGAGATTTTCTTGAGCGGTACGAGCATGTGACAGACATGGTCCCAAATAGTATCGCAATGCAGGGTATAGAACAAAGGCCCAACGGGAGTTTCTGCCAGTATGCCCAGAGGTGGCAAGATTTGGCAGCCCAAGTTCAACCTCCATTGTTGGAAAATGAGGTTACTCCAATGTTTGTGGAGACTTTAAATGGTCTCTTCTACGACCATATGTTAAACCATGCCACCAAAAGTTTTGCAGACATGGTAATGAACGAGGAGTTGATATTGGGTGCCATCAAAAGTGGGAGACTCAAGAAAGGAGAATATGACGAGTGCCCGTAACTTGAACTACTCCAATAATGAAATCTTGTCGAGTAGTAGACGGGTCGAGCTTGGTTGGAGTTCACCCATGCCTTCCAAGAATGATGCTTAACAACCGAATAGTAAAGGAATTTTCTAGACAATGTTGGGGCCATGCTTAAAACCAACCCTTTTTGCTTTTGCTCGCGAGCATTAGGGATCTTTTGTTAGGGATTCTATGTTAACTTACTTGTTTTAAAGATGCATTCTTTTCATTTTCTTGAGTGGCAAACATTTTTTCTTCTTTCCATTTTCATCCATTTTCTCTTCCAAAAAACATCTTCTTTGTCGAGACCTTATTATTGATTGTATGAATGATTCTTGGGTCTAATCCTGAGATAGAATGGCAATAAAGTTTGTGCAGGATTAATGGGGAGATTTCATTTTGAGTCAATTTTCCTCTCAAACATTGTTGTTAAGGTCTTTGAATGAAGTGATAACTCTAAAATATCTACCAACCGAAGACTGTTTCTCTTTGATGATATTTGTGTGTGAAATGACAATTGGCATTCCTTCATTTTTCCTTCACGAATAAGAAAATATAAAAATCCATTGTTGTCCCCTTTGAGCCTCATATTTTTTTTCTTGTGATTGAACCCTAACCAAGGATCACTCCCCACATTAGGGGCCAAAAAGGATGAAAGGTTGTTTGCAAGCAAGAAAGGAAACATATCAGATCAAGTTGAATGTCTTAGATTCAAAATGAAAGGAAAAAAGTAAAAGAATGAAAAGGAAAAGAAGAAATTAAAGCCCCAAATATATTATAAGTCTTTATACTTTCATAATCTAAAATTTTAGTTTTTTATTTACATAAATTTAGTCATCATACTTTGTCTATTTAAAAATTTTGGTAACGTCAAAATCAACTTAAAATATTTCATTTGTTCAAAAAAACTTAAAATATTTCATTGAATAGTCATTTTAATTTTTGTTTTTAAGCATTTTTAGCCTTTAATGTTTTATTTTTATCAAAAATAATCCTTTCAAATAAAAAGTGACATGCCATCAAAAAATCAATATATATGCTGACATGACATAATGTCATGCATGGGCGGAGCCACTCTTAACCAAATTTTTTTAAAAAAATATATTTTTTCTTATGAATTTAATATAAAATAATGTTAAAAACTAAACTTAACAGCTTTAAAAGAAAACTGACACTCCTTAAAAAAATGATACTCATTGTTCTCATCTACTTAAAAGAATATACAAATTTTAAATTCTGGCACTCAGATTAAATTTTATGACTCTTCCTCTAATGTCATGTCATAACATGTCATCAAAAATTATTTTTAATTGTTATTATGACACATCAATTATTAATTTAATAATTAGTTCTCCTCAATAAGGTGATGATACGCATCACTATCTTATTGGTGATTAAAAATGAGTAAAATAAATTGTTAATGATGAGATTTGAACCCAAGACCATTAGACCAAGCTTAATAGTCGGTTCATATAACATAATTTCCAATAATAAATCTTTATATTAAATTATGATTGAAATGATTTATAATATTTTATGAAATATATTTATTCTTTCAATATATTTGGATTAAATCATATTTTTATAATAATTTATAATTAATATTTTTTTCAAAAAATATATTCTTATAACATTTGAATTATTTTATAATTAATATATTTTCATACAATAAATATAGTTAACTAATATATTTTCATATTAAATTAATTAACTAATATATTTTCATATATTTTGGGTATAGTTTACCCATAAGTGGTCATGCGTGTAGTTTACCCAAAGAACTTATAACTATAATTTGGGTAAGCATCACTACTGGTCACTAAACTATTTTTGTTTTTTTTATTTTGATCATTACATTATTATTTTGTGTAAAATTGTCACTAACATTATATTTTTTTCTTATTTTGGTCACTAATGTTACTTTTTTCCTGTTCTAGTCACCAATATATTGCTTCTTTCCTATTTTGGTCACTAAACTATTCCGGCTTTCTTATTTTTCATGAGTTTTTTAACGGCGAGCGACTAAAATAGGGGGAAAACGTAACATTAATGACTATTTTACCAAAAATAATAGTTTGATGACCAAAACAAGAAAGCGTGAATAGTTTATTGGTGAAGGGTAATGTTTATCCTTGTAATTTTGAGAAAAAAAAATTTACAAATCAATCCCAAATAACATATTCAGAAAAACGTTATGTCAATTATTTTATAACAATAGGTTATTTATATTATAAATAATATTTTATTTTTATAAAATAAATTATAAAAATAAAAGTAAAATTCGTATATTTATGAAATTATATTACAAAATAAATAAAATAATTTCAACGCAAACCAAAATTCGTGTATTTATGTTAAAATTATAATGAAATTACAAATTGGTTTGGTGGTGAGAGTTAGTTTTTGTTGCTAAAGGTACTTATTCGTTTAAACCTCCTTTAAGTGTAAAACTTTTCATCGATTTTCCTTTAACAAAACAACGGGTTTTAGGCATTAAAATAATCATACCATATCGAGTCGTTTTGGTTCAACATTTATGTCGACAATCATCATTATATAGCTAATGCTATAATTGAAGCGCAAACCAAAATTTATTTTGGTCGTATGTGAACTTTTTCTGATATTTTATTAAGTATAATTATGAATTTTTTATCGATCAATTTATTTTGCAAATAAATTTTGGACAATTATCATTATATAGTTAACTACCCAAATTTTACCCGGTATACCCATATATATATTTACTATAAATAAAATCATAAAATAAATAAATCCAAAATCCATGTAAAACAGTCCAAAAAATTCATTTCAAATGTCCAAATATATGTAAAAACCCGAAAGCTCATTACAAGCCCAAAATTCTATTTTTTACAGCTTATTGAATCCAAACACTCAAAATATCTGGTAACCCAAATTTTCCGCCCAAATTTGCCACCAAAGGGACACGTGGCGATTGCGGATTGGTTCAAAACCTCAGCACATGGATCTGTGTTTCTTTGGTATCGGATGACATCAGCGGTCAGACCCTTATATAAAGGAGGAGAGAGAGTGTCAAATCATTATTAGCTATTATTAATTAATCATAAATAATAATAATAATAATATGAGATAATAATTAGGAGAGAGAATGTGTGCTTACCTCGGGGAAGTCGAACCACCTTGAAGCTGGACCGATCGAGAGTAGAAACGTCGCCGGGAGGTCGCCAGAGCCACGAACCGTCATCGGAAGTTTATGCGTCACTGAAGTTGCAGCCGTCGCTGGGGGTTTGATTGAACGCCAGATTTCATCTCAAGAGTGATCAAAGGTAAACTGCCTGGGGGGAAAAAGTACGTCGGAAACCGAAAGAACGCTAAAGCTTTAGCCGTCATCGTCGGAGACACGAACAAACTGCCGTTATAGAGGTATAATCCTCCTTTTTTCTTCGATTCCTGCGAATCATAAGAAAATGTGTTAGTCTAACTAAAAACATAAACAAAAATGAAAAAGGAAAGTGATCGGAGTTTAGTTTCTGGTCGCCAGCGAGTTTAGGGCTATGGCGGAGTTGAAGAGGGGGTTACGGGTAGTTCTAGGCCGGGGAAGAAGGGCGGTTCTGTTGAACTGGGATTAGTTTAGGGGAATTAGGGTTCAAAAATGGAATTTGGCGAATTTTTAGGGTTTTGGTGTGGGAGTTCACGGCGGCCAGAAATCGTATGTGGCGGCCGGTGTCGCCTGCGGCGGCCAAGATTCGAATCCCGGTGGTCAACGAACAAGTTACAGCAGCCGGAGCATGGCGGCGATAGATCCAGGCGGCAGAGCTAACGGCGGGGATAGGCCGACGTTTTAGGTGTTCATCCAAGTGAAGGTTCATCCTAAAACCTAGGTGTTTGATCTTTGGAAACACAAAAATATGTGAAGTTTGATGTTTGTGTCGATCAAATAGCTAAAACTGAAGAACAAAGGGAAGAACTTTAGTGAAAATAGTGAGTTTCATCGAGTGGGGAGTTATTTTCTAGGTTCAGTGTGTTTGTAGTTCAGAGAGTCTTTAGAGAGAGAAGGGGGAGGAGAAAGAGTGAGCAATCTGAAAATAATGAGTTTTGGGGAATTTTAGGCTTATAAAGTGACAAGGAAACGACACCGTTTTGGTTCCAGATCACCCAAGGTCCGCGTGTCTCAGTCTAGTCGGGTGGGGAGGATCCGCGCCCTTCTTTCTGTTTTTCATGATTTGGGCCTCAACTTTGTAATCCTTTCATTTTAGTCCTTATTTTCTTGTAATTTGGCTCTTCAATTCTGATTTTAAATCAATTTGACCCTAATTTCCTTTGTTAATTACTTCGATTAATGTATGATTAATGCATGTTATTTTAAATTAAGCATATAGTATATTCACTAGATCATATAATACACATAGATTTAATTATTATAGCCTATAGACTTTAGGTTCTCAAATTAGTTGTAATTAATTAAATAGAATAGGTCATTATAGTAAGTTAATGTATATTAAATGGAGACTTTTAGGTTCAAACTTGGATGGTGTTCCACTTGCTTGCAATGAGATGTTATCACAAAATTAGCTTTAAAGAGGTACATTTGATATACATTATAACATAGAATTAAATAAGTCATTTGGTAAATCTAAATAGAGCTTTAATTAGGTTGTTACTTTAATCAATTAGTATGACATTTTAATTAGTGAATATCATTTGAATCTAGGGGTTCTAAGATGGACGATATTCAAGCGATTGATATTTTCTCATAAAGGCCTTTAAATTCAATGATATTCATAGTAATTAATTTAATTAAATAGAGACTAATTAAGTTAGCACTTAAAATGAACAAGACCATAATAAATCATTCATTATAAACTTTTTATGTTGAAAATACATTTTATGTATATGAATGAGGGTGTTTCTTAATAAGGTGCTTTTAATCTCATATTCGATCTAAAATGTATTTTCTTATAAAAGAATATCTCCATTTGAAATTAAAATCCATTTGATAATTATGATTAAATTAAATTCAAATTATTATTCAAAATGTTAAAATGTCACGTAAAATTAAAAGGTACCGATAATGAGCATTCTTGGGGTGCTAATCCTTTCTCACACATAATCGATTTCCGAACCCAAATTTTTAAAGAAATAAATCATTGGTTGTTTTATGGTGTTCGGTATACCGAAGTGGCCGATGGTAACTCCAAATTTGTTCTCAAAATAAAATAAAGGTAAATCTAATTTAATATGAAAAACCTAAATTTTTAATATTAAATTAAGAACAAACAAAACCCCTATTTTCAAAACCCTAATCGTCACGCTGCTTTCACACCCCGGGTTAAAAACAACGGTCACGACAATAATGTCTAAAAATAATGTGTTCTAATTACACTAAGAATAAAACTTACAAATTAACTGGTGTAGTATTTTGATTAACCATGAACACCCATAATTTCTGTTTCTAGTTTGAATACTTTGTTGATTCACTTTACCTCTATTATGTCACTATTAATCACTATTGTTAAAATTTTTGTTCTTATATATAATGACAATTATATGTCTCGTGATTAAGGATATTTGAGATTTGTTGCTTATATGAGTTTGTTTAATGTTTTCCTTTCGAGTTTGACGAATTTATTGATTCACATGTCTTTATTATGTATATAGTCTTAGATAATCAATAACAATTTTTCTTTCGAATTTGGGCATGAATGATATACAATTTAAAGTTTAATTGTATATGGCGTAAAAAACTAAAAAAAATGCACGGTCTAAATTAATCATAAAAGTTTCAATTTAGATCGTGCAATTTTTTAAATTCTCATATATTTTAAAAGGCTTAATGGCTACTTTTATTCATGTAGTAGTTTCAATTTATCGATTTTGCCCCTATGGTATTTTGTATCAATTTTGTCCATGAAGTAGTCGAATTCAATCACTGTTTGCCCCTTGACTGGAAAAAATAACATTGACTTCTGTCATCCAAGAGGCAAACAGTGATGTAATTCGACTACTTTAGAGGCTAAATTGATGCAAAAATACCATAGAGGCAAAAACTATAAATTAGGACTACTATAGGGGAAAAAGTAACCTTTAAGCCATTTTAAAAAATTTCTTTGTATTTTATATTGATGTTCTAATTTTGCATCATTTAAAATTTTGAAATATTCATATGATTTTATTAAGTATTAAAGTTCGCATGCATCCCTAACATAAAATCCCACGTCCATCCATGTGTGACCCATTTTAACTGCATCAATAAATCAAGTGAGTCATCTTTTTAAACCTTGATAAATTGAGCCCTTACTTGAAAAATCATGATTAGTTTTTTTTTTTTTAAATGGGTATTATATTTATTGAGGAAACTCGAATATGTGACTCGTTAAAAAAACTCCCTAAATTCTAGTTAGAGAAAAAAAGAGTGCTACATATCTAGGACAAGATACATCATCCGATCTCATTGAAACAAACTCGAGACCGGAACCATTACACCGTTTTAGAACACCGAACACAAAACGCTACATCGATTCAGCAACACGGTATTGTTTGGCATCAACTAAGCGCAGTAGACCCTCTAACCCCTCATTTAGGCTCATCGATTCAAGTCTCAGCGTGCCCAATGCCTTCTTTTGCAAGCTTATCAGCAGCTCCATTTTGCCTTCTGTCAACCTGTACCAGCTTCCAATTAAGGTTGCGCGCAATTCTCAAACATTCCGCCACAATTTCTCTAAACGCGAGGGGGGTCGTCTCGGGTTTAAGGATCCACGATACTGCATTACTGCAGTATCAAGGACCTGATTAGTTGTGTCCTTTTAATTGACTGAGATTTATTTATTCTCTTTTTTTTACAGTAATGTATGATCTTATTGAAAAAAATAATACATGAAAACAAGTATCAAGGACCTTATTAAAACTCATCCTAAACCTAACACGGAGGAAGGGAGTAAAATTTGATAATAAGAAACTGAGAGAAAACAAACCGCAAAAGCAATAAATAAGCACCCACACACGAAGCCCCAAAACTCAAAACAAAACTCATGCAAAGCAACCTAACTAGTCAGGTACAAGAGCATCAACACCCATCACCATAGGACACCACTCAGCACAATGCAAACCGCTAGCGACAACACAACATAGCAATACGTACCAGTAACCAACAGAATTTCAAAGTGAACCGTAGCCCCACATCAACATAACACCAAAAAATCGAGGCTTTATCCACACCGCAAATGGCGAATACAACCGCAACACCATTCACTTCTTGAAATATATGGGAGAAATAAACATTAGGTAGAGTTGAGCATGCAACTTCAATAAAATTAAATAACTCCCACAAACGCCACAGACGCTCCTTCGAATTATAAATCCACCCAACGGCAAATATCAAGTTCGACTCAACACCAAGCTCAACAATCCTTCCATCGAGAAGCCAAAATTAAGGACAAAGTGAAAGTGGTAGCACGCAACTCTGCTTCGTTAGAATCTATCAAATCAAGAGGGCCGGAAAAATAAAGCCTAAACTTTATTAGGGCAATCCCTCAGTACCCCCCAGAGCTAGTCAGCCTCAGTTTCCCATGAACATTGAATTTAAATGAATTTGCAAGCGGAGGAACCCATTCTACACCCACCTTTTCAAAGAGGATATGTGCAATGAAGCCGAACAAGTCCATGAGCAATCCCACCATTATGATTCCACAATAAAGGTAGCCTCCTTCGAAGCATTCACCCAGTAAAGAGACTGAAGCTTCACCAAGAAGAAAATCTCATCGTTCGACACTTGTTTACCATAAAAAATAATGTCATTAAGAGCAAGCCAAAGAGACTATGGTAAAGCAGCGCAACCTGAAATCCACCACTACCAATGCAGCCCACTGAAAGAGCAGTGCAAACTCGGAACCAAAAAAGCACTCAAAGACTTCGGCAACACCATTTGCACTCTCCACCAACCCAAAAAGCTTGACCACACCCCTTGAACATGAACACAAGAAAAAAGGACGTGATCAATCTCATCCACCCCTTCGCTACACCATACGCAAAGAGCTTGGGTATCCGGAAAAGGAACACCATTTCGACGCAAGAAATTAATAGTCGGCAACCTACCCAAACAAAGCAAATCATATGAAAGATTACACCTTCGGAGGGACAACAAGTCGACACGTAAAGCACACACTCGTGTTAAACTCACCATCCCCTATAGACAACAAAAGCTGTGAGAGAGTACGTATTGAAAATTGACCGTGCAAATCCGGCTTCCACACTAACAAATCCAGACGGCCTGAATGCAAGTGAAAGGATTCAACAATAGCCACCAAGCACTGATTTATTTATTTTCTTAAAAATATTAAAAACTGGGTAAACTACAATGGAGGTCACTTAATTATGGTTAAAGTTACATTTGGGTCATCCAGTTATCGAAGGTTACATCTGGGTCATCTAATTATCAAAAGTTACCTCTAGGTCACTCAATTATGGGTAAGGTTACATTTGGGTCACTCAATTATTAAAAGTTATACTTAGGTCACTCAATTATGGGTAAGTTTACCCTTGTTAACACTTAATACTAGAGTACTTTATTTGAAATCATTAATTAATCTAATACACAAATTGATATATATATATATATATATTAAATATGAAGGGTGACCCAAATGTAACCTTACCCATAATTGAGTGACTCAAATATAACTTTTAATAGTTGGGTGACCTAAATATAATATTACCCATAATTAAGTGACCTAAATGTAACTTTTAATAATTATGTGACCCAAATATAACCTTACTATAATTGAGTGATCTTTGTTGTAATTTACCCTTAAAAATTCTAGCAAATTTTAACAACATAAAATTTTCTAAAAATAAATGTCAGTTATTCGAGAACACAAAAGAATTAGAATATGTGGTATTTAGACGAAAAATAATATACTTTACGTATATATTTTGACTAGAAATATTTTAACTATTTAAATAGAAAAATATTATATTTTTTGACAAAAAAAATTTAACCATTTAGATGAAAAATTATATACTTTAATTTTTATTTGTACTATAATTTATAAAAGAACGAACAATGGCATAGACCTATTCCTCGGTCATCGAACAGTCATTTATCACATGAGGTTAAAATCTATTAAGGCACTGAAATTATACGAAATAAATAAACTTTCTGCATTCCTTGGTTTCTGTGAAGTAATAACTAGTTTTCACATTTTATTTTTGGTTTGGGCCAGGGAGGGGTTAAAATGTTGAAGTGAAACTATTAACCGCGTTTTTTTTTTTAGTTTTAAAGGTAATTGTAATATAATATTTTATTTTTTAATAATGACAGTAAATTTTATATATGAAATTGTTTGAATTTAAATTTAATTAAATGATTATTTTTTTACTGAAATGGCTCGTTAAGTTCCTTTACATGTGGATTGATCTTAGCCTTTTTTTTTATCTTATTTGCAAAATCTCATTCAACTTTCATATTTTATTTTACAAAATTTGAAAAAAATAATTCATTTTATTTTTTATACAAACTCACACAACACAACCGTACAGTTATTGATAGTATTATTAGTTTTATGACTCGTACCCTTAATTTAGAGTAAATTCTTACACGCCACTAAGTTAAAAAAAACAGATTTCAATCCTTCTACTTTATATTTTACAAAAAAAAGTTAAATTTAATTAGATAATATTATTAAGACAATTTGTTAAACACTCACATGAAAAACCAACAATTTATATGTGAGAAATGTGAAAAAAATAATACTTCAAAAATTTATATGCGATAGATTAAAAAAAATAGTTCATGTTTTACTATCAATTGATTTTTTTTCTTCATAAAATACAATGCTTAATTCAAATAAATTAAGTGTAGTTAACTCCCTATCCTCATCAAGCAAAATAATGGAATTCATAATTATACGATTCGATGTGAACCAACAATTCAAGTCATTGTGACACTTTAAGCTTGATAGCTTATGATATAAGTTATGCTTAAAGTAATTTTTGTAGAATGTTACTAAAAAGTATGACTGAACTAAACATTTGTTCAAAATTTCTAAATAATTTTTTCAATGCATATTTACCTTCAAATTTCACTTAAAAGATATTAAAAGTAAAAAAAATTGTAAAACCTGGAGTAAAGTTTTGAAACTACAAATTTTAAATTGTAAGTTATTTTTTTTGTGTTTTTTGGCCAGTAATATTGATATTTATTTTGCAAAGTATAGATACTTACGAAATAAGTATTGATTTTTGTTTAAAGACATAAAAAATTTAATTTAAAATATTATTAAAAAATTAAATATTTTAAATTTTTAAATAAATTTTAAAATTTATCGTCTTTTAACCATACTTTAAACTTACTGCATTTTAAATCTATCTCTATTTGTACACCATAAATACGTAGCAATTTTAAAATTTATGGCCAACATCTATCTCTTATATGAGTTAAAAGAGAATGAAAAAATTAATCCTTGAACTCGTTTAAGTAGTTAGGTCGGGAAACAAAAACTTGTATTATTACAGTGTTTTGAGACACTGATAAAGCAAAGGCTAACGTTTGAGGGACGTGTGTGTGTTTAGGTGTGTGTGAAGGAGTGGAGGAGAGAGAGCAGAGTGAAGTGAAGTGGGTTTTGTCTGTATTCCATAAGGGGTGCGAATGTTGGAAGCTAAGGAAGCAAAGCGAAACGCATGGCTGAAAATAGCGGCACCGCTCCACCATAATATCTGCCAACTTTTCTTTTATATATTACCAACAAACACCACTGGCTTGGCTTGAGATGTGTGAAGAGAAACAAAGGGGATTGATTTATAGTGTCGGCTAAAAATTTCTTTCTTTCTTTCTTTTTCTTTTCATTTTGGCGAAAAAGAGTGAAATTAGGTTGGGTTTAAGGTTGTCTTGTCTTGCTCTGTTTCTATTAGATGGGAAAGTTGGCATTTTGAAGACATGGATACCGGGAATCATGCTTTTGTGGGTACAGAGAAAGGGTCGGGTAGAAGATCGGAACAGGGCTGTGATGTTGGGTTGGGTTTGATGATGCAACAAGTTTAGGAATCTTGTTCAAATAAGAGCTTCATGGCAATGGCTCTTCACAATCATGACCAGCATTCATCATCTTCTTGTTATGTTGAAGGATTTGACGGAGGAGCAAGTGGTGGTGGGCCCATTGTTTGCAACACAAGCAATCAGGAACCATGCAGGGAAGATATATACGATGTTGTCGGTGCTGCTTCTGCTGCTGCAGTTGTGTTGAAGTCCCTGCACCAACACTCTTTTTCCGCTGACCCTTCTTTTGCCCACAGTTCCTCTGGTAAAAAAAAAAGCTCATTTCCTTCATTTTGCTTCTAATTCTGTTTTTATGAAGTAATTAAAAGCGTATATGGATTAATAGTTGGTTTTCAAAATTTAATTAAAGTAGGAGAAATGGCAGCGGCTGTGAATGCTAGGGTTCCTTTCACAGCAGCTCAATGGCAAGAGCTGGAAAGGCAAACCATGATATTCAAGTACATGATGGCCTCTGTTTCTGTCCCTGCTGAACTCCTTCTACCCATCACCAAAAACCCTTCAAATGGTAGTTTTATTTTCTTCTTTCGTTAGCTTTTTTTTCTTGCATTAATCATAAGGGAGCATGCAATTTTGTTGGTGTTGACAGTAGCGACAAAGGGGTCTTTGGAATTGAGGTTTTCGAGCAATAGCTCGGATCCGGAGCCATGGAGGTGCAGGAGAACCGATGGGAAGAAATGGAGGTGCTCGAGAGACGTGGCTCCTGACCAAAAATATTGCGAGCGTCATTCTCATAAGAGCCGTCCCCGTTCAAGAAAGCCTGTGGAATTGCCAAACCACTCGTCCAATATCAACAATAATGATCACAAATCCCAAACACTTAACAACATGGCATCTGATGACACCAAGCAGTCTCATCAAAACCCACATTTTACAAGCCACAACGATGCTCTTTTGTTCACATCTTCATTTGATCAATCCAGGTGGGGCTTTGGATAATCCAACACTCTATCATGCTCTAAATCTGATATAATTTTCTCCATTTTAGTATATAAATGCATGATGTGGATTTGTTGTCTTATGTGAGTTACTGTTAATGGTTTGCCCGTGAAGGTGCTTGGAGTGGTTCGTAAAAGGGGAGACTACCGTTCCTTTTGCCAGCAATTCCAACACCGAGTGGCAGCTGTTTAATGCACAAGGGACAAATTATGAGGCAAATGCTAGTGAACATCGTCGCCTCAGCTCGCAAGCTCAGCATCTAAATGAGCAATTTAGCCCCGGTTTAGCCTCTTTGGGAGGATCATTGAATCTCAACCAAACACATTCACAAGAAACGAGGGCCTTCATCGACGCATGGTCAACGGCGGATAGAGAGGTTGAAATGGATGGAATAGGGAGCAAACGCCATGTTTATTCAAATGAGAAGCTGCCACTCATCTCTCACGCTGTCAATGTGGGGTGGGAACGAAAACAATCAAGAGGAAGAGGATGAGAACAGTCATGAAATAGGTGCTTTCGGTTTCATAGGCTCGGCAACGGAAAATATGAGGGCTTTGAGACCACCCCAAATGGAGGATACCATTTCATGGATGGAGTCGTCTCCCGGTGGACCACTGGCTGAAGCATTGTGCCTTGGCATTGCAACTAGTCAAACCACAAGTACAAGTAGCTGCAGCAAGAGCACATGAGACGTCCCCCTAGTCGCTACCTAACTTTGATCTTCAGCTTAAGGGGAAAAAACTTTATTAACTTTGATAATGTTAGAACATTGCTAATATTGGACAAAGGGTTTTCTTAAGAGGAAAATTCAATTTCATTATGTCAATGTTAAGCTCAAAAGTTTATGGAACGCGATGATTGGTGAATGGCTGAATGCCCTTTTTTCTTTTTCGTTTTGGAAAAAAAGAGAGCATGTTTTGTTTTGGTATCCTTAATATCGATGATTTAGAATTGCAGTGTAAAAACATGACTATATATGTTTAATTCATCATCAGAAGCTTGCAGAAGGAACATGTTAGCAATTTAACACTTGTCCTTTTTTTTTTATCAAATTTAGTAAGTACAGTACTCTTAATGAGTAAGGAGTCCATTAATGAGCATCCATAAATGTTTTCCTATGTCATGGTGTCAGAATGAAACTTTTCTCCATTTAAGCTTTTCCTTGGAAGAAAAAGATAAAATTTCCATCAACGAAGGGGAAAATCTTAATTTACTTACCCTATGCTTTCTCACATATAATATAGCAACTCTTCTCCCTCGCTTAGATAAAATAGTTCTCTATTAATAGTATAGTTTTAACAATGTGAGGTCTCTTTTTGATATATGCTATATTTTTAAACTGGTTTTATTTTTCTGGGAACAAGTAGTCTTTTTTAAATCATCAATATTAGATCTATTCATCGATTAATTTGGATTTTATATTGTACATAATAATTATGAAAGCAACTCTCTCAATTCAGTTTGTTCTAGTCGGTCTCAAGATTCAAACTCATAATTTTATTTAATAGATTTAATAGACCTAACGTCTTTTCTATTAGACCAACTGATTAATGTATCATATTATAAAAACATATCATTATATTAACAGAATATCATATGAGATCAAAGTCCTGAACTATTGTTGTTGTTGTTATTGCCAACAAGGACCAAGTTATTTTATCTACAAAAGCAGGTTACGGCAGTTGGGCTTATTATGATTAGTTGTTGGGAATAGAATACAAAAGAGAAGGGCATAGAACTATTGGGTCTCATCGCATCCGAGATCACAATATTTGTAAAATTCCATAAGAATTTTTTTAAGCCCAAATGGTGCACTTTTCTTTTTGAATATGATGATGCACTTTAATTTCAATTCAGATAAATAATGTGCCAAGAATGGAAACATACATCAATAATAATGTCTCATTTCAACCCCTTACATCGGAGAAATTATTAGATAGGCCCGGTTTATCATGTCCATCCAATAATATTTACCCATTTCAACATAATTTTCAAGTAACTACAAACTCCTTAATTACATGTAAAAAAGAAGTGAAGAATTATTTTAGAAAAAAAATGACATGAAAAAAATGTTATTGGATGCAACAATAGATGACGTGGTGAGTGAGACCCATCTAATAATTTTTTCATAGATTGGTAGTTGAACATGGAGAAATTTCACCCCCAAAGCTTTCTATATAATAGGAAAGTAGAAGGATTCTTTCTCCATTTCATAGTGACCCTCAAATGCACTCTTGAAGCTAGGGCTTCTCAAGTTCTGGCATCCAATGCCAACATGGTTTTCAGACCCACCTCGTTCTCTCTCTGGTGTTGATGGCCTTAGCCTTTGCAGACTCCGTGGCATCCATGTAATTCGGCATCGTGGAAGCTGCGTTGCCGTGCCGGAATATTCCATTTGTTGTGCATTATGTGGAAGCCAGGCTAAGGGTTTTTGCTTCTGAGTTGTAGCATTTCTGTTCTTTCAGGCACCGAGGGCTGGCTGAACGTACTTGCAAATGGCTTATTACTATCTGTTTCTACAGTCTTTATAGAGTCTCTTTTATTAGTTGATACCATGTTGTTGCTCTCCCATTGCTTTGTAGCCATCCACCGATCAAGCCATTTCTTTCTTTCTTCAATCTCCTCTTCATCTTCGGCAGATGGGTTCCTTCTTCTAGATCTCCATATCTTGAAAACATGTTTAAGATTATTAGTTAAAACCATGCACTACTCGTACCAATACAACAAGACAACACTAATTATAGAAAACACAAAGTGTAGCTACGGCTACCTGGTCAGAGAAGCATAAGCAAGGGCCTTCTTACGTTTCAACACTAATTATTGTTCGAACTTTACGTTATTGTATAATAGAATACAACCCAAAAAGAGTTTGTTGAGGATTAAGTGGATAATTTGTTGGTTTTAGGGATCATTTTTAATACTTCCTGGACATACACAAGACATTAAATTGGCGAAAACATGTAAAGATTGCGTTTGGTTGTCCGATTTTGTTGCCTCGAAATTTCTATTGGATTTGTGTTTTTTATAGGTGTAAAATCATGTTCGATTAATCTTTAAAATTTTTGGTTAATTGGTAAATTCAAATTATTCAATTCTTGGTCTTATATTATACCAATTGAATCAGATAATCGATTAACCAGATAATCAAAATATTTGATTTGGGTTGTGATTCTTTTACTCCGCTTATTAAAATACCAAATATGGTAAATTTAATAATCGTTCAGTTATGATAAAAGTGTAAAAACAACTAGAAAGTTAAAAGTTGAGAGTTCAATTCTAGTATTCCTACCCAAAGCCAAATTGTCTTAAAAAAATCAGAAGAGTATCAAAATCATTAGAGTGTAAGATATTTTAATGCATAACATTTACAAATATTGTATACAACTGATCAGATCGATTAATTAAATTTGCTTAAATTGTGAACTGTAACCGAATAAAAATATTTTATTTAAAAAATCTATACCGAAATCAAATTTATCAATTTGTATAACCATGTCATTCAAGAGTGACCAAAATAGGAACAATTCAAAAGTTGAGTTATTGACTGAAAATTTTTAAACTATAGTGATCAAATATGAGTGAGAAGAAAGTTGAGTGATAAATGGTGTAGTTTACCCACCGTTTTATTCAGGAGAAATGAAAACCAATGTCTCACGTCAGTATCTTCTGATGGAAGGTAATAGGAAGGATCATTCTGAAAGCAAACCAAAAGTTTGGTGGCTTTAACATAAGTTTTAAAAATTTGGTGACCAAAATGAAAATACTCTAAAAATTTGGTGATGATTTATGTAGTTTATCCTAAAATTATTTAATAAAATTAATAAAAATAAAAAGAATATTAAATAATTATCAAGGGTAAATTTATCATAAAAAATCTTAGAAGTGTGGATATTTTCTAATTATAATAGGTTTTGATAGTGAATGCTACGTACACACCAATGTGTATTACTAATATAAAATACAGATTATTGATTAAGTGATTATATGATTGCAATTGTTAGACCAATTAAAGTCTGGTAAATATGCAATAGTCCTATTTATATGTCACTCTTTGTTGATTTTTTTGACAATAAAAAGTTATAAAATAGTCGTTCTACTTAAAAAAATGACAAATTAGTCATTTTTCGTTAATTTTAATATTTTTAATTAAATTAGTGTTTAATTAATTTGTGACACCAATTCAACTAAAAACATTATATAAAAGTATAGATTTTCATCTTTTTATTTTCCATCAAACTATATAAAATTATAATTTCAATTTATTTATTTAACCGAAATCAATTGAGAATTTAGTCGAGGCGGTCACCAAAAGCAGAGGAGAATCAAACAATGATCATCAATATAACCAACTAAAGTCATCCCAACAAACCATCTGATAACACCATTGTCGAAATTGAAAGGGCACCATACCGAGAAAAAAATATCAAACTTTTTGAATTATTTGTTTCTTATTTGATTTAATCTTCGAAGATGTAATTTTTTTCTTGTTCATTTCCCCCGGTAAAAGTTGCTTTATCATCAAGATCTTGAATCGTTTATTTATGATTTAACTTTGACTTTTTTTATAGAAATTTATTTATTTGATTTTTAATTAATTGTTATTGTAAGTGTTATTAATTACTTAATATTTTGTTATTTAATAATGAATTAATTTATTATATTTTGTAAGTGGGTAATCATTTTATAACTTTAAATAGTCGGTGGACTCAACAAAAAAAATATCATATAAGTTGAAGGATTAATTTTATATTTTACCAAATTAAAAAATACTGGTGCATATCAATGTGTGACATTTATTGTAAATTTTTTTAGATAATTGTATTTTACCAAACCCTAAACAAATTATAATCACCCCGTGTAGTTCTGTCAGGAATGTTCCTGCACAATAGATATTCTGCAATGGAAATGGTTGAAGAGAAGAAGAAACGGAGAATAGATAAGAAATTAAAGATAGAAAGAGTAGTTTTGATAATATTCAGCATAACCTTCATTACATCCATATTCTTTATTTATGTATTTTTGCAGCCTAGAAACAAACAAAATCGGTTAGAGCTGCTGGTGCCTTCTTATCACGTAAACTACGACAAATTCCCCGATCATTTCGTTGTACGTTGCATCCTGGTACTGAATCAGCCAGCTGGACTGGTGGTACACTATTCACCAAATTCATAACATCATCTCCCTCTTCAATCAGAACCTTGTCCTCAAGGTTACCATCAGACACTCTTCCCTCATTCGAGTCCTTCTCAATCAGCAATGGTAGTGGCGTTACCTGTTGAAAAGGTTGGCCCTTGCCCCTTTAGCTGTGACACATGGAACACAGGATGTATTTGAGTTGACACTAGTAAATCCAACTTATATGCCACATTTCCAACTCTTTTAATAATTTGGTACGGACCAAAAAATTTCGGACTAAGCTTTTGTTGTCGCCTCAATCTCAATGATAGCTGCTTGTATGGTTGAAGACGAATAAATACCCAACTACCTTCTTGAAATTCTATCTCACGTCGTTTCTTATCGGCTTGGTTCTCCATCCTCACTTGGGCTCGAAGCAAATTCCCCTTCAATTCCTTCAACAAATTGTCTCGTTCGCGTAAATCCTTGTCCACTTGAGAGTTGCAGGACACCCCTCCCAAGTAATTAATCAAAGTAGGTGGATCTCTCCCGTACAAAGCCTTGAAACGAGTCATTCCTGCCGACACCTGATATGAGGTATTATACCAGTATTCAGCCCACGGCAAGTATCTTTCCCAAGTGTTGGGTTCATCTCCAGCCAAGCATCTTAAATACATTTTCAAACATCGATTGAGTACTTCAGTTTGCCCATCGCTTTGGGGGTGGTAGGCAGAACTCATGCATAGTTCTGTTCCCTGCAACCTTGCTAATTCAGTCCATAATTCGCTCAAAAAGATACTATCGCGATCGCTCACAATAGACCGTGGAACACCATGTAATTTAACTATCCCATGCACCATAATTTCAGCTATAGAAGCACTGTTGTAGTGTCTAGGAAGAGAAAATAAATGATCGTACTTTGTAAGTCGATCTACCACCACAAGAACAGCTTCCTTACCATTTGATTTTGGCATCCTGTCACAAAATCCATAGATATGTCTTCGAACACCTTTTCTAGAATTGGTAAAGGTTGCAGCAGTCCCGCGCAACAAGTTATCGCTTTTCATCCTTTGACACACTTGACATTCAATTACAAATTTCTTCACATCGTTTCGCATACCAGACCAATAGAAATTTGCAGATAAACGATGAAATGTACGCAAAATACCTGCATGTCCTCCAATAACCGAGCTGTGAAATTCTCGTAGAAGTAGTGACTTCAAGGACTTGTCATTAGGGATCACCATCCTCCCATTATACAGTAGAACCCCATCACTATACTTGTACCCTTTGTATGCCACATTCCCTTTATCAACTGGTTCTCGAATGTATCCAATTTCACTGACTTTCCTTATCTCGTCTATTAACCCCAACACTGGTCTGGATAAAGCCATCAACTCCCCTCCTGGTGTTGTCACTAGATTTTCACCTTTGTTTTAGTTATGTTAATTTAGTATTAATGTATTAATGATAATTTAGTTAGGTATCATATAGTTGATAACATAGTATGTAAATACTAATGCTAGTATTAGAATAATTTAGGTCTTATACAATGTGTATAATTGTTAATGCACCGTATATATATTTGATATGGCGCCTCAGCTCCTCAGCCGTTTTCTTAACTAGGAGAACTGGTGAAGAGAATGGACTATTACTTCTTCGAATAATCTGGTTTTCTAGCATCGTTTGCACTTGCCTTTCAATCTCCCATTTCTGGAAATGTGGGTAACGATATGGCCTGACATTGATAGGCTTAGTCCCTGGTTCTACATGTATCGCATGGTCTGTGGCTCTCTCAGGGGGCAAGCCTGTAGGATTAGCAAACATCATATTAAACTCATTCAATAAATTCTGCATTTCGGTACCTTCCTTTCGTTCTTCTATCGATGCCTCTGCCACGACTTGTAAATGTTAAAGCTTAGCAACAACCTTGGTGTCACACAAACGTTTGAAGGCATGATAATGAACTAGTTGAGGTCCCATGTTCATCTCACCTTGCCATCGATTCTTCTTTCCCACATGATCAAACTCAAATGTCAATTCAGAGAAATCCATGGTTACTAGCTCTAATGTCGCCATCCAAGCCACTCCCAACACCATCTCGGATCCCTTGAGAGGAAGCACATAAAAGTCGGTAGTCAATTCTGTTCCCTGCACCTCTACTTTAAGGTCTTTAATACAACCTTCGTTCCTCAAGCGTTCACCGTTCCCCACCATTACCCCAAAGTGTGGTGCTGTGGTACTGAGAGAGCAAGATGTTTGGCCACCCGTGTTTGAATGAAGTTATGGGTACTTCCACCGTCTATTAGGATTTGTACCTCTTGCCCACGAACTCGTCCCTTGACCCGTAGAGTATTCGGTGTATAACACCCTGAAATTGCATTAAAAGAAACCATAGATTGCTCAGATGTCACTGGATCTTGCTTCCCCATCGCCAAATTACCATCTTCAGGTTCGACTTCTATTGCATCCTCTTCCGATTCCTCAACCCCATCATCCAACAAAAACAATTGGGGAGTTTTACACTTGGGTCCGAAAGTGTATTTCGCATCGCAGTAGTAGCACAACCCTTTTTCTCTTCGAGCTTGTGCTTCGGCGACGGAAAGACGTCGTGGTTGAAGGTTGTTGGTGTTTGTTGTCGCTTTCTCAAGGGGTGGTGGTCGGCCAGGCATTTCTCTAGGATTAATTGAAACTCCTGTAGGTGTGGGTAGTAAAGGGGGCAACTTCTGGCCCAAATTTTGGCCCGTTAGTCTCTTGGCCTCCAAACTCTTGATTTTCTGTAGACGAGCCATGGAAATAGATGGTCGGTGAACCAATACCTCATGCTTAATATCATGCCGCAACCCTGACACAAAGCATTGGGTTAAAAAATCTTCTGTCAAATGGGTGGTTCGTAGGGTTATCTCCTCGAATCGACACTAATATTCCTCCACCGACGATGTTTGTACAATCTTGGTCAATTGTCCCTCTGGTGATTCCATTTTTGTCACTGCAAATAGCCTTTTTATAGCACCGACTAAGTGGTTCCAACCGGCTAGTTGGCGTCGATGTTGCATCCAACGAAACCACTTCTTTGCCACTCCTTCCATCCTAAAGGACGCCATAGTTACACGGTGATGGTCTTCCGTTCCTTAGAATTCAAATAAATCTTCCGCTGATGCAATCCACTTTTCAGGGTCCTTCCCCGTAAACAAGGGTAACTCAACATAGGCAGGTTTAGGGGGAAATGGAAAATTATCATCCATTTCGTTTTTAACCTTTGCTTTGCCCCTATTCACCAAGTTCTCTCCAGATCCTTTTGCCTCGTGACCAGTTTTAGGCGGTTGTCCCCCTTGAGTACTCAGTAGCATTAGCTGTCGGACCACATCCTGAAGGAGGCGTTGATTCTTGTCCGTGGCTTGTTTCTGTTCTTCCATGGCCTGCTTTTGCTCTTGGGCGTAAGATTGAAGAGAGCTCAAGAGTTGCTCATGTCTCGTGGTGATGTCTTGTAACGATCGTATGGATGCAGTGTTGTTTACCATCTTCGAATCTCTCAACGAGAGCACCAATGTCAGGAATGTTCCTGCACAATGGATATTCTGCAATGGAAATGGTTGAAAAGAAGAAGAAACAGAGAATAGATAAGAAATTGAAGATAGAAAGAGTAGTTTTGATAATATTCAGCATAACTTCATTACATCCATATTCGTTATTTATGTATTTTTGCAGCCTAGAAACAAACAAAATTGGTTAGAGCTGTTGGTGCCTTCCTATCACGTAAACTACGGCGAATGCCCTGATCATTTCGTTGTACGTTGCATCCTGGTACTGAATCAGCCAGCTGGACTGGTGGTACACTATTCACCAAATTCATAACAAGTTCTTCCAAATCTCAACCGTCTCATAAGAATTTGAGCTCAACCGATATACAATTAATGGGATTAAAGGTTGAACAGAGGGATTTAAATTGCAGCTGTATTTTTAGCTGTGTTGCGTTTATCATGATTGTAAACATAACGAATGTTATTGTAGTTATTATAATTATCGCGATTGTGAATTTTTTAAAGAATAAAAATATAATGATTTTGGACTCTATCAAAACCACTATATAATAACCGTTGACCGCTATTTAAATCCCTAATCGAACTTCACTTAACTCTTAACTCTTAACTTTTATTCCCTTCTTATCCACTATTAATCGCTTTGCTCTTGGAGAGTAGTCTGAGTAGATAAAATAAAAGATTGGCGCATCACCCAAAAAAGCACAGAAAGACTAGCCGTAGATTTTGACTTGAAATTTAGCTTATTTTCCATATCATACATATGTAATATATCCAACAATTTGAGGGATCAAACACTCATAGGAAGTACATTATCAACATTTGATTCCCTCGTGATTATTCTATAAGCAATCAGCTGGCTCATAAAAGAGAGAATATATATGTGAAACCAACAAATGGTTTTAGTGAAAAAATATATAATATTAATCATAGGCGACTTGGGTTAAATCGTTTTATTTATAAGATGTGTGTACATTATTAAAGGGTTAAAGAATATATATGAACATATAGTACTTTATTTTCATTTCAACTACAATTAATATTATTCATGCTATCCATATACTATTTCAAACAAAATTCCTTTGTGCTTGCTTGAAGAGACTCTCACTGCCCTACTTCTACATTTCTTTCCATTTTCAGTCGAGAGATAACAGCAAAATCATGCACTATCAGGGATTGGGCAGTAATACTAATACATGAATGCTTTAATTAAAATATATATATATATATATATAACCCGAATAACATGGCAAGACTTTAATTCCAGTACTTGAATGCTCATACGAATATGAAAGAATTTTCATAAAAAACGTATACTAATCTAATATGCAGGGAAGTATACATGTATACAATCCTGTGCGCATACGGATCGAATCGAAATTAAGAAGCCATATGCAGAAATATTCTCTAATCTCTAGTTGTTGTTTAACCAGAATTAAAGAACGCAGTTGCTATCAAGTAATGCTGTCATCTAGGGCTAGTTGAAACAAAAAAATTCTACATTTATGCATGATTATGTGTAATAATAAAGAGTTCTGAAAAGTCACTGCGACAAAACTTGAATAAGGAGCTGCAAAAAGTCTAATAACCGAAAATAATTGAGCTTGACGCATTTAATAGCCGCTTGATGCATGTTCTAGCTAGGTATATGTAGCCTGATAAAAGAAAGAAAAAAAGATGCAAATGAAATTTAATTGAGGGAACAAAGATGTAGCTAATCAGGTGACCAATGAACAAAAAGTGTGTCACAAGGTACAAAATCATGAATTGCTATCTTATCCATCTGCATTTTCTGGTGGGTGTGTTTATGTGATCATTAATACTTCAAGTTTCATCTAGGGTTTTTGATGTTGAGAAACTGAAAAGAGAAAATTTAAGATTTCGAGGTAAATATAGTAAAATAGTAGGAAACTATAGACCAAGCTAAACAAGTATATTTTATTCCTTTGCTACTATACTCACAAATCTTATATTTTTGGTGTTTTGGATCTAAGATTTCATGGTAAATATAGTAAAAAAGTAGGAAACTATTCAATCAATTATTACTGCCAATAAGCAACTTGCATTCACAATTAAGACATGTGAATATGTATGTATATAAATACCTTCAATTACTTTATATATATATCACGCCTGAAAAGAGACAAAAATATTAATTCGACATCGAAAAAAGAAGATTTTAAGATATATAAACGATGTACTAAAAGGGGTAATAGCCCCATGATAAATCCTATAAGAGCGATAGGGTAGGCAAAGTGAAAAAACATGTGACAATAGCTCATCATGAGCGTGATAAGAAAAAAGGAATGACCACGTGATACAGTTCTTAACCAAAGTTATTTGAACACACAGTTCTTAACCAAAGTTATTTGCTAATTTAGTGAAGCAAAAGGTGTATGAATATTTCGAAGAAGAAAATGGAAAAAACATGCAGTGAAGGCTCACCAGATAACTGTAGTACAAAAAGAATAAAATAAATTTTATATTTATGATGGCATCTCCATTCTCCACGAGAGTTAATAGTATATGCCAGTGTGGGTGAACTGAAATGTTACGAAGGAAAGAAAGAAGTAAATTTGGTTAATGCATTCAAACATGAAATGAACAGTAGAGACACAAATCAATGCCTGAATGAATAAACAGGTGGGAATGAATTAAAGTTAACAGAAAAAAGGTCCAAGAAAATTGAGAGAAAGACTATACCTTTTAAAAGCCCCTGCAAAATTTGTCTGCAAAACCTTTTAAAAGCAGTGACAAGAACAACAACCTACCCAAGTAAAAACAAAAGAGAGCAGAAAGAGAAGGAGTTGGATTCAAGCACTCTGCTCAGTTACTGAGGAATCAGGAAAGGTTGTTAGTTATTAACGAAACAACAGTGGAGGGAGGGAGAGCAGTTAAGAGCCAAAGGGAATAAAGATACTTGGGATCTAATTCAGTGGAAACAATGGGGTCGTGACCAGGCCTACATAAAGCAAACATGAAATATCGGCCTTCACGGATTTATATAAGCAATATGTAGATCTCTACCTAGATCTTTACAGACAACCAAACCTTGAATTCCTCTTCTGCACTAATTAACCTGTAAGTAAAACGACATTGAAATATGAATACTTTTATTCAATGTTGATTAGGATATGATGATAAAACAACATTATATATTTCAGAAGTTGGGTCTTCTTCCTCATGAGAACCAACAAGTGGTAAATTAAACAAAGAAAGAAAAAGCGGATTAACAGCTAGCATTGCAATTCTTCTAGTTTTTTGGTGGTGTACTGTTGATTGTGGCAAAGGTAAGAACTTGGGGATTGAAGAAACTTTATGCCAAGTCAATATGTTGTGGTCAGAATCACATATCTAAATCCAAGGACATGGAAGGCTTCTCTTTGTTGGGGTTAAGAAAGTCAGCGGGGGACAGTGGAGTGTCATTGTAGAGCCTTAATTGTAGAGGATGCTGAGCCTGAGATGATGAAGAACGTTGAAGAGGCTGCGACGATGCCATTGTAGTTGTGGATATCACATCATACTCATCGGACTCCGATATGGGGCAGTCCATGTTCACCCCGAAAAGCCTTAACCTCTTGGCTCCTGCCTTGCCTTGGACAACCGGTACGGAATCAAACGCGACTGGCTCTAAAACTCTACCTTGCTGTTGCCACTCCATCATTCCCATTCCCATTTGTGGGGCTGTTGATCTCAAATAAAATATTGATCCCATTGGATTCACCACATTACTCCCAGAAGTATAACCTCCGTAGTAATTGTTTCGGCTAAGAGGGTTTGTCTGTGACAAGTACTGCAAGTGATCTCTTCCTGTTGGTGGCGGTCGCATCACCCATGGACTCCATGGGATCGGGCGGTGTAAGGGTAAATGGTGTTGCAGATGATGGGAATGGAAAGTAACATGCGTCTCCGATGCATCAGGTCTCCGCCTCCAATCAATAAAAAGACGATCTTTACCCAACTCACCGACTCCTCTCTGGAAAGAAACTATATCGCCAGTATCCAGCTTCTTATCCTTGACAAAACGGCTCCATCCTTTGGTCATAACATAGCTTTGGCTGCTGTTCCAATAAGAGTACCTGAATCTCCACGGCTTCCCATTCCTATCCTCGAAATTCAAAAGAAGACCTTTCTCGTTCGTGGAAGAATCCAATGGAAAATACCTCTCAGCGTGTTGTTTTGGGATTACAAGCCGGTTGAGTTTTCCCACATCGCTTGGAGTGACTACTTTGTCGAACATGTGTTCTTTCTCAATGTTCTCGCTTGCACTACTCCTAAGCTCAAGCGTTGAATCTGAGTCTACGCGTGTAGAATTAGCTTCGCTTACAGTGACTACGGCGGTTGCTTTCTTATCTTCTTCCTCAGGATCGCTCTTGCTACCTAACCAGTTCGGACTCATTTGGCGGTTGGTGTCGTGAATCTGATGAGGCTGCCATCGGGAGTTGCCAAGAGGAGGCAGCTGGGTTTTGTACTGAGGAGAAGATGAAGTAGAAGAAGAGGAAGAGTATGAAAAAGGGAGCTTACCTTTACCACCCATCTTTTCTTCTTTAAACCCTTCTCTGCCAGATGACTCAAAATCCATGGTTTATAGTTACCAACTGTGACTCTCTCTTTTTTTCTGGGGATCTAGACAATGAAGACGAGGAAGAAAAATCAACCAAAGAAACCTAACAAGAAAGGAAGAAAATGGGGACAAATCGAGACCTATTTTAGATTGAAAAAATCAAACAAAGAGACAAACAAAGAACGCCAGAAACTGTGCCATGCTTTCTTGGTTTTGCTAGGGTTCAATTTTGAAGACTATTGGAAAGGGGAGGGTCCTAAGGTTATCTCTCTGGGTTTTGGTTTTAGCTGAAGCTAATATCTCTTAACGTACAGTGCGGGAAGTCGGTGCTTGGTGCTCGGACGAGACCCAACCACGCAAACTAGAGTTGAACAACAAATGAAACCTCCCAAGTAGACGTTTCGGCATAGATATATTGCAAGTTCAGCTACTTGTTGACCTTTGAAACAAGAGAGTTGAAGAGAAACAAAAAAGAAAATTGAGGTTCAGTTGGTGGTGTTATTGTATTCTCCAAAGGTTGCGTCTTCGCAGTATATTTCCTTTTTCTCTTTCTTTTATTTTTCTAAATAAATTCTCATGTTTATCGTGCATGAAAATTATTATATGAAGTTAGCTTACCACGTCATCTAAGTCCCCAGTTAATATGATTTATTCATTTTATTTTTTAAATTAAATTTTATTAATTAAAATATTAGATAGCGTAATAAGTCGGGTCTATCTAATAATTTATCCATCCAAACGCATTATAAATTTTGCTTAATTTGAAATTCTTCTTTTTTATTTCACTATAGGACAAATGTTTTCTTATTTTAATTATTATATTATAAATAATAAATATAATTTTATTTTATAATGGATATTGTTTTATATATATGAAATATTATTATTTTAGTAAAATTTCAATAATTGCAATCATTTTTTATACTTTTAAAATTTGAATGGTGTAAATATTTTGAGTGTTTTAATAATACAATATTATTTTTTATTTTAGTAGAGATTATATTTTAATAACAATTTTAAATGTTATGTTTTTTAATAGCAATCTTTGAACTATTTAATATTAATATATATATATATATATATATATTCTTTTTAAATATTAACATTTTCACTAAAATAATTCCAATAGTTTGATAGTGATTATTATATTAATGGTTATACCAATATTACTACCCATAAAATAAAATTGTAAGATATTTATGTTATCAAGTCACTCAATTATTAAAAGAATTTTTGAAATATTTTTTTAGTTGTCCTTCTAGTTTTTCAAGTTTTATCCTGACTAACTCGGACCGACTTATATCACACATCTAATTTTGGTGGATGACTGGGTGAGTCTCCCAGCATTGATTTTTTGCATACACAATATCTCAAACTCACAACCTACTTAAACAATACTAAGTAGCTTACTACTCGAACCAATCATATTCGTAAAATTTCAAAATATTTTGAAAAACAAATTATGGAGCCTAAAAATAAATTAAAGGCATATTCCTTAAGTTCCCTTCATGTATTATTTAGTTGAGAAATGAGGGACCGCGTGTATTATCTGGTTGGGTTCATGTGAGCTTGTCGCTGTCATCATCCCGGGTGGTATGCATATAAATTTATATATAACTCAACGAAGCCAGCTGTTTTGGAGAGCACGAGCTTCATATAATTCTAACATTATTAATTCATTTTTAAAATTGAAACCAATATTTGTTTTGCATTGGTCCATTACTTTCTTGGTTGTGATTTTGTAGTTGATAATGTTTGTCTCCTTTTTGATTCCCTTTTGGACTTATTTCTAAAGTCTTTGATTAATAGCGTTAACTGTTAATGGTAATAAATTTGTTTTTGATTAATTTAATCCAACAAGATAAACAAAATCATGTGGCACCTACCACCTAACTGAATAAAACCTCTTCTCATCGGATACGGAAAAGGGGGGAAAAGAGTAATTTTGGTCATTTAATATATCTGTTATGCATGCTTGTTTACCCTCAATATAATGTAATACACAATATTAAAATATATCACAGCTTATCAACAATCAATTGGCCTAGTTAAATGAGACTTTATTTTCTTTAAGTGAGTTTAGAGGTTTAAATTTTAATGTTGTGAATGTAGAAAACTAAATTAGTCGATCAATTTGTCGGTTATCGATAGTTAACCCAAAAATTTATATCACAACCTTAACTAATTAGTTGGTTAATAACAACTTTAACCAATAATTGTCGGGTGCATTGGTAAGTCACATTACACTCCCAAGGAGAAGATGCGAGTTCAAACTTTGAAAAATATATTGTTGCAAAGGACAGCTTCGCACCCCGAACATAAATCGTAAAACGGACATGTATGTTACTAAAAAAACAAACATGTTTGTTTTTTATGTTTCAAACGTATTTTACCTTTTTTATATTGCATATAAAATTATTAGATCTAAAAATGTTATGTAATTTTGGAGAGGTTTTGAACAATTTGTGATTTTAAATTCAATTTCCATTATATGTGAATTATCTTTAAAATTATTCCATTGTATTCTAATTATTAATTCATTTGTTCATTATGACGATTGATTAAGAATATAGTATGAATTACATTAAAATTTATGTTTATAATCTTATCAAAAAGAAATTATGTTTATAACAAATTAAATATTATAATTGACATTAGGGTTTTGACTTGAAAACCATTCAATTTAATCCATACGGGTGTGGTGGCCAACCAGATAGAAAAAGGGTAAAGATATATGCACCCTTTCTTATTTCGATCTCCGTTATACTAAAATCAAATATAATGAATTTTCCGGTGTATGTTTCTTTTTGGTGTATTTCGTTGTATTGTAATTTTTTCCTTCTAATTAGGTTTACGGAGATTTTTAACAATACACATAATTTAGGTTATGCTTGTTTGATTATCCTATTAATAAATCATTTTGCGGAGCAAAAAAATCAAATATAATGAATTCATACACCATTTAGGGACGGACGCAGAATTTTACGTTAGGAGGCGAGTTTATAAAATTTTAGGATTGAAAAAATTGATTTTAAATAGAAAATGCGTACATAGAAACTATCTAAAAAGTTACTACATCCTATACGAATTTCAAATTTTTAAAGAGACGACTGCCCCCTCCAACACCACTCGGCCCATCCCTGTACACTATAGATGAGATATAATTTACAACCTTTTTAATAGTGACGTCAATTGAGCTGGGCAGATGCGAATGATACTTTTCCCGCACTCATCTCTATCAAGAATTATCATTTTCATTCTCGCCCCACAACCCGTCATGAATACAAAATCTAAAATCATCCTTACCCATCAACCCACAAGATTAAAACCATCCTCGCTTCATCACCCACGTGGTTCGTGAGACCTTCTTGGGTCTTGAGACCCACCTAATTCCCTCTTTACTCGTCCTATGAGTCATTCATATAATATATTTATAAGTATTATTTAGATAAATATAAATCATATTTGTTATAAAAAGTATGAAGTACATGTCATTCGGACTTTTACCATATATATGACATCATTCCAACTGTTACTATTTTAAAAAATATACATGAAATTAGATTTTTTATAACATAAATGCTTGGACTAAAAAAATACTAAAATATATTATAACGGACCGAAAAATAACCCAAATAACATGTAAAATAACATTTCAAGTGTTTAAAGAAATAAACAATATCTAGGATTTCTTCGTGGGGGCCGACGAAGGCAAATGTGGCCGGTGGTGGTTGAATCGGTGGTGGGAGGGGAGAAATTTCAACATCTAGGATTTGGGTTTGAGGGTTTTAGAAAAATTAAAGATTTTAGGGTTTTTTTATAAAATTAAAAATTTTCTGATTTTTAGAAAAATAAAAATTAAAGAAAATATCATAATATGCCACGTGTCATGTTTTTATTGGATAACGAAAAAATTTTAACGTCTGTCAAGGAAAAACCCAATTTGAGTTACGGAATGAAACATTAGGCACCAAAGTGGCCCGAAAAAAATGTTAGGCATCAAACTGGAAAAAAGGTATAGGTTGAGCACATTTTTAACTATTAAGCCTATTTTATTTAGCGATTGTAACAATCAAGTCACTTTATCTATCGATTGTAACAATCAGGTCACTCAAATGTAATTAAAAAGTTAACATTTGTTACACATTCAACGATTATATGACATAATTATTACAATCGATAAATAAAGTGATCCCTTTGTGACCTTTTGAAATATGATGACCTAATTGTAAATTTATTCATAATATAATAATTTTTGTTGTAATTTTCCCTTATTTTAAAAATTATATTGACTTAAACACGGTGAATAGTGTCTGAAATGAATCATAATTGCCATAGTTGCCCATGCTGTCTGCCCGTGAAGTTTGAATGATGGGGAAGTTTTCATAGCAGGTTGTTAGTCCTACGGAGAGGTTACTTTCTAGGTTATTGAGTTCAAGTTCTGACAGTAATTTTGGGCAGCTTTATTTGTGTTGGCTGATTTGGATTCTCATTATCAGATTTAGGTTAGTTATTTCCATAAGTAGAGATGTATTTGTATGAAAAATATTTGGTTAAATCAGAAAAAGAATTGAAAATGAGACTTGCTTGAGGCGTGCATTATATATTGTCCTTAAAGATATTTTTGATGATGCGTATCCTCTAAGATTCAACAACAATTTATACCGAAGCAGCCAACAGAAAGAGTAAAGAACCAATGAATACTCAGCTTCAAGAACTTGTTTATAGAGAGAGAGAAAAAAAAAGTAAGTATATTCTACTTTGGGAAATTTAAAAGGTTGAGCGTGTTATTTATGGCAATAATGGCCAAATATTACCTTTTGAGAATTTATTTGGAAAAACACCCCCTTTCGGCCCACGTAGGTACTACTCGCGTTCTGTCAGATGCGTTTTTCGAACTCGCTTTCCGTACAACACGAGTTCCGTCCGATGTGGATTATATTATACGTTATTTAAATATTTTAAGAAATAAAACGAACTCGCGGCCCACAAGATACGAGTTCGGCGTGATTTTCAAATGAATCGACGCTATTTTCAAATGAATTGATGAGATTTTTTTAAACTAAACTCGCGGCCCACATGACGCGAGTTTTTTGTGTTGCAGTTGTTTAAACAGGGCTCGAAAGGCATGTTTAAGGTGAATTTATATGGTGTTGGGGAATAAATTTCCGTAGGTTTGTACTTTTACAGCATACTACTGATACATCTCTTGAAAATGGTATGAAAATCGACGTGTATAATGCATTGTAAAGGCTGTAGAAATCACATTAAAACGGTATATTGCCACATTTCTTTGCATGAAGAACATGGAAACATGGGTCGGTAGTCATGTTTTAGTCGATATTGTAATACATTGTGGGTTAGTTTTCCTTGTTAACTAACTTTCACGTCGTAGTACGAGAACACATGCTTACAATGGTTCAGAAATTGAAGCGTATAAGGCATCTTAAAGGCTGTAGAAATCGCGTTAAAAATGCTATCTAGCCATGTTCAAAAGCCTTAAAAAATATGGGAACATGGGTTGTTGTCAAGTTTGAGTCGATTTTATAGTATGTTGGGGGATATTTTTTCTTGTTATTTAACTTTCACGTCTTAGTACGGGAACACATGTTTACAATGGTTCAGAAATCGGAGCGTAAAGGCTATAGAAATCGCGTTAAAAATGTTATAAAAACAAGAAAGCGTAGTTTAGAAGGTTGTTTATGATAATTAGGAATAAAACAATACACTTAGAAGTATAATTAGTTGAATCGAGGGCGGGTCCTATAAGGACATTTTTTGATGTCGTGTCTGGGGTTCCTACAATTACTACACAACTTAGGTTGTTCATTCCGTTCTCAAGGAACCATATCCACAACACAGTGAATCCTACTTGACTTTGGGCGACCTTTTTTGTTGCGTCGCAGGGATTCATCTGGCCGTATCTTAGGTTCATCGTCAACCACATCACGATCATGTTCATTTCCGATTAGTGGAAACTTGAATTGGTATACCTTGAATACATTTTCAAGTCCGTATACAGGATTAACGAGTGTCATTGCGTCGAAATGAATGGATGCACATGCAGCAAAGATGTGTGTACACGGGTACTTGAATGTCTGGAAGACGCATCAATTGCATCTTTTCTCTTCTAGATTAACAACGTAATTGTTCTACGATATTCTTTCAAGCAGTCGGGAAAATTTAGTAACCGTAAAGCGATGTTCGTGATGAGAGAAACATGTCGCACCCATCACGTTTACGTGCGCAAGGTATATTCGAAATTTTCACTAGGGATCTAGATGGAATGTGTGGCCACCTTCCATCCAATTTGTTGCTTGTTTTTCGAGGTTTGCAAAAAATATAGCGAGTCGATAATATGTCACCTTGACAACGGATGTGATAGGTAAATGATGTGTTCCCTTCAGAGACGAATTGATCACCTCAACCAAGTTTGTTGTCATGTGACCATATCGACGACCCTCATCATAACATCATAGCCATTTCTTCCTCGGGATATCAACAAGATAGTTATATCCAGCTAAATTTTTATCTTTCAACTCTTCTAGCAGCTCTTGAACTTGATCTACTCGGTGTGCGTTGCCTATTCAATAAAAGACAGAAATAGTTAATGAGAAATAATAGTAAAAGCCATATTAATTAATAATTTTGAGAGTGAAAGGCGTACCCATGCGAAGAACCATTATACACTTATCATCATTCTTATATCTCTAGTAGTAATTGGCAGCAAAGTGTCGTAGACAGTACCAGTGATGAATATACAGAGGTTCCCAAGACTGGCCCAAATGTTGGATTGATCCCCATATCCATGTGCCTCTGTCTGAAATAATACATATCTCATCTTCTCTTAACCCCAAAACCCGACGTAAGACATGCGTACGCAGGTTGGTGAGAAAAAACATCAACGAATGGATATATTCATTTTCAACGATTGCGAACGCTACAGGAATGCATTTTCTATTACCATCTTGTGCAACTGCCAGTAGAAGGATCTGGGTGTATCTGCCATACAAGAATTTATCGTCGATTTGCAGCATCGGCTTGTAGTGGTGGAAAGCCTTAACGTATTGCGGGAATGTCCATAAAAGGCAGAAAAATTGGCACTCCCCAGCTACGACCCGATCATTGTAGTATCTTGGCTTTGTCTCTAGTTGCACAATCGTTCTTTGGTTGTATTTCTGCATCACCTTCAACCACGTCCACAACTCATTGTACGATTCCTCCACTGCATATACAGTTGTTGGAGGACACGATATCTTGCAAATCATGCCTTATCGTATTTAATTGTGTACGTGAATTGAGATTTAATCAAACTTATACATACCGGCACAAATACGCATGGATTTGCTTTCACGAGTAGGATGATATGATTAACAAGCACGTGCACATCCAAATTAGGATGATCTTGACTCAGGCTTGCCACGGAGCATATGCGAGGTCCGTCGTATTTCGTTATCTGCCACATGTTATTCATCCTCTTCAAACGTGATACATAAAACCTTCATTTACATCCGTCGTACTTGTGAGGGCATTCAGTGATGTATTTGTCAGCTTCAGTTTTCCTCACCGTGGACTAACTGAGTTGCGTATGTTGTAATGCTTGATTGCAGCCTCCGCCAATTTTTTAGTCCTGAATACCATTTCACTTTTGATTTCACCATCATTCCTTTCGTTGAATATCTCCAACTATGGGAATTTTGGAAATTCTATAGCATAGAATCCTTCCATATCCACTGTTGTGAAGTGGGATGGTGGATCGTAATACGCTAAGCGGTTGCATGCTCCAGTAGAACTATGTGGGGCAACAACTTCCACAGGTTCTTCCTCTGCATCATCTTCCGAAGTAGTGCCTACATCATCATCCATATTCACGGGCTCGTCAAGGTCTGCTGGTTCTTCAGGAAATAAACCTATCTCATCATCTTCGGGCCCAGGCTCATTGAGTGGTTCTTCATCAAATAAATCCCCTTTAAAATGGTATAATTCTGATTCATCGGCAATATGTACCTTACTAGGTTCTGCGGCTGTAACCCGATCAGGAGATCACGACGAGGCCTATGTCTAATACCTAGGTCCACATCAGCAGCGCACGAATATCTCTCCATCGATGAGAAATTATATGCGTTTGCATCATTGGGGATATAAGTTGAGTGCCGTCCGAAATAGAAATCATCAAACTGGTAAAACTCTTCATGGTAGGATGGCCCCGTAGATGATGACGGCCATACACCCGGGATATAAGTTGAGTGTCGTCTGACTGAGAAATCATCTATGTTCGCCTCACTCGAGATATAAGTTGAGTGCCGCTTGACTGAGAAAAAATTGAATGGGTTAAACTCTTCACGGTAGGACGGCCTCGTAGATGATGACGCTCCTACACCCACACTGTATAAATTGTACGTTGAGTGTTATGTTGGTGGCATGTTCAGGTCTAAGTCGAACCTGGTTGTGCAAGAATGCCTTGGCCTAGAGGTAGAAGACGATGAAGTATGGTCATTGCTCGTACTTAGTAAGTTGAAGCCTTGTCGCAAACTTGATGTTGGACTATGAGCATTTGGATCAAAGTCATGATTTGCTCGAAGCCAATTTGGCACTTCAGTCTGCCTTGCGACATTTCGTTCAGAAAATGTTGTGAAGAGCTCTATGGGCCATCACATGGAATAGTCGTTATGGATATCGAGCATCATTTGGACATATCCATCATCCCGAACATCGAATATTGTAAAATAAAATGGATCTAAAGATGAAGGTAGTCGATACCTCAGTGATTGTAATTCCTTCTCAGAAGCATGTTGAACTTTCCTCATTAACGCTCGGTTCAGTCTTTCATATGTTACTCCCCCTCGGAATCTGTATCGTAACATTGTTGTGGGACTGGAATATGACACCAACTTCGGCATCAGGGATCATCTCACCATCGTAGTATTCTAGAACATCCACTCTTTTTGCCATTGTTGAAAATAGCAAGCGATATTTCTTCTTCGCAGACGAAGTGCTTTGAAGTGTGTCACAAAACATTTCATGTACCCATTTATAGGAGGTAACTTGACGTGACGTGTGAGCGACGTGTAACATAAAGCGCTGACATGTCAGGTGAACTCGCGTTTAGATGAACGCGAGTTTGGTCAGATTTGCAACAACATGCGTTTCGTAAAACGTAAATTCTACCAGCTTTGCAGGATTCCTAACATGACAGGTGAACTCGCGTCTAGCCAACTGCGAGTTCGCCCAGCTTTTATCAAACATAAAGAAGGCAACATCATCAACGTGTAACATTATTCCAAATTTCGTTTCCTTCGCTTAAAAATACAAAGTATGGCCTGATTTTCTGCTATCGTTTTCTTCTTTAGAACTTACACCTACACATCTTTAAATGAAAAAATTACAAAAGATGCTCTATTTGACTTGATTTCAACACAGGTCAGCGAGTCAACAAACCAATTTTTTTTTGCCTTGCATGTTAAAGTACCAGTCACTGAGCCTGGCCCAGAAGAACATTACATGCTAACACTATCGAATAAGAGAGATATGCACATGATGTTTTGGTCATACAAATGTGTTAGGTGTACAAATATCGAACTCACTGTACAATTTGACGAGGGCTCCAATTCATCTACTAGGGCATCAACTACCCTGCATTTCGAAGACGAAGATGCGTTGTCAACGTGGAATTATAGGAGGCGCTAGGAGAAAGAACAAATAATGGATGAACTAAACTTAAATTCTGACATAAGTACAGGCTACGAGGACACTGAATCAGATTCCTCATCCATTCATTTGAACTAGGCTTAGCAATTTAAAGTCGGTGTAGTTATTTTAATTTACTATCGTGTAGCACGTTTCGTTAATCTATTTTTTCTGCATCCCACCGATTAACAAAATCACTAGAAGAACTAACATTTCGATTAACAAAATCAAAAAAGATGCTCACTTGCATTACAAAATAAAATATACATTTCAACATGAACTTATATAACATCCTTACAAACAGCAAAATTAAACACATATTTTCTTGTAATCGGTAACCCACAAAAAATTGTAAATCGCGATATAAAATGTAACCGATACCCCCACCAAATTCTATAACCCACCAAATTCGATTACACACAAAGCTTTGTGGATTTCGTGGTACTGGTCATTTTATATCTGCAATATTAACACTGACCACATCAAATGCACTTTGTTGCGGGATTTGTCTGGTATCAAGACCCTAACCAAATATGGCATATTGTATAGCACCGGGACGAGGTCGGCGACATTGTAATCAGTCAATTGTATCCCTAACACATACCTATTTTTCGACAATATGGACACTCAAGGATTTTGAGGTCCCTAGGAAGGCCAGTATTTCTAACCCACTTCCATCATCATCTTTAATGGTAGGGGCTTTGAGTACGGTTATGTACGGTTGTCTTCACCTAGCCTCAATGATGCAGGCATAAAAGTTATCAGCACCCTCGAACAAAAGGTTAATAAGTATATCGGCACTTTAAGAAGACCACACGTTTCCAGACATTGTGATTTGTCGTTCATCTTGAACAAAAAAACGCAACACACATCTCAACAGAATTAGTATCCTACCAATACCATGTATTCATCATATAAATGCAACTACATATACCAACAAATCACAATATATAGGAAATCTTTTTGCAAAAAAATTTTCCGAATATGTGGTTTGTTGCCATTAGTAGCTACAATATAATTGAAACATTCACTACATGCGACACTGAGTTTGGGTTGACTTTTATAGAGCGAACTCATGTCTTACCAACCGCGAGTTCCCCTGACACGTCAGGAATCCTGAACTAGCGTTCTTCAAGATGTGAATTACTTATGGCATGTAATTTCTAACATGTCAGGCGCAGGCAAATTCGCGTTTGGTAGGACGCGAGTGTAGTCCACATTTTTAAATTTTAAATACTGATATAAAAAAGAATAACGCTTTCGTTACTCGTTCGCGTTTATTATCGATGCGTTTGGCAGAACTATTTCGTCAAAATTGTTTGGAAAAAATAAATGTGAAAATAACAACAATGTACAACTAAAATTATTAAACAAAGGAAAAATATAACTATTAATGCCTATGTCCACCGGTACCACAACCCGGTGGACGCCGAGGTTGATCGGGATTGCGTCGACGACGAAGGGGCTCAACTTGCTGCTCATTATCATCATCATCATCATCCTCATTCTCGGTTACATCTTCAGTAGTACCACTCGTTCTACCTGGCCCACTTGTGAGGAACAGGGACTGCGGCGGTGTTTGCTGAACAAACCAAAGCCCAAAATTGGTTGCCAACGGTTGAAACGGATACAAAGGTATAAAAGCTATAGGAACACTTGGTTTCCCACTCGTCAGGGCCGAAAATAAATCGTAGGGGTTGCCTACAACATGCGTGAAAAAACCTTCTATCGAACTCGACAACGGATGAAATGATGAGTGCATCGAGTGGATAAAAGACTGTGGTCGGATCAGTTGGGTGGCCTGCGGTGATGTTGGTGCTGAAGGGGCATAAGCATTTTTCCTCCTCGATGAGAAGCAGCGCCAGAAGTCGTACGTACTCCTCTAGTACGTTCAGTCCGAGGGCAGTTGCGTTGTACACGCTCAATGACGACCGCTTGCTCTTCTAGAGTCAAAAGATTTAGCTTCCCATTCACCAAGTACCACTCAAAGTAATCGTGCCTGACCATCGTATCAAACATTACGTAGTCATGAATGGGCTGCCGTCGCGGAAGATCATTTTCCCTTCACTAAGCAATCCACTCTATGTGCCTCACCAACCAATCCACCTACCATTCAATACCAAAATTTTTATTTTTCTTTATAAATATAAACTATGTTTAAATTGATAAAATATTAAACTAATTAAAATTATTTTACCTCGGGCTTCCCTTATCGAGTGAGCCTATGTAATTCATCAAAATTTGAAGGGTTCTCTGAGATCCTTTGGATACAACCAAAATGCCGTAAGACGCGATCGCTCGGATGCCACTCAACTGTAGCGCAGAAGATGAGTGGTACCTTCACCGTCCAAGCAATCTTCGTCCCGACTAAAAATTCTGGCAGGCATTCATGGATACTCGGATCTGCGTACGGTGTCCACAAAAATTGTACAATATAAAATTATAACTGAAATTAATAAACTTAATTTTAAATAAATACATCAAATTCAATATTAAATTCAAACTCCAAATATTTATCTGATTCCTGAATTCATTCTCAATATCCTGTCTGATAGCCTTCAGACCTTTGGCCAGACCAACATGACTTAAATTACTGCTCCACCTACAAAACAATAAACATAACTTTAATATTAAAAAATAGCTATTAAAAATTATTTATTTTTTAAAAATATATATATTTACTTTTTGGCTTACCTCCGGCATGGTGGAAAAATATATGGACTCGGCACGCTCAGTTCATGGTGTAAAAATGGCATTCTGAACCACGCCCAAGACTGCAACAACAGAAGACAACCTCTAATGTCGTGCTTCTCTGGATTGGTGGTCTTGTACATCTCCCTAAAAAGAAATGCCAATACCGTCAATCCCCATCTCAATCTACCGGCATCATCAAAATCCTGCAAATGTCGCAATCACAACATGTGTACTTTATTACGTGATTTGTCAGCCACCAATGTCTCGCCGATTATTTATAGAATATGAGCGCGACCATATGCCTACAATAGGAAAAAAATATTAACATATGAAAATTTAATTATTTCATTAATATTCACAAAATAATATTATTTATCATCTTCACTTCTTCGTTCGCGTCATCCGGTAAATGGCTATAATTTTCCCGCAGCCACATCAGAAACACAAAGCCACCATCCATCTTGTCTGGTGCAGCTTCTAGCAACTCAAAATACAGGCCATGCCAGTCACCACTGTTGTGACCGGTAATAGCCTCTTTGTTAATCGGCAAACTGAGAATATGCGACACGTCCTCCAAGGTTATAGTCACTTCACCGCACAAAATGTGGAATATGTGTGTCTTTGGCCTCCACCTCTCTACAAGCGCATTGATCAAATCAACATCCAATTTCGCACCTCCAATGATTTTAGATACGTGTAGAAATTCGGCCCTTGAGATATAATCTTTTAGAGGCAGGTCGGGTCCTTTCGTCATCCGATTATAAAAAACCTCTAGACGACGTTCCATCTCATCCTAAAAAAATTAAACAACCACAAATTAATTTCAATTTCAAACTACCATACAATTTTTTTAATAAAAATAACAAAATAAAAACTAAAAATACTAATTTAAAATAAATAAATAAACTTACATTTCTCCGCCAAAAATAGAAAACGTGTTTCTCATCCAACCTTATCAGCCTACCATTACGTCAAACTCGACATATTTTCACAAAAAATTTACTAGAGAGAGAATTGAGAGATATTTTTTATGTGAATAAAGGGGTGAGGTAGGGGTCAATTTATAGCAGAACTCGCACCAGTTCAAATACAAGTAATTAAGAAAACTCGCGTCCTGTAGAAAGAGGATTCAATAATTACCCAGGAACGCGCGTTTCGTGCATCGCGAGTTCTTTGTATTTTCAACCGTTTATATTTTACTACGATAAATTCCTGTCGTTTCGTCTGATTATCTCGCTGAACTCACGTCATGTTATGCGCGAGTTCTTCTAACTGAATATTTAAAAGACGCTATCGGATAAGACATGCCACATCACAAGAAACCCGCATCCCGCGTATCGCGAGTTCTTAATTCGCGCCTTTTGGAATGCGAGTCGTTCCTACGTAAACTGAATGAGGGTGTTTTTCTAAATGATTTTCAAATGGGGTGTTTTTCCAATTTTTCCCAAAAGGGAATATTCAACCAATATTGTCGTTATTTATAGTACCAAGCAAACCCAATATAGGAAAAAAATATGTAGGGGTGGGAATCGAGTGGGGCGAGGACAGCTTTGTAATCTCAAGTCCATCCCCAACATTTATGGTTACAGTTTCGAGAAATCCCCGTACGAATCCTCGCAATTTTTGAGAAATTTCTATCCCAAAAAAGTAAACAAAATTAATATTTTATTGACCAAAATAAATGGCCAATTCAGTTTAAAATATAAAGTTTTGATACTTCGATTGAAAGCAGTTAAGAGATGATGAAGATTGAAAGGGTGTTGTGTTGGGGAAAATTTAGATAAGGGTTTTAGGTTATATCTAAAAAAATAAGATAGAAACATGTTGAGAAAGTTGGAGTGATAATTGTAACACCCATAAATTATGTATGAAGTGTGAAAAAATTAATTAAAAAAATAAAATAAAATAAAATGGGAGATACACCACTTGAGAGCCTCGAACCCGTGACCTTGAGGTTGGTAACCATTGCTTTGACTAGTTGAGTTAAGGCATCTCATGTTGCTTAGTTGCCTTAGATTTCTTTTAATCTATGCCTATCTGTTTGGGTATAAATTAATTAAAAATCGATCCAACTTCTCCATCTCTTTTTTGGGGTGTCTGTTTGAATTTGAAAGAACCAGAAGGTTATAAATTTCTCCCCGACCATCACCCCTGCCCTTGCTCGATCTCCAGCCACTGCCCCATCGTGCAGTGCACCACCGGCACCAAAATGTTTCTCTCGACCGTCTGATCATAACCCCTAACCTCACTCACCGATCTACAACTCCGATCACCGTCTAAAACCAATTAAAGCCTCATCGAACCCTAAATCACATCCCCTCTATTTTTCGTCAATTTCGGCCTCCTCCGTCATCATTCTGCATCGTCGTTGGTCCAGTCGAACTTAGCATGTTGAGGCGAACAAAACCCAACCAGTCGATCGTCCATCTGACGCCGATAAGACTCTCGTTAGAGCTTCGTGCATTCTGGCACGATTTTGACATTTCAAGTAATTTTTGGCTTATTTCAAGATGATATTTGTATGGGTTGAATTGTGGGTTTGATACTCTCTGTTTTTCGGCAGAATCAGTGCATATAAGGCTTCCAACAACCTTTTCTCGCGACCGACCGGTAGTTGTGTGTTAAAGGTAAGTAAGCCGGTCCATTTTGGCTCAATGTTTGAACCAGTTTAAATCGGCCTAAGCTCAAACTCGACCCAAGTCTGACTCGAAACGAGTCTGACCTGACCTGATTTTCTCTGACCCGACTCGACTGAGTCAATCTGCCGAGTTAACTTAGTGAGTCAAATTACCCAAGTCAACCCAATTGACTGTTGACCCGACCCAACCCGTTGACCGACGTCAATGTTGACTGTTGATTGCTAACATCAGCATTGACTGATGACGTCAATGTTAATTTCTGACATCAGTGTTGACTTTGCCAAAAGTCAACTTTTTCTGAAAACTCTTATTTTATATTTTTCAACGTCCTGAGTCCGTTTTTGAAGTATGTTTTACAAAATTCTAACCCGAAAGCCTACGAATCTGACCTTGGACCCAGACATGCTTATGTGTTTCATCATTTAGTTTAAAAGCGATGTGATTAAGAACTGATTTTGGATTTTGGTTAAATGAAGGTATCATATATCCTAGAATCTAAGATTTGCAGAACGTCGAATTCGGGTTTGAGAGAGTGATCGAATGGAGTATCATGGATCGACCGATGTTGCAAGGATTCAAGGTAATACATTACTACCTCTTGCATGCTTTATGAAACATGTTGGTATTCGATTAAAGTATGCATGATTATGATTAAGAGTACTTTCAACTCTGCTTGAAACAATTCGATTACGAAATAAAAGAATAGTAATATGGATAAGAACTAACTATTCGAAAGAAAAATTTAATAGACCGAAAGGATCTTGAGTCCAGTAAGGGATTAATAAGACAGATAATCTCTCGATCTGATTAATAGAGTTAAAGGATTTGATATTTGAATTATTTCGTTAAGAAATGACGATAATACCCTTAAGAAGTAAGAATAACTAAAATACCCCCAACAAAAGAAATGACTTAGAATTTTACACTTGATCTGATAAAATGATTACTTTATCTAAATCCTTGTTCTATGGGGAAAGACTTCGGTATCAAGGTGAAAATATGTTTGATAATAAACACTTAGATTTACTCGAACTCTGGATAAACACCTTAAGATAAATTCATTGGAAGTTCTTCGTATTCCTGAACTAATCTAAATGATAGTAAAGAATGAATTGATCGAAATGATTGAAATGAGCGAAATAACCTCAAGCACTGAAATTACCAAATTAACCAAAATGATGGAATAAACCCTCGAGTTCAGGAATGAATGAATTGTCAGAAATACAGAAAGTACTTGAATAATTGCAACACCAACGAGTACTTAAATGATTGAAATACATACGTGGCTTGAAATGTGTGAAAGCTTGGAAATTCTAAAATGTATGATAGACTGCAAAAGACTGTAATGCCCCTATGCAAATTAGACATTTTTAATATTGTTACGATAATAAGAGAATACTGCTAAAAAACATGTTCAACCATTCGATGCTCGTTCTAGGATAATTTGAGACGATGACCTGTTCAATTATCTAGAACTAAATATTGAAAACGTGTGAGGTGTACCTTTTCGAAGGCTTGAAAAGTAGCACATTGATGAGACGTAGTTAATGGAATAGAATTGGAAGCTTGATGCATGCATATAAGTCACTCTTGATAATGCTATAACACTGGAAGAATACTGCTTGAACACATGTTTGACTATTGGGGGTAGGTCCAGTGATGTCTTATCGAAGTGACTGGTTCAACTATACAATACAGTTAGTATTGGGAAATGTTTACTTGTGAAGTACATATGTTCGAATACTTGGTAACTATCGCAAAATTGGGATCTGTAAGTTTGACTGGATTTTGGAAACCTAATGAGCAACTAGAATTCTTGAGTTCTGTAAATCACTATTTATACCTTGTTGGTTTAAATTACCAAATTGCCCATGAATGTCAAAATGACCATAATGCCCTTGTAGGCTTAAATGACTGGATCACTCATGATCTATCTGAATTCCCAATGATCGTGATGTATCAACTTCTGAATGCATGTTTTGAGCCGTTAGTACGAACCCTCCCTCCATTTATTTAATAGGGACCTCATTTCTAAAATCTGTTCAAAATTTGTCAAAAGTTCAGTGTGTTCCCCTTTTGTAAATACCAAGTATCTCCGAGAAATAAATTGTTCCATATAGTGTGTTCCTTGTATGCTATACGATTGTTTTGCGTACTGTTTTACATGTTTAATTAAATTGATCATGTGCACATGACTGGCATGCTTGATTTCGCATAAACATAACATGTTTTATGAATTTAAGCATGGTTATTACTGTATGTCTAATGTATGCCCTAGTACCCGCTATGATAAGCATGCTTTATGGTTACTATTATCATTGTTATTACTGCATACTATGATACTACCTGGACTAATTCACTGGGGTACTTGGGTTATGATATGAAGTGTTTTAAGGTTTAGCCCTGATCTGGCTTGTAATTCTGCCCGTATAAGGTTCATATGCTTCGGCTAGGGTAATTTTGCCCATATTAGGTTTCTACGCTTCGACTAAGATAATTATTCCCGCATTCTGAAGTATTCCCTTAGAATGGTACCCACGCCCAATGGGCTCGGGTTAATGCCTATACATGTTACTATACTGGGGAACGATATACTGGAGTTCGGTTAGAGGGTAGATAGAGAATTAATATGAACCTTACTGCTACTTGAATCATATGTTCTCGAAATAAAAATATTTACTACATTGTTACATTTCATGTATAAACTTTGCACTGTAGGAACACACTAAACTCCTTGATTTAATTTCCTTAATCTATCATTCTTCTAATTCTCTGGACGATAGACTTCTCGTCTGATGCTTGGTGATTAAATAAAGAACAATTCTGTTAACTTCAAATATAGCGCTTCACTGAAATATTGAATCATAAATGGAAACTATTGTTTCCTGGAACACCATGACAATGTTTTGCCTGCCATATACATGCATATGCTTATAGCATAATTTGGTAGTTCTGTATTACTGAGCTTTTCCAAGCTCACATTATTTTTACCATCGCAAGTTAGAAGAAATCTATCATGGTTTAGTGGCTGACATCAGTGTTTAGAGTTCTCTCGGCGTTGCTTTTGGAGTACAGTATTGGTACAGTTAGAAGGCATGTGTGTCGTGTATTATTTTATGATAGCGTCTGTAAAATTCTTTCTGAAACTATTGTTATATGTTTAAATGATTCCCTGAGAGGGTATTTTTAAACAGAAGTTTATTTTACAGTTTAATATGTTATTTAAAGAAAAATATTTTTATGTGGGTTTTTACTGTGTGTCACTCTTGTGACCTTAATGTGATCTCTTAGAATTTGATGCAACGCATATGCGGATATAGGGGTTACAACAATAATATAGTTAGAGTTTTTTATTAAGATATATTTTGGGAGTATATAGAAAAATAAGTATATATTTTTTGAAAATCTTGTAAAATATCAGGATCTTTGTGACAATTTTTTGGGATCTCCACGGTTATTTATACGATTACGGTTCAGTTATCTCTACGGCTCGGATATAGTAGTCCCCGTCCTCATCCACATTTAAGCTTCGGTGATAAAACTTCCACCATCCCCGTCCCCGTCCCAATAGGTGAAGAATTTGGTTATTCCCCATTCTCGTCGGTTTGAATGCCCACAATTTTTATATATTCCCCGCCCCTACAAATATGTGGTCGAGAGTGAATTTAGGGATTTAATCTAAATAAAAATAAAATGAAAAAATAATAACAAATCAAAAATAAATTGGTCTCTCAAAATTTTAGTAATTTAGACTTTTGGGCCTAAATCTCATGCATGAAAAATCAAGTATTAATTTTCTTTTATAAGGCTAATAACAACAATTTGTATTTAAAAACAAGTCGAAGATTTGCACAAATGATGTGGGATTCATTACCAAGTCTGAGTTTGAATATCATCACCTCTATTTTTTTATTTTTTTACTTTAGAATATATATAATGATGTCAAGTGTCATCGTCTAATTGGTTATAATTGATTTAATAATAATTTTAATGTGAAATAATGTCACGTTATCATTTACTTACACGTAGACATGTCACATCAACAATCTAATCTACGCGGTCGTGCGCAGTTAGCAATAAATGTTTATTGTTATTAGTCAGCTAATGGTTTCCATCTAAACATAAGACCACAATTAAAATGTTAGGGTTAAAATACTCAAAAAAGGGGTCAAAGTGACCATTTAATTATATGTTATGTGGGCTAATTTTAGCATTATGCCTATAGAAAAAAATCAAAATAAAATTTCAGTTACAATTAAAAGGTCAAATAAGATATTTCTCATTAACTTTAGCATGTCATGTCACTCCTTAACTGCAACTAATGGTGTAGTGTCTATTTTGTAACAAAATCAAAACTTGAATGATCATTTTGTAATATTTTAAAAGTAAGATGAATAGAAAGAATATTAGACCATAATTTAAAACCATTCATAAACTTTACCTTAATATAAACATGGAGAATGCCAATTGAGTAATATGAGGTTTTCGAGGGGATGCTTCCGTCACTTCACCTTATTAGGGGTGACGTGGGTGAGTTTAATTTTGTGGAAGATTGAACAAATCAAGGCTGGAAATGGAATCGGCCGCTATGAATATGATTGACTAATTATTCTATTTAGAACTTTTATTGACTTGTACAATAAAAATTCAGACACCCCACCCCCACTTGTGTGTATGTTTTCGAGCCAAGCCAGTCAGCCGTGCCAACTATATATTTTGTACAAGTGCTTCGTTAATTAGTAGTTTTAGTTATTCCCTCCAACCATGTTGAAATTAACAATAATATGACACAAGTAATAAGGTTCGAGTTTTTTTTGTACTCGATGTTCCCTAAAACGATATCAAGTTCTTTACCAATTGAACCAACCCCTATTGATAAGGTTCAAGTTTCATTAATATACGGCCTCAATTCAATAGGAATATTGAATATGTAAAATACAAATATATTTAATTTGATTTTTTATATATTTAAAATATAATACATCATATTTATGTGTTGAATATATTTTTGAAAAACGTTGAATAAGATAGTTTGAAATATTGTGTGCTCGTAAATTGGTAGGCAGCAACTTCCTAGAAAATGAGCCAAATGTTTTGGGCAACTTGCTCTATGTTTAACCCATTACTTTAATCTCAAGTTTAAGTAATTTGCTGTACCCCTTGCGTTATTATATTCCTCCAAAATCTGTTATAATCGTAATTAACTAGAACATGAGGCAAGAATGATATGTAAGGGGGTGGGGGAATAAAAAAAACCAACATGAAATCCCCAGAATCTAGGTCCACTTGATGTCAAAATGCCCCAATTATAGACCTAACCTAATTAATGCTCTAACCCTTTGCTTCACTGCATGCATTAACGTATTTTATCAACCACAATAAATATATTAATGAAAAAATAGAGATATTTTGTGATTGTTGTTACCTATGGGCTTGATGTATGATTGATTTACATTCAGCGACGAAAGTTTCAAAGACCAGTGCGACTATGGTCCACATAAAAAAATAAAATATTTTAAGTTCAAATAATAATAAAATTACAAAAATATGTAATTTTATTGTTGGCTCTCCTAAATCTAAATATTTTTAAACAAAAATTTTAATAAATAATTTTGAGTTTAGTCAGTTTTTACATCAATATAATTTTTTGTCGCAAGTTAACTCTTGTTAGAGATTTTTTTTTTAAAAAAAAACAGCTATCGTTAGAGATATTAGCTAGTGTTTTTATTTGTGTTAATATCCAGTGTTGTATCTGGGCCTCGTAGCAGGGACTCCGACCCAGAACAATTTCTAATAAATGGATCATATATCCAATATGTGAAGAATAGCTCAACTAGGGGTCATAACGAGCCAAACTCGGCCAGGCTCGTCGAATTTAAAATTTTAAGCTTGAGTTCAGCTCGAAAATAATATTATTTAGTTTGGCTCGAGCTCGGTTCGAAATTAACAATTTTATTTATAAAAGATGAGGTCTCGTTAAAAGTCTCTTTCATAATCAATACTGAAACGAAATTCAATGTCGGAAAAGGGAAAAAAGTGCCCAAAAATTAGATTAATCCAAATAATCAAGAAATATTCTTGCAATACAAACACATAATCAAAGAAAATACAAAATCAAACAACAACCAACTAAGAAAAATGCCCAATTTATTTTAGTTAATTTGCTTTTAGTGGTTTAGGAGAAAATGCCATGAAGAAAGAAAAAGAAAAGAGAAAATGAAGATTTTTTTTAGCTTTTATAAAGATTCAAAACGACGTTGTTTTGTTGGTTTGTGTAGGGATTCAAAATTACTACTTTTTAGTAAGTCATCAGATCATTTGTCATGTTATCACACCGTTTGCGATTTAACAATTGAGTGATCAAAAACGACGCAATATTAAAGTTGAGTGAGCAAATTGAAAATTTTTATAATTCAGTAATCAAAATAGGAGTGAGAGTAAAATTGAGTGATGAAATTTTATAGTTTACCTAAAAATATAATATGAAGCTGTTATTTCAGAGAAAATGGTCCCATCAAAAATATTTTTTAAAATAAAAGTTCATTAATTAAATTAGGAGATATTACACGCCTTAACAACTAAGATTTAGTCAGAATTTAAAAGTCAATGTATACCCCAAAAATACAATGTGGTTCCTACACACAGAAATCGAAGAGAAGAGAAGAGAATGAAATGGCGTTGTTTTGCCTCCAGTAGCTGTAATTAGGGGAAAACGATAGTGTGATAAAAGCAGACAAATACAAAAGGTATATTATACAGGTAAGAGGATGGAAGAATCGTTGAGACGGTAGATGCTATGCTATAACAACACCTACTGAGTTTGGACTATATTATAAGCAGGACGGATTCATGATTTTATATTAGAGGTCGAATTTATAAAATTTTAAGAGAATGACCTTATAAAATTTTAATAAAAATATGTAAAAAATTAAAAAAAAAATCTAAATTATACTCTATATAAATTTTAAATTTTTAAAAAAGCGATTTTGCCGTGCAACCCCTTGTGGTCCATTCCTGATTATAGGTCTGGTTGATGCAGAGGGATGGGGAATGTGAATGCAAGGGAACCAAAAAGGTGGAACTGGAACAGCCTCTGCATTGTATTTATATTTGTTATCTGTAGTTTTATTGTGGCACTGCTGCTGCTGCTTAATTGTACATTTCATAGGGTTCTGGTAAAAGCATTTGGTGGGAAAGAGACATCATGAATGGTCCACATGTTGTGTTGTAGATGCAGGCTAGGCTAGGACCACCACACCTTCCATACCATTGAGCCCTCCCTACCGTCCTGTTGGCGGCGAAGGATGGAGTGTTAAAGTGACATGTAGCTCAGGGTTTCTCCTGATCTGATGACGATTGGAACAATGGGATTGTAATAGGGCCAAGGTGGATCGTCCTTTCTTTTCTCAATTATATTCAAAAGAGAGATGATTAGGGGGTGATAATGAGATAATGATCCTGACCGGTTCGCGAGTTATTTGGGTTCGGTTTGAGTGAATTCAATATAGGCTCGGGCTCGGCTCGAGACTTCAACAAGTCGAGATGAGCCGACCCACGTTTAGCTCGAAAAACTTGTGAACAAGCTCGAAATAATTATATATATATATATTAGAAAAAATCAACTAAAAGCAAATTAACTAAAATGAATTGAACATTTTCCTTAATTGGTTGTTGTTTGATTTTGTATTTTTTTTTTGATTATGTGTTTGTATTGTAAGAATATTTATTGGTTATTTGGATTAATCTAATTTTTGGACACTATTTTCCTCTTTTCCGACATTAAACTTCACTTTAGTGTTGGTTATGAAAAGTGACTTTTAACGAAGCCTCATCTTTTATAAAAAAAACTATAGTAAAATTTTCCATTTCGAGCCGAGCCCGACGAGCTTCGAGCCCGAGCCGAGCCCAATAATATTGTTTCTGAGCTGACATGATAAGGAATAGAAATCCTTTGCTCTTTCTTCGTGTCTCTATCTATGCCTTCATCCTAAAATATTAGGTTTAGGGTTTAAAATTAAGGTCTAGGATTAGCTTTTAGGGAATTAGGAATATGTTGTATTTTTAAAGTGTAAGGTTTAGTATTTAAAATTTAGGGTAGGGCTTAAAATTTATTTTTTTTAGTATTGAGGCATGGAAATGGGCACAAAAAAGGGGAGGGGATTTTTGTTCACATGATAAGAGATGCATGTGTGCATTCATTTTTTTTTTAGTTTAGACATCGATATTCAACTCATTGACCGACTAATATAAATCGAATACTATAAAAGTCTATTATGAGAGTGACCCTCTCAATTCCCAAACCCTCCGTTAGTTTTTCTTCTCACACCAATTCAATACCCTTCTCCCCAAGTAATCACATGCTTTAGTTTTGTCTCGCCTTTATTACGCCCTTCCTAAATCATGTTGCCAACATGCCCTCCCCCATTTATGCCAAGCTATACTTAATTAATAGATTACATATTAATATGTATAATTGGCCTTAAAACTACATTTACAGGCAAATATCTATGCGCATCCATTATTTGTATACATTTAACCACAGCTTTTTTTATTTGACTTCTTTGTAATTAATTCGCATTAGCTAGGTCCGCTTCATGTTTAAAATGTCTCAAAAACACAAACTTCAGAGGGGGGGGGTTCTTTCAAAAAGTCAAATTACTTCAAGCTAAAGTAGATACTTATACTTACGCTATTCGTTTTTTGTTCAATGTGTATTAATTCATGGAAAGATGAGATGGCAGTGCTATATGATTAAAAATAGTAAAAAAATGATTTATCAAATAAAATTATGTGCAATATTTAAATCTTGAAAATCGATGAGCCCATTACGACACCGTTTAAATCCAAGTGAAATGAAAATCTTGGTGGGTGAAAGCCCAAACACAAATGGGTCTAACCCAATCCTCTGGGGGTTTAGAGTCTCCTTTGCTCTATTATAGGGTTAGGGTTTAGTGAATCTTCTATGGCTTGAAGGTTGAGAGTTAAAGAGAGGGAGAAAATGGATTCATTTTCAGCAGGTTCGAGCGGAACAGGATCTCCCCAAGAGTTCCTCGAGGTTACCCTCTCTTCCTCTTCCTCCTCCTTTATTCTGCTTCTTGGGTTTTTATTCTCTTTATGTAATCAGTGAAAATTTTCAAACTTCAACCCTTTTTTTCTACACCTTGAATTTTACTTTATTTTTCTGTACTGGCAATACTTCATGGCTCATCATTAACTTCTCTACAAATAATGCAATTTTCAATGCATGTGTACTCAATCATGAAATATATGTCCCGTCTAGATAACTTAATGTAGTTATTCTTCTGAGGTTTCTTGATTTGGATAGTTATGTAATGTTCAGATGCCATCAAATCCCAGAAAAGCATATGTACAAGTTGGCCTAATTTGTCACTGATTAAACATGGTATGGAGAAAAATTGTTACTACTTAAAAATTGTTACCTCTAGGCCTGGCTGTTGCTATGAAATGTCCATTTCCTGAGAATGATAGTGGAGTATCTGTTATTTGATTGCAGCATCTGATGATTTTCTTCATGCTTTTTACAACATTATTTGGGGCTACATGTTGTGAAAAATTCTCTACCTAATGTCTTATTTTTTATTTGTTATACAGACTGTGAGGGGGAAGTGCTTTGAGAAGTGTATCACAAAGCCAGGATCAAGTCTGAGTGGAAGTGAAAGCAGTTGCATCTCCAGATGTGTGGATCGCTACATTGAGGCCACCGGTATTGTTGGCAGGGCTCTTTTCAATTCCCGTTGAAATTCTTAAACCGAAATATTGCTTCCGAAAAAAATATGTTAGGTGCTAAAGTTTGGACAAGATCCCAAATTCAAGGATGAGTGAAATTTGCACTTTGTTTTGCTATCATATTTTCTAAATATAACTTGGGAAATTGTAACTTTGCATAAATTTCTGAATTTATACATCTTGCAAACCAGAGACCTCTGGGATTTTACATGGTTATTGCCCTTTTCTTACTATATGTACCTTTTCCTTGTCATCTTTTGCTTTTACTCGTTGCTAGCCCTTTTCAAACTCATGGATTTGTAATATCAATTAGCAACATTGAGAGTCTAACAGGTTTAGTAGCTTGGAAGACAAGTCAAAAATGTGAAAGCAAGATATTTGTTCGATTAAAAATCAATAAATTGGAAGACTTATTAGCGACAATTTATGATTGAAGTCTGCCTGGATGAAGCTCCTTCACAAATTCTATAGAAAAGTCTAGCATAACGTGGCCTTAAATTGGCAATTTAACTTTGTAATTACGACAGCGAAAGGTTGTACAAATCAAACCTGCCAAGGTTGAATCTTTGTCTGTAAGTAAGCCAAATATTCAATATGAAAACTAGATGCAAAAGAATGTCCACTTCAGTTAGTCGTAAAGATTATCTTCAACTTCTACCATTTTCTTGCCCTTGTACCGTTTGAATTCAAGACTAGAACCATGAATTTTAAAGAAAGCCAACAATTGATAACATCGACCGAAGAAGACAGAGAAGCCCAGCATTATGCCATGCAATTGGTTAGCTCATCGGTGGTTCCCATGGCTTTGAAAGCAGCAATTGAACTTGGTGTGTTTGAGATTATACAGAGGGCCGGACCTGGTGCGCTGCTGTCTCCTTCCCAGATTGCTTCCCAACTTCCGTCTCAGAGTAATCCAAAAGCCCCGTTGATCCTTGATTGAACCTCCGGCTTTTAGGTAGCCATTCCATCCTCACTTTCTCTCCTGTAACCAACCAACAGGATGGCCGGGTTGTCACGCACTATGGTTTGGCACCTGTAGCCAAATACTTCATTAGAAGCCTAGGTGGAGGATCTTTGTCTCCTTTGTTAGACTTATATCAGGACAAAGTCACTATAGATTCCTGGTAAAACACATCGAGATATGCCTATTGCCTCCATTTTCCTCGCTCTTTCATTACTGCTTAAAATTTTCTTAGTAATCAAAACAGGTACCAGCTGAAAGATGCAGTCCTAGAAGGGGAGAATCCATTTAAAAAGGCACATGGAGTAAAGGCCGGTGAGTATATGAGCAAAGATGCGAGGTTTGGAGACATCTTTAAGGTCTCTATGATAGATTACAACAAGTTGTTCGTGGAAGAGACGTTGAAAAGCTACCAGGGTTTCGATAGGCTTGAATTTATTGGTCGATATAGGCGGTGGAAACGGTTTTATTCTCCACAGTATTATTTCCAAGTACCCTAGCATTAAGGGTATTAACTTTGATCTGCCGCAGGTTATTGAGAAGTCACCCTCCTACCCTGGTATGATCTTTAAAGAAGCTCCCTACTGTTGAAAGTTAACATTTCATAACTCCTCATTCTCATTTGCTAAAATTTTCAAGTTGTAAATTATTTTAAACGTTTGTGTTGTAGGAGTTGAGAATGTGGCTGGAGATGTTTTCAGGTGCGTACCCAAAGGAGACCATTTTCACCAAGGTTAGGCTTGATACAATCCCTTTCTTTCAGCAAATAATGATGTTTACCACCCTTAATTTGTCACTTTTAGCTATCCAATGAATTATTGACTAACAGAAGTTCTTTGCTTGGGGAAAAATGCAGTGGTTACTCCATTTCGACGACAAGCAATGCGTGGAGTTACTTAAGAACTGCTACGAAGCACTACCGGCCGGTGGGAAAATGACAGCAGTGCAAACCATAATCCCCGAAGGCCCTGATGCCAACGCCTTATATAAAAGTGTGTATCAATTTGATGTGTACTCAATGACCATTAATGAATGGCGCAAAGGAAAGGACAGAAAAGAATACGATAGCTTGACAAAGGAAGCAGGCTTTTCTCGTTTTCGAGTGGCATGATGTGTCTATGGATTTTCGGTCATGGAGTTGTACAAAAACATGTGAGGCTTTGATTAACCAATTTGCTAAACATTGTTCAATACCATGTCAGCATCAGGACAATTAATTTTAGTTATCAAGGGTGCCGAAATGTATGAAATAACTAATATGAATAAATATTTTTGTTTCTTCTTGGTTTTTGTTCTGGCCATTGGTGAACTTGCAGAATGAAGACTATTTAACATTTCATATAATTAAATGCAATCTGATCTATACAGCATAAGTTCTGAAAATTTAATCTAGAAAATGAAATGTTATTAAATGTTTACAAAATTAAATTAAAATCACATTTGGATTGAATGAACATAAGTAGAACAGATTCGAATCATAAGGCAATTATTAATCATCATCTGCATAAGATTGTAAAATCTCTGTTTTGACAGACAAGGGAATTCTCACAGCAGTTTGTTCATTTCTCCAAGTCAGGCTCCCAAATAAATACCCTGTATTCACCCGATGTGCTGCAGAGATTGTAACATTGAAGGAGATCTTCTTGGTCCTAGAGTTGAAGACTAAGATGTGAGGCCTTACTGTTACGGTTAGGCCAATCGGAGGCTCGATTACAGCTCTATAAATAGATTTAGGGGAACCCACATTTGTTACAGTTCTAGCAAGAGTTACTGAATTTCTAAGACTTGAAATGGTTATGGATGGTACATTCACATCTAGAATGGAAGGCTTTTCATCCGGGCAGGCTGTAGATCGTCCTGTAAGCTGAGTGATGGCAGAGTTATCATAACCCATGGCACAAAGGTAATGGATGTAGTCCGATAACCCCATGTCATATATTAGGCCAGGATCTGCTGCTCCATTGGGGTTTACAATGCCACTCCCGAAATCAAACGGATTAGCCAGTTTTTGAGGAGATCCCTCAGCAAAGAGTGGGAAGCCTGATGCATCCTTCGTCCTTGCTGCAATGTGTTTACGAATAATGATAATGAGTTCATCACTTATTTTGAAGAAAAATAAATGAAAAGATTTGGTAATGGAAAATACCAGTTGTGACTAATGCAGATTTAATAGCTGCAGGAGACCAATCGGGGTGTACTGCTTTGAGAAGTGCCACGATGCCTGAAACATGAGGAGTGGACATCGAAGTTCCCGAGTGTATGGCATATCCACCATCCATCCACCGATCCATCTGAGAAGTTGCAGCTAGTATGTTCACTCCAGGTGCAGTTATGTCTGGCTGCGTCGAAAGAAAAATTAACAAGATTCTCTCGGAATATCTAGTAGAAGCACACTATAATGAATTAATTAAAATTTAGCTGAACTTTCTGAAGTCCCAGTTGGTATAGCATTTTGAAAACTCTCAAGTTCTATACATAACAGTGAAATAAATCTACCTTGAGAATTTCTGGTGCAATGGAGCTAGGCCCCCTTGATGAGAAAAAGGCCACCTTAGCTGACAGAGGCTCGCCTACTAATGTTCTTGAATGGCTCAATTTCACAATGGGGGACCTGTTTAGATAAATTTTGAGAATCACCGACTAAGGATTTCAACGGAATCTAGTAATTACTAATTATGAATAGGAAAATGATGGTACTTGGCGGATCGGATGTAGTAGAGTATTCGAGTGCCAATTTCGTAGTCAACTTCGATGCATGGAAAGCCACCACTGCATTCAATCAAGGCATCAGTTGGATTTTTCGCAACAATCAGCCCAATCCCTCCTGCTTCTTGCACAGTTGCTGCAGCAAGTCTTATAGCAACTCGTCCAGTAACCGAGGCAAAGCAAAGTACCACTTTTCCGGCTACCAACGTTGAATTAAGTAAAAGAGATTGGCATGCACTGCAAGGTAATAGTAAACCAACTGAGATATGTTCTTTAATTGGAATCTTCTGAAGGTAAACTCATAGTCTTAGATAAATAGCTACCCTGCAGAAGTAGGGTCAAGCCCCGTGCCCTCAGGGTATGTCAAGCCGGTAAACCCGTTCGTCTTTCCTGTAAAAATGGCTTGACCCTGCATGTGTTACATAAATCAACTAATATGCATCAGCAGCGTGTAAATCAAATTTGTGATTCAATAGCGGACATAATCAGAGTTAATACCAAGAAGGTTTTATTGTTCCCAAGTGTTATAGGTGTAGGGAAAGCTCGATCCATGGTACTTGCTGCAACAGTTAATATCCATGGTGCTGTGTTCTGCACTGTTTGAGCTGAAGGCCCTTCATTTGCAGCTCCACAAACAACTGTGATGCCCCGAGCAACGGCATGGAAAGAACCTGTTGCAATCCCATCTCGTTCATCAACATCTGAAAATAGAGGTAATGAATACCCAATTGACAGTGATAGCACATCAACTCCATCATGTATTGCTTCATCAAAGGCTTTCAGAATATCAGCTGATGCACATTGTCCACCAAGCACATTCCAGCAGACTTTATATATGGCCAACCGAGCACGTGGTGCACCACCTCTTACAGTCCCAGGACCAAGGCCTCTATAGCTGATATTTCTTACATAAGAACCACTTGCTGTGCTAGATGTATGTGTTCCGTGTCCATTAGCATCTCGTGGTGACAAGAACTCTGGATCTTCAGTTGTGTTTAATGGCTGTCCATACTCAGCAAGAAATCCATCAATGAACCAACGAGCTCCAATGATTTTCCTATTGCAGTGAATTGCTGCATTGAAACGGTCCCCAGATTTACATACACCTTTCCAATGGGATGGGATCGGTCCAAGTCCTTCGTCGTTGAATGCTTTAGACTCAGGCCATATTCCTGTTTCACTAAGAACAACTAACTGAGTTCCTTAATACATTTACAAAGTCTAGGAGACGGAGACGCAGGAAAATTGTAAGTACGAACCAGTATCAAAGACACCGATGATAACTCCATCACCCATCTTGCTATTTTGAAGAACACCTGTAGGATAATGAGAAGAGAGACCAAGGAAGTCCCAGCTCCTAGTTGTTTGCACTCTGTGAAGGCTATTCGGTATTACTCGAACAACACCAGGCAACTCTAAAGGTGACCAATTGCATAAAATGAAACAAAACAAAAGCAAGTCATCATCAACATGGCCTGGTGGGAATATATCATCTTTCTACATGACATTCCATCAGAGTTAAAAGGATGTTTTCAACAGCATCAACTCCAGCCAGTACCTGAGAGTTTTTGTGCCTGAGACACTGTAAGCTTGGCTGCAAATCCGGAGAAGCCGTGTCGGTAACTGTAAACCATCAAATCTGAGGCAATCTCCTTACTGCATCATGATGAAACCCTTACAAGACTCAGATTCATTAAATAATAACTAATTAAACCCTGTTTTGTGTTGCTATACCTCCCTACTACCGTAGCAAGCAAGTCATGATGAGAATCTGTAACCCGCTTAGGATCATCAAGCTGCCTTTCTCCAAGATAAACGATATGAACCTGTTGAATAAGACTAGAATTTTGGACACCTCTTCTAAAAAAAAAGCAACAGTAAGCAAAAAAGAAATAAAACTCTTGGCATACATTGCTCTTGGCTTCAACTTTTGATGTCACAAGTCCTTGGCCATTAGGAACCAAGAGAATAAACACGATAATAAAGGATGACAGCCGATTGACCATACTGTTTCTGTATCGGTGGGAAATGATTCCAGCACAGATATGGATCAAGATCAAGAATGTTTGAGTTGCAGATGCAGATCAGTTTTTGGTCTTGATAAAATATACTAAATATGGAAACCACAAAATCAAAGACTTTATCGTAGGAACTTGATAATCGATATTAGAAAAGAAATGGGTGTGTTGTGCTTGTAAGGGTTGAAAAGTGGCAACTTAAGGTTGTGGGAATGGAAGTTAGAGTCAAACTTCACGCTGCTGTTTAACTTTTGCATTACTTATTAAATCAAACATATTCTGGACATTAGAAAGTGTTGCTCACGCACTTTCAGATGAAGCCAACAGTTACTTTTCAGACAAAATATTACTAGTATAAACTGGGGCGGGGAAACATTGTGGTAAGTTTTCCAAGCTGATAAAAGACAAGAACACGTGTAGGCACATTGAGAGGTGGGTGCTTGGCCTCATTCTTTGACATTTCTTAGGTAGCCGCGAATATGGATATGTGATCGCACAGGCCCTCGAAATACAGGGGTCTAAAAATAAAGACCAAACATAAATTAAATATTTATAAATTTTTATATTATGTATTCAAAATATATAAATTTTTATATTTTATAATTAAAAATTTACGAACAACTTACATTATACTTCAAATTAATTGTAAAATAGAAACATTAATATCTCTTGAGGAGTCATTTAGAATTAAATACTTCTTGTATATTGTCAATCAAATTATTATTTATTTGGATAAGAGATTTAAACAATATCAATTATATGAAAATGCTTATGGCTTCTTCTTTTTATTTTGATTAATCACTTTTATTGACGACGTTAATTTCAAAACTTAGTGTAATAATTTTGAAAATGTTTTTAAGAAAGATGGCTTATCTAACGTTGATGGAAATGTTTTATTTATTAAGTTAAAATTATTTAGAGAACTTTTACCTACGGAAAAAATGCGAGAAATTAATTTAATTATTTATATTATTGTTACTTATGCGTAACAAAATTTTTTAAAATTAAAGTTGTTGAAGTCATTCGTACGAGTCATTTTTTGAAAGAAGAAAGGTCAAATGATTTGAAAAGGTTAAATGAACTTGCTTTAAAGGCAATCGAGAGTTATCTTTTGAAAGAATTTGATAGTGAAAATGTTGTAAATGGTTTTCTTACAAAACATGCAAGAAAAAAGTCACATTTTAAGTGAAAAATATTAGATTTTTAAATGTTTATAAGTGAATTTTTATTACTCAAGAGAATAATTAAACATTTTTGAATTATTTTTTTTGAAAGAATTAGTTCTTACTAACTATAACTTAAGGGTCTCATTTTAATGAATTATACAGGGTCCCGTAAATCTTTAAACCGCGTAGCAGACTATAAAATATTATTTGACTTGTTTTGATGGGCCGAAAGTTCAAACAGAAAGCAAAAAGGCTAAACTTATTTAGGAATTTGACATAGGAAACGGTGGTGCCATTCTCCACGCAACTTATGAGTCGAGAGTTGAAAACTAAACTTGATTGCGTGAACTGAACCAAAAAGTCAGAATTCCATAGATATTATTAATTAGGAAGGTTACAAGAATTGGCCATCCTTTGAACAAAATGAAAATCAAATTTAGATTCTAGAGATAATTAAGAAATGGGGGCAGTCGTTTACTTTTGAAAGGAATTATTCCAGGCATCTGCCATAGAGCCTATAGGGGCTTCGACTGATATAATCTATGTATTGAAAAAAAATGGTATCTGACACGAGCTTAAGCATACAATACCACAAGTGCTCACAACTGCCATTATCCATTTACATTCATATTATGACTACATGAGCAATAACTAATTTAATATCTTAAACTCAAATATTATCCTCCAAAGTACACAAAAATATTGGTGGGGTCTGATTCGACTTGTTAATTTGCAAGTCGGGTTGATTCATGTTGATTTTGGATTGAATGTACTTTAGGTTTTCTTTTTGAATTTGTCGGTCACCCGTATTTATTTTTATCATTGTTTTTTACATTATGCTTTGATTTGTTATTTTTATTTCGTTTTTATTCTAATTTTAATAAAAGTTTCTTTTTATTTGGCTTTATTTTTTTCGCATATTTTGTTTATGTTTGTCTGTCTTTGTAACACGTTCCAACTATGCTCTTGTAGCACGTTTTACCTTGCTCTTGTGGCACATTTTCTGTGTCTTATGGTATGTTGTCCGCCTACCTCTACGGTAAATTTGCGATCGTGTAGAGATCCACACATCGCTCGTATTTGATTTTTTATTGTCAATTGCCTTTCGGTGGCTAGATTTCCTTTTATGGTTGTTTGTCAATGTATTCAGATCTATTTTGCGAAGCACGTAAGTTTGCTTTGATTCGCTCGTCACTCTTCCATCATCTCTAAAGCGTCTAATTGGATAAAAAAAAATTATTGACGATTACTAGGTTACTATGAATGATGAATTTTAAATTCAAAATAAGACTTCGACTGTTATTGCACCTTAAATTTTTTTATTTTATTTTATGTTTGAGATTTTTTAGTGGACATAGCTATTAAAATCTTCTCTTTAACTGATTGTATTGTTAAAATTATACTTATTGTGTTTCAATAAAATTTAGTATGGTAGATTAAAAAATTTGTTTGTGATTTTTAGTTTTTTTATAAAATAAATGTTTGAATTATAAAAATAGAAGTACTTATAAATTTCTTCTTTGTTTATTGCTTGTTAAGATAAATCCAATATTTTAGTAGTCGTCGTTTCCAATCCATACTGAATCATAAAGTGAATAACTACTGGAGTAGAGACAAACATAGAGCCCCTAAATTCCAATGGGTAAAGTACTCAAATGGTCACTAAATTATCCCAAAAATTATAAAAATGATTACTAAACTTTCAAAAGTTACATAATGAGCATTAAAATTTAGTTTTTGTTATAAAATAGTCACTAAGTCGTTAATTAGGTGACATGACAGTTACGAAAAATCGTATAACAATACATTTGCTGCTGAATATTTACACATTCAATCAATTTAGACATCAATAATGAATGTTAAATTAGGATTAAATTGATTAGATGTGTAAATATAGAAGATTAAATGTGTTATTATTCAAATTTTCCTAACTGCCACATCATTCACTTTATGATAGTTAACGGCTCAGTGACCATTTTGTAACAAAAACTAAAGTTTAACACCTATTTCATATTTTTAAGATAGTTTAGTGACTATTTGTGTACTTTACTCCATTTTAATTGACACCTCAATTACTCTGAATGACGAGCTAAGTGATCGGCCGACCAAAGACAAGACAATAGGGCTTAATTATATTAAGCACAGATACTGCAATGTTTCTGGATTATATTATATTAGAATTTTGTAGCAATAAACTTGATTACAACTTTGGCTCTATTTGAATTACTGAAGTTGAAGACTTGTGGTTCGAATTTTATTATTAATTTTCATGTTCAAAAAAATTATTATTAATTTTAGACTTTAGACTTAATATTTAATCCTCACTAATTATTCATTTATTATTATTTTGTTATTTCTTGTAATTGCACTCCCTCTTATTTGTTTATCCCAATAATGTTTTCTCTTAAAAAATACTGCACCTCATCAGAACGTATCATAAAAATAAAAACTAAAAAACAGAAAAAAAAATGTTTAAAAATCTTAAGTTTTAAATTAATCATGCTTAAGTTTTTTTTAAAAAAAATAAAAAATACATAAAATCGTTAAAAATGTAAAAATTATTAAAAATCTGATTTTGTTTAAAAAATGTATTTTTCAGATTGTTTTTGAATTTTTACTTTTTGAAGAGCATAGAATATTTAAAAACACTTAAAATGAAGAAAAAATCCCTCAAAATATAAAAAAATCCTATAGATTTCAAGATTTATATTTTTCTCTAAATTTTAGTTATGCTTAATTTATTTTTTAAAAATTAAATTAAAAAATCTGAATTTTCGAAAATATTTCTTTTCAGATTTTGTTTTGTTTTGTTTTTTTTTTTTTACATTTTATGATTTTTTTGAATTTCTTTACTTTTGAAAATTTTATATATAAAAAAATCTATTACATGCGGCAGATTGTCAGAAAACAACGAAATGGTGCATATAATATTAACATAACATGGTTTAGAAGCCGGTCGATATCCCATCTCCATTGTCTGCCAAAATTGAACAAAACTCCAATTCAATTCCTATATGTTTCAGTTCCAGGAATTATTTTGTCCTTATTGCTTGTTGCTGTTAACCATTTCCCTTTCTCTCTTGATGGCTTCTTCTCTCTGACACTGAAAAAGTTCTGAGTTGAAAGAAAAGGAAAAAGAAAAAGGAGGAAGCTTCCTTAAGGCTGAAGCTCTTTTGGACTTCTGTAATGGCTTTGAGCAGAACTCAAAGGCCTGGCAATGGAGTTTCTACCAGATGGGTTTCTTTCTTTTTCATTGCTAGCTTCTTCTTGGGTGTACTTGTTGTCAACAGGTTCTTTTTTCCTCTATCTTATCTGACAGAATTTTGGATGATCAAGATCTTGCTTTGAATGAAGAAAATCTCAAGTATTTTCTGCTTTAATGGGGGGTTTAAAACTTTAGAAGCTTCAACTATTGTTTCATTTCTCAGCCATTTTGCTTCCTTATGTTTATTTTTAAGGATCTTGTTAATTTGGTGCATAACTATTCTGCAAAATGACTCTATATGAATAGATTTGACTCTTAGCTTGCTAGATTTATGGCTCCACTAGTTGAAATCAGTGTCCGGGACTGTGTTTTAGTTGTTTATGGGGTTGTATTTGGGGGATCGGAAGATGCATTAGTGATCAGAAAGACACCTGTTTGACACTTGACCCTGCCATAGATTTGGAGGTCTTATATGTAGGCGGGTTCCATCGTTTTACTAGTAGCTCATGGAGACTGGAGCTGATTAGAAATGCATGACTCTAGGAAAGAGATTAATCTCATTGAATTTGGTTTTATAACTTATGTAGTATAAGGAATTTTTACTGTTTGTACTTGATTGGTATATTTTAAATGATAATCAATATAGTTACTTTAAAGCTGGTAGCAGCTAGTGAAAGAGATATCTCTGGAAACAAAAACTGCATTGGGATGGTAGGAGAAACCATCTCTTGAACCCTGATGTTAATATATCCATGAGTTATATGAAAAGGTCACTCCTTTTACCATTTTCTTTTCTTTCGGCCTCAAACTTTGATCTCAGCAGTTGCATTTTATCAATGCTGTTGTTTCTGAGAAGGATGCTTCTCTTTAGTTCAATCTATAGTGAAGGTGGCTATCACTCTTAAGTTCATTACTGATCTTCTGTATGTTGTTGCCTTTGTCTGATTGTGATAGTTTTATCATGTAAGTGTGCATTGACTAATGGTGCATGGCTTTTTATGTTTTTACAGATTTTGGACTGATTCCAATCCAGTCAAAATCGACGAGGCTTCTTCTGTACTGAAACATCAGAGAAAAGAAGTTCACCCCTTAGTTAATTGTGATAAGGCAAGTTTTGGAGTATAAAATTGTCATAAGTTATATTGATTGCCAAGAATCTTGATGAGATTGTGTATATTTACATACAACAGGATGCTTCTGTCCAGGAAGGTGAAATTCTTTCTCAAGTTTCCCAAACTCATGATGTAATTATGTAAGTTTCTGTCTTGCGGGATAATTCTTCAATAGGTTCTGGACTACTATTCCACTTTACAACTAAACTCCTAGTCTTGTTTTGGTATTATCTTTGAACTAACTGCCCAAAGTTAGCCTTGGATGTCTAAATTCATTTAGAACTTAAGAGTTGTTTGCATGATACATACTTTCAGGACATTAGACAAAACAATCTCCTCATTGGAGGTGCAGCTAGCTGCTGCTAGAGCTGGCAAAGCACATAGTGGTGAAGGATCTCCAATGGGTACAAATTCAGGATTTGAGAATTTGATTGAACGCCCGAAACTGCTCTTTGTTATGGGAATTATAACAGCATTCAGCAGTAGGAAACGAAGGGACTCGATCAGGGAAACTTGGATGCCTCAAGGTTTTATTCTGTACTTTTTTTGGCATTCTATCAGACATTCTCTGGGATCTAGTCAATTATTTATTCTTTAAGGTTTATTGTTCTCAGGGGAAGACTTAAAGAGGTTGGAGAAAGAGAAGGGAATTGTAACGCGTTTTGTCATAGGACACAGGTAAATTTAGTTGAAAGTTTGAAGCATTTAACTTTTATGTAATGATATTTGGATCAAAGATGTATTTGTGGTTCTCAGTTCAACCCCAGGTGGTGTTTTGGATCGTGCTATTGACGCTGAAGAATAGCAGCACAAGGACATTTTGCGCTTGGTATGCTCATGCCTACTTGCCTTGGACCAAGTCATGAATTATCTTCTCTAATCTTGGTGTGCAAAGCATGGCAAAGTCAAGACTTAATATTTATAACTTTAAAGGGGCATTTGTATAGCTAGACTATGGTTCTAAGCTTGTTCGAATGGAGGAGAAAAATTAATCTAGTTCGTCGAGAATTTTGGGGTGAAGATATAGTTGGCTTAAGTACCTGTACCTCTTCTCAACTCTCACCTGACGCCTGGACCGTATTTAAAAGCTTCTATCTGTTTTTTTCTTGTTATTTGCTTATAAAATATTAGAAGCAGTTCTAGTAAGATTATCTTGATGAACACTCTGATAACAATTGTTTAGATTAGAAACATTGAAGCAGGACTTCTAGTTTGAAACTAGAACTCGGTGCTCAAGAAATTTGGTGGATGTTATTGCTACTTATAGACAAAAAGAAGAGAGTAAAGATTACTTATATTTTCTATGAAGCTTACATAGAATCACACCTTTTTTTTGCCAGAATCACATAGAAGGTTACCATGAATTATCGTCCAAAACCCAAATTTACTTTTCCACAGCAGTTGCTAAGTGGGATGCAGACTTCTATATTAAAGCTGACGATGATGTACATGTAAATCTGGGTTAGTGATCCGGCTTTAAGTTTCAGAACACCTTGATTTATTCCTCGTGAACATACATGTATCAGGGTTACCATATTGATATGGACTATTCTACAGGTATGGTGGGTTCCACATTAGCCCGTCACAGATTGAAACCCAGTGTCTATATGGGTTGCATGAAGTCTGGACCAGTTCTAGCACAGAAGTAAGGATTAAACTTTTTTCCTTCCAATTATCATATTTTCCACCATATTTACTTGCTTCTGTCAGAGGGGTCAAGTACCATGAGCCAGAATTTTGGAAATTTGGCGAGGAGGGAAACAAGTACTTTATAGGCATGCTACTGGGCAATTATATGCAGTTTCCAAAGACTTGGCCACATACATCTCGGTCAATCGGTAATTCCTTTTTTTGGTAGTATCTTTTCTCTATGCTATTTTCTTTCATGATATCTTTTACTATATGTTGTTTTCCTTGTAGGCACGTACTTCATAGATATGCAAATGAAGATGTTTCTTTAGGTTCCTGGTTTATTGGTCTTGATGTTAAGCATATCGATGAACGGAGCCTCTGTTGCGGAACTCTCATGGGTAAGATGGCGGTTGTTGTATTTTCTTTATATACAACTTAACTATTTCTTGACTTCCCAATGTAATCTTGTTTCTCTCCTGCCATTGAGTGTGTATGGAAATGATATTTTCATGACAAATGATTAAATTTGTGTGATAGATTGCGAGTGGAAAGCTCAAGCAGGGAATCCATGTGGTGCATCATTCGATTGGAGCTGCAGCAGCATTTGCAAGTCCGTGGAGAGAATGAAGGGGGTGCATCAGCGGTGCGGGGAGGGTGATGAAGCAATCTGGCATACAAGCTTCTGAAACCGTACGACTAACCCGGTTAGTAATATTTCCGTGTATGTTTCATCAAAGCTGTGCATTGTTTGCCCCAATTTTTGGCTATCCTTGTCTCCGAGACGGCTGTTACAGGATTAAATTAATTAGTGCACAAATTCTCATTTCCAGAGAAAAAAAGAAGAAAGTATTTTAGTTTAAAAGAATCGATTTTAGTGATCAAAGCATATTCAGTTTTTGTCAAAAAAGGCTTGATTATGTTCGTAAGCTCCAGGAATGCCAAGACTGCCACGATCAAAAGATTGGCATAACGTTTCCCGATTGACAAGGGGCATCTTAGAAGTTTCTGAGGAACCTCAAATAAAGTAAATATTTTATTAACAAATTTTTCATCATTCCTCGTTTTTATCATTTATACCAAAGTCTAAATGTAAAATATTTTACATTCCGCGGTTATTTTCAAAAAATCTATTTATTTTACAGAAATATTATAAATATTAAGATATTTAATAATAAAACATCACATTAATATTCAGTATATAAAATAAAAGTATCCACTATCTAAACATGATATTAATTTTATATTTTTTATTAATAAAGTTTAATTCTAAAATACAATATTTACATAATTATTAAAATATTGGTTATTTAAAAATATTATCATTAAAACTATAAAATTTTAATTTTTCAACAAGTTAATAAAAATATAAATTATTATATTCATATTAAATACTCAATATAATACTATTTAAAGTTTTAAATTAATATTGATCCTATAAATATTTTAAAACCTTTAAAATATTATAAGACTTATTTAAGATTATTTGTATTAATATATTTTAAAACATTAATTACTAATTATTATAAACTATAATCTATAACTCTATATATTATTAATATATTAATGTAAATCAGTTTTCAGTAAAGTATTACTTTACTATTCAAAAAAAATGAAGTATTACTTTTACTATTTGAAATTTCAAATAACTTAGTAATATTAAAAAAAATATTGTTATAATAATTTTATTAGAATAATAAATAGTATTACTTATAATAGTAAATTTATTGTTTTTAATAAGAATATTATATCATATGTATTAAAATATAAAATATAAATATATATATATATATATTTAATTTGATTCAAATTAATTTTTTGACGAAATTATATTTTAATAGGAAATTATTTTTCAGGAGAATGATTTTACTAAAAAAAGACATTTTTTATTCATCTGTAAATTATTGTTGACTAAATTATTTTTCATAAACAAACAAAAAATATTTTTCACAAATTCATTTTTTAACAAAAACAGAAAAATCAAAAACCAATTCAAGTCGTAGTGTTTGAATGGTTTATTTTTTACAAATTTAAAAATCGTTGTTATCTGAATCAAATTAAAATTAATTTTTATTTAATTTATAATTAACTTCAGTTATTTTTAATGTAATAAGTATTTTATACTTAAAAAGTGAAATAACTTAAAATATTATATATAAATTATTAATTATTTTTTATTTACTTGAGAAATAATTTTTAAGAAATATTTATGAAAAAAATGTTAAAACTTTATTAAAAATGCTTAAAAGTAATAAAATAAGGCTGATTTTGGAAAACAATGTATAAAATCTCAAAACTAAAAGTTAATATTTATAAAAAGAAGACGTTAAAACTTTGTCAAAAAATTAAAAGTAATAAAATAAAGCCGATTTATGAAAACAATGTATAAAATCTCAAAACTAAAAATTAATATGAATAAATCGAAAATTAAAGTCAATCAATGGACTATAAAAATAAAGGTAAGCTATATTGGTGATCAGTGAACTTTTAAGGTACTCTCAATATAGTCACCAAAATCGAAAGACTAATAAAGTCAGCATCGTTAATAAAACCCTTTCAATTCAGCCACTGAATCGTTATATGGCTAACATCAACTGACGTGATACAATGTCGATTGGTAGAATTTAAAATTGGATAAGTTACGGATTGAACCATTTAACTTTCTAGGGTTTTTAGCAGTGATACTAAACTTTTTAGATTTTATACTTTTACCTCAAATTATAGAGAAACTTTACAATTTGGACATGATTTTGCTAGGATTCAAAATCTAACCATCACACTCTCGGATTTTTTTCAAAAATACCCCTAAACTTCAAAAACTTACAATTTGATCCTCATTTGAATTTCTCAATTAAGTCCCTAAATACCATTTTAAGCCTAATTAGCTTTGGGCTAAGCATAAATTTTTGTTATGTTTTGAAAACTATTATATTTATGTTTATATTGCGACAATAAAATAAGGAAACGTGAAAAAATACTCCGAGGTTGAACTTGGGACCATATAATAAAATCACAATGCTCAACCATTGGGCTAAACATGGAATTATGTTATGTTTTGACAAAATGTTACTTTTATGTTATATTGTGACAAGAACAATAAAGAAACAATACTTAAAAGATTTAACACGGATCAAACTAAGACCATAAGGGATGGTATACAACATCTAACCACTAGACTAAGTAAGAATTTTGGTATATTTTGATTAAAAAATATTATTTAAGTTAAACTTTTACAGGTAAACTAATTCCTTTCATCTTATGAAATTACATTAATCATAACATATATATTTATAAATTAATATGAGAATATATTTTTAACATAAACTATAAAATTGATTAAAATAAATTAATTTTATAAACATTATTTATAATTTATATTTTTAAAATTTTATCATTCATTTTATAAATATATTATTATAACATTTTATACTTTATATTTTCACAAAATAATGATTTTAATCTAAATATTGTTTATTTATTTTATATTATATCAAACTTGAATATTAATATATATATTTAAATTCTAAAATCTTATAATTTATTTTATAAATATATTCTTGTAATATTTTAAAATTTAAAAATATTTATATTTAACTTAAATATTTTTAAACAAATTATATAAAAAAATCTTTCTTTAGCCTAGTGGTTAGGTGTTGCATATCCTCATAAGGTCTCAAGTTCAATCACACTAAAAACTTTGTATGTTTTTTTTCTTAATTTTCTTGTCACGGTATAACCATAATATAACATTTTATCAAAACATAATGTAATCTGGAAGTGTGATGGTTAAATTATGAATTCTAGCAAAATTAGGAGCAAATCGTAAATATTTGATAATCTGAGTTAAAAAGTATAAAAACTAAAAATTTCAGTGTTACTTCTAAAACTCTAGAAATTTAAGTGACTCAATTTTTATTTATCCAAATTCAAAACCGACATTTGAACGTGTTAGTTGCAGTTTAACAATTCAGTGATGAAAATAAGATTTTTTCTTTCTTAATCACAATAACTTCAGTTTCTTAAAATTTCAATGACTATTATTTTACTCTAAAAATAATTTATAAAATGGAATGGTACGCACGCATCCCTGCAAACACAAGTAATTATAAAATAAAGAAAAGAAATCGATCCTGATTCCTGAAATCAAAATTAAACAAGCGAGCAATTTTTTAAACAGCCCGCAATAAATTCAGTCGGCTTTTCAAATTCTCGGGGACCTCGCGTTTTGCAGAGCGCGAGGTCCTGCTAAGTTTGTTATTCTAAAAAGTGATGTTATGTTTGAACAATTCGTTTTTCGCAAGAAGCGAGGTCGAAACTCGCTTTGCGCACAACGCGAGTTCTTTATACGTGACAGATTTAAATGTCATTTTTTAAAATAAAGCTCTAAAGGGTCATTTTTTTAAATAATTATTTAAAATAGGTTTTTCACTTAAATTTGTCTGCCCTTTCATTCAACCGCTGCCGTCACTTTCCTCATGCCAAACTCGCAAATACTCATCAAGCACACGCTCTCATTCCCTATTGGTTAAGAGAATTTGAGGGTGCCGTATACTTGACGTGGCAGTGAAAACTACACAATTTTTTCAGGGAAAATAAAATCGGACCTAACAGTAAAATTAAATTCCGTTAATTGTAGCAGCTGGGAAGTTGCGGCGTTTTCGGAGAAAATATAAATTTGGCTCCATTCACAAGGGGAGTAAATAAAAAGAACTGTAAACACTAAGCAGGTGGTCGGGACCCGGCGAAGTTCGTCGGATTTGAAACGTTTGTCGTTGGAGATTCGGACAGAATCACTCTCAATCCGAGTTTCGATCGCTGAAATAGAAAGGAACCGGAAAAATGAAGGGATCTGGACCTCTTGTTGCGACTGTGCTCGCAGCTTCCACGGTGGCTCTCTCTTCATCTTCATCCCCCGGGGTCCAACATGTTTCTTTTTCTCCTTCATCCTCCAGCCAGGTTTCTCTTCTTCTTCCAATCAGAACATTTACTCATTCAGAAGTTAAAAAAACTTGGCCTAAATGCTTCATCCCTTTTCAAATTTTAAGTGAATGGTTCGTCTTTGCTTCGTATTATTTTTGCTGATTCCCGTTTCAAATGTCTAATGAGTGTCTTTTTCTCTTTTTTATATACTTTACTACAGATTTCACTGTGAAATTTTGACCGCCAAAATCTGTTAATTTCAGTTTCTTGATTCTGGAGTATACTTTCTGGATCTATATATTGAGAAAAGTTTTATATTTTATAGTTTCTAGTTTTTTTTTTTATCTTGAGATTGAACGATGATTGTTTAGGGCTCACAGAACGGTGCGTCGAGGAATTGTACGGCGTCGGAAAGGGAGAAATTCGCGCCACGATTTGATGGGTTGAGGTTCATAGAAACGTTGGTAACAGCCCACAGATAAAAACAACAAAACGCCGTACCTTGTCTCCGTTTTGTTTTTTCTTTTTGTTCCTCGAAAAGTCGTGCTAACCCCCCAAGAAATAATAATAATAATACTTGGTAATTTAATTGTTATGCAATTGACTGATTGAGTTGAGTATGATGTGGGACATTAGGCTGCCGTTTTTTTGTTTTGTATTTTCCAGTACCCGAGGCTGAGGGTTGTTGATTTCTGTAATAACTATTTTGATGTTATCCTGCGTAATTGACTTGGAAATTTTAGAAAAAAATAATTTTCAGGTGTGGTTGTGGGCCTGTTGTCTCTCGTATTTGTCTTCTCCGTACTTTAAAAGTTGAAACAGAAAAAACATAGGTAAAAGGAGTATAAAATAAGTTGAAAATTTGGGATATGCTTCTAGGATTTTTATTTCTTCTCTACAAAAATATTTATATTTGATGTCCTTAAAAAGTATTTCAATTTTCAGGTAGCATAATATAATTTGGTAAGTTACAATATTCTGGTAAGAAAACTACATCTAATGTGAGTTTAATAATAAATATGTTATTTTTTTCGTTTTTTTTATCAAGTAAAGAGCATTTCCATTTCATGCAATCGCAAACAAACAAGCAAGATAAATCCCCAACAAGAAAATCCCGCAGGACCTAACAATTTCCCCGCAACTCCATGGAGACAACAAAAGGAAAGCTGCAAAACCTAACAGACCAAACACGTCCAACAGCCACCATTGGCCATGAACCAGCAAATCCTAAAAACATAAAGCATAAAACCAAGAAAGAGCAAAGGGAAAGAGATGAAAACGTCCCATAGCTTGAAGGAAAACAATGAAACAGATTGAGGCTATTGCGATGCTCTCTCAAAAGAAAATTTTGCCATCAATGAAATAATATGAGAGTCCCTATCCATCATAATTTGAATCACTTTCTCGAAAACGGTTACAACAAACTAAGAGAAGTCCATAATCACGAAAGGTGAAAAAGCAAATCCACCATAATACTGTCTGAAGCACCAATGATCATCTTTCTTAGCACAGAAAAGTGGTAGACAAGGTGATCACTGGAGAAGAAAAACACGTACGACCATTTATTGGGCCTTCTCCTCACAAATTGAAGGAAAGTGAAGTATGATAACTACGTGTTCATTTTATTGTCTATATACCTTACTTTTGCATTTCACCCTACACTTGAAGTTAGAAACCATTCCTTCTTTTTTCAATTCTTTAAGCATTCGTTTACTTTCAATCTCTTTGCAAATGAATGAATTACCTTTTTTAATTTTATCTTTACCTTTTTAGAGATAAATTGACACTTAATCCTCTAAATCGGTAAGTTTTTATAATTTTCCTTACATTTTTTTATTTACGTTAATCCATGAGCTTAACAAAAATTTTCAACTGTTTTTGTTTTCATTACTTCCATTCTTTATAGGGTAGTTATTTTCGTACATCACTTTTGATCGTCTTTTCTTCATAGTGTCGTTTTTGATGGCGGCTTTAATGTTTCAAGCTAATTGTATATAAATAGACCTCATCTTTTTATAAGTGTTCTTGTGTTTCCTTTTATTTTTTTTTTTGTATTTTGTATTTTGTTTCGCCAGAAACTATACTTTATATGCTTTATGTCAATCTTTTTGTCTGTTTTTATGACATTTTCTTCGTCTACTTTAATGGCAGGTTTAGTCTGTTCCTGTGACATGTTATCTGTTTTTATGACAATTTCTCGTATGAAATGATCGGTGGCCTGTTTAGATTTTTGATGCCCTTTTGTGGTTGTTAGCCGAAGTGTCAGGATTTTGCAGCAAAAAGTATTGTGTCTAAATCTATATAATTACAACCAGATCACTTTAGTTGAAGGTGATGGTTACTGAGTTTTATTTTGAAGATTGTGCAAATTCTTTACAAAGTGATGGATTTTGTTTTTCTTACTTCCACACCTATTAGATTTTGATGTATATTTTTCATATACTCTATGATTATTTTTGTTTTTATGGGTATGCTTATTTGTAATTTTTTTTACTTTTAATAAAATTTAGTTTTCTGTTTTTTTTTTCAAAAATAAAAAATAAAACTTTTCAACTTAGTTCTTAAACTGGGATTACATCACATATTACCGTCCTTAATGGAGTTCAACTTCAAGGATCGTGACGGGAATTTTTTTTCAAATTTCAAGATTAATTTGGACAAAAGAATTTAAAAACCAAGTTAAAAAAAGTTCAAATATCAAGTTATAGGGTTAAATGTTACTTTATCTCTCTATTTTATTAACTTCAATCGAAACATAGTAAAATATTTTCTTAGTAATGCACCTTCGTACAAGTACATTAGACCAATCGATAAAATACACAAATGAAATTACAGTTACAATATTTCTGTATAATTACAATTAAAAATATGGTTAATATTTGATGCACGTGAACTTTTTTTACGAGTATGTCTATTCAACCTTTAAAATTTAAAATTTACATCTTTAATCCTAAAAATTAAAATCATAAACTCTAACTCTTAAATTAAAATCTTAAACTCTAAATTCAAAATACTAAAACATAAACTCTTAAACTCTAAACCTTAATTTAAATCTTTAAAGCCTAAAATAAATTTATTTGTATAAACTTAAATTTACACTAATAATATATCAACTTTTTTCCTAACCATCAACAGAAGTAAAAACAAATGAATGAATAATCAAAATATATCCATATCTAAACTAAAATATAATAAAAATGTACGTATAATAGAAATTAAACCTATTTACTTGGTCTTTGCCGACATAGATAGCGGACAAACCAGCAATGATGCATGTCATGCTTCATTCTGGAATTGCCACGTAAGTTTGAATTGCAGGTAATATTTTAAATTTTTTATAATTTTTAATACTTATAAAATAAATTTTAATATTTTATCTAAAAACTTAAAATACTATTAAAAATATTAGAATTTATTTTATAAGTATTTAAAATTAACAAAAATCATAAAAAAATTACTTAAAATATTATAAAAAATTAATATTTTAAATTCTTAAACAAATTTTAAAACTTATTATTTTTAACTTCACCTTTAATCTGTTGCCCTTTAATTAAGCAAAAGAATAAAGTATATATCATTGTCAATTTGCCATGAGAAGGCACACCGCACATGAATAGAAAAACATCGTAAAGTGTGACGGACGGAAGACTAGATTTCAAGTGCTGTGCGTCCCTTCAAAACATAAAATAAATGTATAGAGCTGTGTGAATTGGAATGCGCTTCATCGTCCCCAACATTATATTTGTAATGTTTAATAAGGAGATTTAATATTAAATCTTTTAATTGAACCCGTAGAATAGTCTTAATAATAAAACATAATATATTTTATTTCGATGATTTGAGTTTGAATATTACGTATGCATAGTATATGTACGTTATTAAAAAATTAAATAAATATTATTTTATAATTACACCAGTATATTCAAAAATAATAATACTATCGTTGTCCCAATAAAAGTGTCACATTTATATTTTAAAATTGTCTCAGTCAAAATGTCACTTTAAAAAATTAAACAACTTTTATAAAATATATATATATTTTATCTTTCTTAGCTTTCGAACAAAAATAAAAATTAATTTTTTAAAAATAAACTAATCATTTAGATTATTTTACATTACATATTTTATATATATTTTTTAAATTCCCATAACAAGTTACCATAGGACTTAAAAGAGTGAGGAGATACTACAAATACATGTACACTTTACACGTGAACCTCAACTTGTTTGATATTTAAGTACAATAATAAAAGTTACGTATATTCATTCAAAAAAAGTACGTATAAAAATTTATTAATTTTGTATTTAATCATTAAATAATATTTTTAATTATTTTATTTAAAGATAAAATGAAATCATAAATCAAAACTGAAAAGATATAATAATAAAAAGTTTCTAACGTTTGTTTATTTTTTTTTCAATTGAGCTCATCTTTTTCATGTCATGTTAATAAAAATGTCGACAGTCAATTGACAATTTAAATATTTTAAAAAAATTAAATGTTATATTCTGTTTTACTCACAAGTCACAACGTGGGTGAACAAAATATTTTATATAAAATCATTTATAAATAATTATTCATTGAATAATCACAAGTACAATAATAAATGAATTGTATATAAATATTAAAGTACTAATCACGTGTTCAATCATTATGTTAAAAAAATTATAAATCAAGAGTGAGAATGAATAAATGGTAAGCAAAATACGACTCGACTTGACTTTGATCATAATTTTATAAATTAAAATTTGACTTAAAACAATTTTAAGAGAATATAAAAAATAAAAAAAATAAAAATGAGACAACACGAATTATGATTGAAGGCGGCATTAATAACAAGCCTAAGGTTTGGGTTGGAGAAAAGAAGTTTTTTAGAAAAAAAATTAGATTTTTTTTGAAGAAGATGAAAAAAATAATTTTTTAAAATTTTAACGCCAAATTTGAAATAAGCTTTTTTATTAACGTCTTATATCATCAAATTAACGAAAATTAACAACCCAATGATAAAATGTTACAAAATGATAACATAAGTGACCAAAACATAATTTTTTTAAAATCGATAATTAAAATCTAAAACTGAAAAAACCACCATCATTATAGTTTACCCTCTAATTAATTAAGGGGATCATGACACCCATGTCCATGTACTTTATCAAATCTTTTAACATGATGTATGTAATTTTTAAATGTTTAATGTGCCTTTGTACTTTGTTTTTATCTTATGTAATGTATTTCGAGGCTAATACTGTAATTAGTAACATGACATAAACGTGTTGTATTCTCTTATGCTCTCGCATGATAATTTTTTGTCTAAACAATCACTTAAAATCCAAGAATTTTAAAATAAATTTATCCTTTTCTTTTTCATGTAAACAATATATGAAGGTTTTGAGAACAATTTTATCTTTTTTTTATACTAAGTTAAACTATTTTTTTTGTTTCATTCTTGTTATAAAAAAAAATCTACAACTCTTCTTCTCCAACGCCTCTATCCGAGTTGATTTCTTCCGCCATTCAATCAACAGTCACAACCAGACTGAATAAAATAATCTCTACTCCCACACACTACTCAGCTTTTCGATTCTTCGATTAGTTTTCTTTTATTCACGAGAAAATTTAGCCAACGCCATTGATTCCCACTGCCATCAAAAGTCTTAGTCAAACCCTTGTTTGATTTCTCCATGCAACATATATGCTACTGTATCGTATGCCATAGCCTCTTCTTCTGTAGTGTCGAAATCCCTAGCCAAACCCCCTTTTTTTTTTGTTTTCTCAAGAGTTGTATCTCAACAACCCATTTCCCCAATGTCTTTGCCTTACCCCTCTAATATAAGTTAATGTAGTGCCTCCATTTTTTAAATATGGTAAGAATTAGAACTTAACAAGTAGTATAAGTAAAAAAAGCGGATGATATTTATTTTAGGAGACTCATGTTCTAATCAATTTGTTTGTAAAATGTGTATATTATCAAATAATTAATGATATATATGTTCAGATATTTACTTATAAGGTACTTTTCAACATTATCACAGAAAAATATATAAAATATATTAAACATTTAAAAATTACAGACAATACATTAAAAAATTTAGTAAAATACAGGACATTGTTGTCATTATCCTTTAATTAATTCCAAGTACAGCGAAACCATTTTTTGGACTAACTCAACCGTTGTCGTAGTGCCACGCGATTTTCAGTAACGGTGAGTGGTGCAATGAGTCCTAATTAGCTGGTCCTCGGCGTTTGCATCAGAACTTTTTAACTGATTTTGAGAAATTCACTGATCCAGTTGCATATCTTTCTGCTTCTTTGATCATCCCACTATTCAAATATTTTGACTTTCGAGACATTTTCGAGGTTGTTGTTACGTTCGGTACCGTATAAAAAAACATACAATGCTGGGTTCTTCTTTTGCTTTTGAATCAAGTGTTTGTTTTGGAGTTTGGTTAATTTGAAAGTGTCGGAGAAATGGCAACAGTGACGACAGCCTCACACTTTGTTTCAAGAGGTGCTCATGTCAGCAGCCATGGAGCAGACACCAAGGCCAATTTGATTTGCATGAAGAATCAAGCCGCCATTACTCACGATGGCCTGAGGTTTTTGAACAAGCTGGATAGGTTGCCGATGAGAAGCAACGCAAAGGTTGTTACCAGGCAAACTGTGAAAGAGGGAACGTCGGGGAAAATTATTTGCGGTAAAGGGATGAACTTAGTCTTTGTGGGAGCTGAGTGTGGTCCATGGAGCAAAACTGGTGGGCTTGGTGATGTCCTTGGTGGACTTCCTCCAGCAATGGCTGTAAGTAGAGATTTGCACAATCATTAGTGCATTCAATCATATATAAGTTTGAGATACTAATCGGTCCTTGTGGTTGAACATGGAGCAGGCGAATGGGCATCGTGTTATGACGGTGTCTCCTCGCTATGATCAGTACATGGATGCATGGGACACCGGTGTCTTAAGGGATGTAAGGTTTTCGATTCTGTTCATTTCAATTAAAGTGAAGTATCTTTGGATTATGTTCTTAAGAATCTGCTCTTAATTTGCAGGTACAAGTCGGTGACAAAATCGAGACCGTTCGGTTCTTCCACTGTTACAAACGTGGAGTTGACCGTATCTTTGTTGATCACCCAATGTTCCTTGAGAAGGTATGGGGCAAAACTGGATCAAAAATCTATGGCCCTAATGCAGGTGTGGACTATAAAGACAATCAATTGCGGTTTAGCTTGTTATGCCTGGTATAAATTGTTATGCTCCTCAACCTTACTGCCATATTGTCTCTTTCAAAGTCGCACCGATCTTTTCTCCCCTTTTTTTTTTGGTTTGCAGGCTGCTCTGGAGGCACCCAGGATTCTGAATTTAAACAGTAACCGATATTTCTCGGGACGATATGGTATGAACTGTTCCTCTCTGGTCTTAGCCTTGAAAGTTCTAACACTTTTTTTCATGAAATTTGGGCTCTATGTGCTTCATCTTCTGCAGGGGAAGATGTTATCTTTATTGCCAATGATTGGCACACCGGACTTCTTCCATGTTATTTGAAAAGCTTGTACCAGTCAAGGGATATCTACATGAATGCCAGGGTATGGTTGATGGCCTCTTTGTTCAAGTGAATCAGAGTAGGGGCTGATTTGGGCATGTTTAAGCTTCAAACTTACCTTGTGGTTTTGATAATTATGGCAGGTTGCTTTTTGCATCCACAACATATCATATCAGGGAAGATTTCCATTTTCAGATTTCTCGGTTCTCAATTTGCCTGATCGATTCAAGAGTTCGTTCGACTTCATCGATGGGTATGAAACCATTAAAGCTGCTGTTTTCTTGTTGCTTGGAATCTATGCTTGATACTATTTTTTGGTTGTCAGGTATTCCAAACCTATCAAGGGAAGGAAAATTAATTGGATGAAGGCTGGAATTCTGGAATCAGATAGGGTGTTGACAGTAAGCCCTTACTATGCTCAGGAGCTTATATCGGGTGAAGACAAAGGTGTTGAACTTGATAACATCATCCGTAAAACTGGCATCACCGGCATTGTGAATGGCATGGATGTTCAAGAATGGAACCCTGCCACTGACAATTACATCGGTGTCAAATACGATGCAACGACTGTATGTGCTTTCGGTGACTTCCAAACCTTCTATTGTTTGTGTAGTAGTAGAAGCCATGTTCTATATAATATGTTTCCATTGCAGGTAACGGATGCAAAGCCTTTACTGAAGGAAGCTCTTCAAGCAGAAGTGGGTTTGCCTTGTGACCCTGATGTTCCGGTTATTGGCTTCATCGGTAGGCTAGAAGAGCAGAAAGGTTCAGACATTTTAGCAGGGGCTATTCCGAAATTCATCAGTGAAGACTGTCAGATTGTAGTCCTTGTTAGTGTCGAATTTTAACCTTCGGCTGAATGTCACCATTGCTTTCATCGTGTGTACAGTATTACTAATGGGATCTATCTTCCTTTCAGGGAACTGGAAAAAAGGCCATGGAGGAGCAGATTGTGAATTTAGAGACTCAATATCCTGACAAGGCTAGAGGAATAGACAAATTCAGTGTCCCACTAGCCCATATGATTATTGCCGGTGCTGATTTCATTTTGATCCCCAGCAGATTTGAACCATGTGGTCTCATCCAGCTGCATGCTATGCGATATGGAACCGTAAATGCTTTTCACCATTTCTTTTCCGCAACCAGCTGAATCAACTTCATGAATTCACATAAGCATTCAATCCATTAACTTCACACACCGTTTGCTCTGTGCTACAGGTGCCAATAGTTGCCTCGACCGGTGGACTCGTCGACACTGTCAAGGAAGAATTCACAGGGTTTCAAATGGGAGCCTTCAATGTTGAAGCAAGTAGTTGAAATGATTCGTTTTGCGAAGTTCAATGCCCCGAACCTAATTGTATTTATCTATGTTTTTGCAGTGTGATGCAGTGGATCCGAAAGACTTGGATAAGGTGGCAAAGGCTGTCAAGAGAGCTCTTGCAACATACGGCACTCAAACCATGAAAGAAATGATCCAAAACTGCATGGCACAAGATCTTTCATGGAAGGTTAGTACCTTGTCGAGCACGTTACCAAATTTAGAGCTTTAAGAAGAATGAAATACAAAGCAAAATTTGTTGATGTATGCAGGGACCAGCAAAGATGTGGGAGAAATTGTTGTTGAGCCTAGAGATTGCCGGTGGTGAACCTGGCGACGAAGGAGAGGAGATTGCTCCTCTCGCCATGGAAAACGTTGCCACTCCGTGAACGTGCAATGGCGTCTAAATAATTAGGAATGTTCAGGTATCAAGGTTTTAAGTTCAGGCAGCCATTAGCTTGAGTGGTAGAAGAACAAACTTTCCCTACCGTGCGGTAGTCAATGCTATGTTCGAGGGTGAAAAGTTGGGGGGAGTTTGTAGCAACACATAAATATTGTAAGTAGCTAATAGGTGTTATTTGAAGTTCTTAAAAAACTAGATGGTTAAGCCTTTTCTCTGCATAATAACTCAAGTTTGTATAGATCCTTCAATACTACTTTTTATTATTATTTAATATTAAGTAATTATATTTAGTTTGTTATCTTTATGTATACTCCATCAAATTCCTAAACACAAACAATTTGACGTAATTATTAAGATTAACATCACAATATGGTAAATAAAATAGAATAAGTCTGAATTCAAGCATTATGTCTGCAATTGTGCGTGATTTTATCCAAATTCAAGCATTAAGTCCACGTTGGTAATTACAAGATAGTATTTGTTTATATATATTCTTAACCCTTTGACAATGTACACGTACCTTACAGATAAAACGATTGAACTTAGATATTCTGGATTCAAGTCTACGATTATATTTTTAAATTTTAGAATAAAGACTAAACACATTGGTTCACATGTATTATAGTTGTACACATGGATGGATTTTGACAAATCAATTTGAAGGTTTACATTAAGTTTTCAAAATTTTTAGAAGTTCAAACACAAACTTTTAAAAAATTTGAGACTTAATGAATAATTTTAAAATAATGAAAAGAGACTTAATTAAAAATATTTTAAAAAAATCAAAAATTTTAGAAGTCAACTTTTTCATCCACCATATCTGTCATTAGACTTCAGCTCTTAATGAAAATTTCAAGAAAAACTACAATAACAGCTAAGGAGTTGGAAGGGGTGGTGCAGTGGTGTTCGTCGGAGCTCGAGAAAGTCCGATCCTAACTAGATTTCATTACATTGTAAAAAGTAGTTGAATACGAGAGATCTTTCAGCTCTTATTTTTATAGTGTTTGAACTGGATTTATTTTGGTTTATTTTAATTTCATGTATTATGCGAGAGCAAGTACTTTTTTGATGTCATTTGATCTATTTTTTCTTTTAATGAGCAATGATTATTCTGTTTTTGTGTTTATGCATTGCGTTTACATGGGATTAGATCTCACCTTCGAAGAAAAATAGATTTGCATGCATCGTTAACCAGTAATAAATACCCAAAGCCTTCAAAGATTAAATCATCACTTTCTCATATTACAAATTAAAAACTTAATATTAGCAAGCAAACCTATTACTCTGCCCAAAATTTCTTTCAAAAATTAATATAACTAATAGTAACATTCACCCCTACCTTTAAATTTCGTCAACACTTCGCTCCGACTCCGTTTGTTAGGTCACCTGTCTTATCTTGTATAACATGAGGGCTCGCTCGGATAAGTAAAATCATCATTTTATCATGAAGTATAACAGTTGTTATTGCAGGTGAGGCCGACCGCCTAACCTCGAATGGAGGCAGCTCCATTAGAAATAGTATATTGGAGAATACACTCATCGAGAACCTCAAGAGATGGAATGACTATGCGATGCCTCTCCTGCCTCCACCTTGGATTCAGTTCTAACTCTCTTATAGAACAACAGATAAGCAGCTGATGTCTTGATGTCAGATTCGTTGACGGCAGAAACATGACTATCATCAAAATGATACCATCTATTCTCGTCAATCAACTGCAAAAGTGGAACATAAAAGCCTAAAATTAAATCACTAGATCATATCAAAGGCAATTCGAAGCAACCATCAGCAATCCATGATATTAGAGATGATCAGAAGTTTCAAATCATGAGTAAGGTGTGTGTCTATTGGAGATGGATATTCAGATAAACAAATGTCATAAATTCGAATAAAACCCTAATCGGCTAGATTATCACTTTACCTTAGCATAGGCAGTGTAGTGGCCACCCCCTAGACCACCATAATGGTTGCTTATGGCATATAGCTCGTATATATAAGATTGCCCATCTTTGCTCATGACATATTTGCTCAAATCAAGATTGTGAATTGGGAAACTCACAAAAGTGTCTATCTTGTTCTTTAGGTATCTACCGTAAGTGAAGCGTTTCAAGTGAAAAACAATAATCTCGGGTAGCATCCACAAGTCCAACTTTTTTATAGCTTGTCTGTGTTCCTTGCAACGAGGACAATACCTGCATGAATAATTCAGGACATAACATTACACCGTCAATACTGCTTATAATAAAGTGAGAATCTGCAACTTTTCATCTGAAATGTATTTAATCATATTTTAAGCACTTACCACATGTCATCAGGCCCTAGAGGTTCTTCAATCAAGAAAGCATCTAAACATGAAGCTAGAGAGATGGCTTCTTGCCGGGTCTTTTTTGCTGCAAACCCAGCTTTATGAACCTCTGGAATGTCCTTCAAGTAGCTGGCATCATATAACTCTTGTTCTTTGTCAGTCCACTCTAGCACAACCCTTAAGATCTTCCCAGATTCAAAGAGGGTATCCTTCTTAAAAGCTTTGAAGGTCGTAAACCTATCATCAGTCAAATGAAGTTGAAGTGTCAAGTCTGTGCTCGAAGTATCCTCGAGTTCTGCATTTCCAACTGAAGCATTAGAATGGCTGCATTGTTCATCAAGATCATCCATGTGAAAGCCGTTTTCCTTGCTAACATGAGCCTTATCTGAAGAAATTCTTTTGAAAGGTGACAGTACTCCAGAAACAGCAGTTTCAATATCAGCTCCACTTGGTTGGTCTTGCCCCAAATAAGTAACAAGTGGAGTTCCAAAAAGCTCAGTGCCACTCTTACGATAATCTGATTTGGATCTGGAAAGCCCACTATATTGGTTCAAAATCTTGAAAAGAAAAAGAGGGGAAAAAAAGGGGAGAAAAAGACAGATTATTCAACATATTCATATATGACTTTCCCCATTACTCAAAAACTTGAGCCAGAACATGAGAAGAAACATCCATTTCCCACCTCTCTCTCTCTCTCAGCTTATTAACAGATCGATATAAGACTATTTTCTCCTTCCCTCCAAAAATAAGAAGCCAAAGAAGTCTGTTCTCAGTTCCTAGTGCACTGTAAAAGTTATGAGCCCTTCCACATGGTATGCACAGTCAATGGATGAATTCTGTGGACACAGATGGTTGCTAATTATGAAATAACAACAACAACAATACAATTGCAATGATAGATGCAACTAGGGACCCGTAATTGTACAAAATATCAAAATATTGCAGATAGTAAATCAGATTAAAAGAACACAATTTTCTAGAGGAAAATCCCAATAGCTAGAGAGACAAAAGAATGAACTTACTTTTCCTGCCATCGATGAAAAATTATGAGCTTAGTATTCCCCATCACTTTCTTTGGAAACCGGAATGCCACAATATGTTCATCACCCTTTATCGAAGCCAATGGCTCCAAAGGCATATCTAGATATCGGTAAATCTTGTTTTCATATACCTGATATTGAAGGTTTACTACTTCAGCCAATCAATGTAATGTATAATTTAAACAGAAGAAAGAAATTAAGAACCAATTCAAGATATGTTTACCTCCGCAAGCATCAGGCTTTCATCACTCTTCAGACCACATGCAGTACCTAATGCCAAAAGGAGATCTTTACAAAAACCATTTTTCAGCACAGAGACCATAAATGGCGTTGGTAGAAAACTTCCATCACCATAAAACACAGTCACTGTCACTGTCCTAGTGATAGTTGAAGGTAGTGGCAATGATAGGTACATGAAGGGGTCAAAGGTGATAGAGATTTTGCTGCAAACTGGGCAAACCAGTGTAGACTTATATTGACCCTGAGAGACAAGAGTTCCAATTTTTAGTAACAAAGGAGAAAACCAGCAAAATTGTCATGCTCAGAAACTACAAGTCATGATGTAAGATGAATGAAAACAATTACATAAGCAAGGGAAATATTAAACATGGAACTAAAAAAGCACTAGACACCTAAAGTCAGAGATATAACCTAATACTAAAGAATGGAAAAAATCTATATAATGAAAAATATAAAAAAGGCACTTCGAATTTTGTTCAGGAAAAAAATGTAATTGGTCATAAAACTGCTTAAATTGCACTGACAACATATCTTAAATGGTAATTGTATTTCCCATGAAAAATCCAGATACGCTCTCCAACGCAACTTTAAAGAAGACCTTTATATGCAACTCTAAATCAAAACATTCAATCAAAATATGAAATATCTCACTTGGCAAACATCCACAATTACTGAGTCATTCCGGGCCTTATGATTTTTCCAACACTCAGCAGCAACTTCCTCATCAGGACGACCATCCGAATCCTTCATTTCAATATAAGGTTTTTGTTTGACCCGATTTAAGTCTTCATGCAACCCATCTAGTAAGAAAGCCAGAAGTTCCTAAAGGAAAAATGTTCCACCATTAGAGAAAGCATAAATATGATAAAACAGAATAGGTGTAACCTTGAAAAGTTATACCTATAGATACCATTTAAACAACATTATAAGTAATTCTTAAGTTGCTTTTAGTAATAGTATAATGCAAAAGTTTCATACTACATATAGGCCTTGGAATAATTAGAAGTCAAAGATTAAGACATATGATCCTTCAAGCATTCATTACCCTGACCCTAAACCCTAATCTAATCTGTACTTAACTTCTCATTTTTCTTCTTTTTTTCTTATTAAACACCATTCTTCTTTTACCACAAGGCCAAAAAGGCTGAGTCAGAATGCTCCAAGTCATGTCAGACTCAGACATGTATTTCACATCCATACTGGTGTCGTATCAATGTAATATAGGTGGTAAACATACTCTAATATCATAATTCCCACTACTTTATACTAATAAACTCCCAGTATTGAAGAATAACAGAATATTCATACACAAGAAAATACTTACTTGAGAATCGTGCTGGTTGTAACCACTAAATTGGGGAGCAAACCGAGCAAGTTTTCCCTTAAATACACGTGGAGCTATAGCAGTTCGCCCTGAGGACCATAATTTTCGTAACAAGTCACCGAATGCAAGAGCAAGCTCTCCCTGCACAAGTAAACTTATTATTAGAGATTTTGTGGAGTGGTCAATAACAGGTATAAAAATTTTCCAACTGAATATTTCACATTAAACTACTAAAGAAATTGGTTGATAGGAACACAGCTTACATGCATTCCCAGAGGATTTTCTGTGTTGATCTCAGCACTGTAATCTTTCAAGAAATACTCAATAAGAGGTGGCGTGTGCACTAAACATTGAAGAGCACTATTCATAAAACAAGTATTTCCTAGGTTCCGCAATCCAGCCAAGCCCCCCTTCTCTCCTTTTCTAGAAGAGTTATACGCATCAAAACCATCATCCATATCTGTCAATCCAGAGCTTAAGGAACTTCCTGAGTACAGATTTGATCTGTAACCTGAGGAGTGACCATTGGACAAGGTTGGCCCACCAGCAATTGTCAAGGGTGATCTTGAAGGTTCCAAGGAAACCAAAGCTAGTTCATTTCCTGTAGAATCCATGCCAAACCTAGAAGAATGACGTCCGTCAACTTGCTCCAAAAGAATCTGTATGTTTCAGCGAACATTCAGGTAAATGGAGACCAATTAGAAATGGGAACAAGAAGGGCAATAAAAAGATGCTCACATCTTGATCCATCTGTAAGTTTGATTCTTCTAGGCTTTTGTTCGAAACAGACAACTGTGTATACTTTCTCTTGTTGAAGTAATCCCAAAGGCAAGCCTACCAATATAACCCAAACATGTAATTCATGTTAACTTAAAGAAAACAGTTTTATTCTGTATTATTTATAATAAGAATACATGATTTAAAAAAAAGTGATTTGCGCACCTTATCCTGCTCTATTCCTTTAAGTGCACAGACTTTCTGGAAAAGCTCCGTTACAGAAGCCTAAACATGAAACTAAAACCTGTTTAAACAAAATACTTTAACAATTGGTTTGAAATGGAAGGATTCCATTTTATCTTGGGTTTTAAAACTTACAGTGAAAAGACATAAAACTAAAACCTGTTTAAACAAAATACTTTATTTGGCTGGCCTGGCCAAGATAGCAAAAAATGGACAAACCCTCAATCCATGCAAATAAAAGCCGTACCTTCCTGCTTAACCATATAGTTGACTGACTTTCATCCCTGGAATCTATCAACTTAAGACAAAGAGGGTAAACCTCCACTTCAAACTTTCTATGGAGAACACCCTGCAAAATCATCTTTCTCGGCAATGCTGGCCCTCCTTTATACCTATATATTAAAATCAAAAGAAACTTTTACAAGATTTCTTCCCAAATAAACACAGCAAAGATAGGTACATTCAGGTGTATGACATATAATCAACTCATTATATATTCTTTGCATTTTATACATTTCAAACGTGAATAAGCATCAAATCATTACCACTTAACAGGACTTATAACTCTCTTAAAGGCTTTCAACTATAGATCTTCAAGTTCTTTGACAACTCAAAAAATTATGAGCAAAGCATGTATGTTTATATCCATGCTAGATATGGATGCAAAAATCTTGTAAGAGGTGAAGCATTACCATTCATGAAGCTTTTCCCAAACTCCTTGGGGTACTAACACATAACCTTGCCCTTCCATTAACATTCTCGGAAGCTGTATCTCATTTTCCTTGCAATCGCTATCGTTTCCATTCTCAACAATGTCAGAGTTATCAATAGGACCAGGCCTTTCTGCCATGACAGAAGAAGCTCCATTGATATGCCGAGAATCAGAAGATTGGTTCCCAATCAAATTTTCATCAGCATCTACTCCAACATACTTCTCCCACCTTCGAAACCAGCTGTGAAGAGAAATAAAAAAGGCCCGATCATACAACTACTTAATATACAATATTAAAATTTTAGGCAATTAAGTTAAATAAAAAAATCAAATACATTTCTTCGAGATCCAGAAAGAAACGGTAGAAATTCGTTTAAAAACGGACCTGCTGGAAATAACGAAATACAAGTTGCCTTCTTTCAAATTACGTTCGGATTCGTTTTTTAAATCAGTAATGATCTTTTTTTCTTCTTCGGGCGTGCACGGCAAGCAACTCGTCCCGTTCTCCATCATGAATCCTGAATCTGGAATCGTCATGAACGATGAACCTCCACCCTAAACATCAACCAAATCACAAATTCATTTTAAAGAATAATAATAATTGAAAATCCAATAAAAAAACCATGCAGATTTATATCACCTACAGAGATCAGAATCAAGAGCAGGTGAAATCGGCTGTTCGTCGACGAAAGAATTTACAAAAATTAGAACACAGTTCTTTCTTGACTTATTTTTTGAAAGGGAAAAATGAAAATTGGGAGAACCCTAAACAGATCGGAAGAGGGGGGATTGGGGAGGAAATGGAATGTTCATTGGACAAACCCAACAACTTAAACTTACCGTCTTTTCAACCATCTTGTCTTTTCCTGACTCACTCGCTTTTTTATAGGCTTAAACAATAAAACGGGAAATAACCCAAATCATAATTGATCTAAAAATGATCTTTTTTTATTATTCCTCTGTTGTTTTTGTTCTACCGTGCAGGTAAAATTGACACAGATATTGTTGTAAGAATTTTTTTTCTTAAACTATTGCAGTAGTTTGATTATTTTTAAGAATATTATTATTTGAATATTGCCTTAAAGTCGGACTGTGATGTAGCCGAATCACAAAAAAATTCCCTAAAGGCATCTTCAATAGGATCCGACTTTGGACAAAAAAAACCTCTGAAGTCTTGCTCAGCTAGATTCGACTTTGGCTTGAAGTCTCCCCCAGCTGAGTCTGACTTTAGCTTGAACTCTACCCCAACTGAGTTCGACTTTGGATGCACACACAGACTGCATGCATGCAGTTTCAGATTCTGCCATGGACGGAATTTGAGAAAGGTGAATAGAGTGTAATTGATATTGGTTTGATGAATGGTGGTATTTAATTGGGTAGGTGGTATGAGTGGCTGAGATTTAATTTTTGTGAGGTTAAATAGGGGTGGGTTGAAGGTAGATAGTGTAGAGGGATATAAAATATTTTGAAGAAGAAGAAGAAGATTTGAATATTTGAAGAATTTTATTAGAGTAAGTATTTTATTTTTGTAATTTATCATTATTATTTTGAATAATTATAGGTAGTAAGTACTATTTGTTGTAATTTATTTATTTTGGTATATTTTATTTTATAGTAATTACAAAAATTAAATTGAAGAACTTTTTGTGTTTTGAAGTTAAAATTTGTGGTTTTTTGTGTTAAATAGGTGGTTAAAGAGAATGAGGAATTTTGAAGAGAATATAGTAAGTTAAGTTATTTGTTTGATTAATTTTGAAGTTGTTGTTTGAATATTTTGTGTTAAATATGAGGGGATTTGAGAATAAAATATAGTAATAGTTGTATTTTATTGTTTAATTTAAGTTGGAGAGAAAATATTTTGAATAAGAAGAAGAAGATTTGAAGAATTTTATTAGACTAAGTATTTTATTTTTGTAATTTATTTATCATTATTATTTTGAATAATTATAGGTAGTAAGTAGTATTTTTGTAATTTATTTATTTTTATATATTTTATTTTATAGTAATTACGATAATCAAATTTTTGTGTTTTGAAGTTAAAATTTGTGATTTTTTGTGTTAAATAGGTGGATGAAGAGAATATAGTAAGTTAAGTTATTTGTTTCATTAATTTTAAAGTTGTTGTTTGAATATTTTGTGTTAAATAGGAGGGGATTTGAGAAGAAAATATAGTAATACTTTGTTGTATTTTATTGTTTAATTTAGGTTGGAGAGAAAATATTTTGAAGAAGAAGGAGAAGATTTGGAGATTTGGAGAATTTTATTAGAGTAAGTATTTATTTTGAATAATTATAGGTAGTAAGTAGTATTTTTTGTAATTTGTTTATTTTGTATATTTAATTTTATAGTAATTATGAAAATCAAAATTTTGTGTTTTTAAGTTAAAATTTGAGATTTTTTGTGTTAAATAGGTGGTTGGAGAGAAGAAGGAACTTTTAGAGAATATAGTAAGTTAAGTTATTTGTTTCATTAATTTTAAAATTTGTGTTTGAATATTTTGTGTTAAATAGGTGGGATTTGAGAAATACTTTTGTACTATTTTATTGTTCAATAATTTTTTAATTTTTATTTTGATGTTTGAATTTTTGGAGTTATAGAGAATATAGTTTGAAAATTTTGTGTTAAATAGGTGGAGATTTGAGAAGAAAATATAGTAAGTAAATTAATATTTTATTGTTTAATTTAAGTTCGTTATTTTTTGCTAATTTTTATTTGATGTTTGAATTTTCGATGTTATTTGGAGAGATAGTTTAAATATTTTGTGTTAAATAGGTGAAAATATTTTGAGAATATGGAAAATTATTTGAATATAAGAGAAAAAACATTTAATTTGATTTATGTCTGAAGAAGATATTTGAGAAGAAAATGTAGTAAGTTGATTTGTATTTTATTATTTTATTTAAGTTCGTTAATTTATTTAGATTTATTTATTTATAGGTGGTTGAATAAAAAATGACGACGTTAATGATTTAATAGAAAATAAGAAAATACGTAATTAAATTTCAAGTATTGAAATCTTTTCCCTTTGATATGGTAGTTTAAAGTAAGATTATCCGAGTTATTTTTTATTTTATTATAATTGTTATTTTTTAACGTGGTAGATTTAGTCTCGGTTTACTAATATTTTCTTACTTGTCATGTAGGATGGCTGAGCAAGCCCCATTGTTGCATTTACAGAATCGACATATTACTACCCTTAGAGTTGATGAGCTAGTATATTTTTTTTTAAATTATTTCATTATGAAATAAGTCATTTCTGTGTTTTTTGTTAATAATTATGTTAAATAATGTGTTATTTACAAGATGCAGAGGAAACATTTAAACATCATTTGTGCATGGTAGACAAACCCTTATACCACAGAATCGAGAATTTCTTAGATATGGCAGGATTTTATCATGCCGCGTTCCCCCGTGGGTACAAGTTGGTGCCCTGATTGATTACCGCTCTAATTGAGCGTTGGAGACCTGAAACGCATACCTTCCATATGCCTTGCGAAGAATGCACGATCACCCTCGAGGACGCGGTTTATCTTATTGGGGTCCCAGTAAAAGGGAAGCCAATGGTCGAGCGTACCGAGGGCTCAACGGTAGAAATTTGTGAAAGGTACCTTGGGAAGGGACCCTATGGAAGTAACGTGAGAGGGTATCGTGTGAAAATGAGTCGACTAGAGAGTGAATTTCAACTCGCTGAGTATAATACAGTTGATGAAATTTATATGGTTAGTCGAGCATATATCCTACAGATGATTGGAGGGATACTGATGCCGGATAAATCTAGAAATATGGTCAGTGTAAGGTATCTTCATTTTTTGGATACTCATTGGAAACCTGGTTGTCAATATAGTTGGGGATCAGCTATATTAGCGTGCTTGTATCGCGAGTTGTGCAATGGCGCTTTACTGCAAAAGGGTAAGAGAGTAGGCGGTATTGGTGGTTGCATGTTATTGTTGCAAGCGTGGGCTTGGCAACGACTTCCTTTTTTTACACTGCTTACTCGAACACATGTGCAGTTTTCTCTCGTTGCAAGGTAAATATATATCCTTATTCTTATTTGAATCTTTAAATTAATTAAATTAACCTTTTCTTTAAATATATTGTGATTTGTATACAGATGGTGCGAGGAGAAGCATGAGACGGGGTTGGCCCACAACAACGTCAGAGTTTGTAGATCTCTTATTGATTCTCATTGTCAGGAACATGTATATGAATGGAAAGTAATTTTTGACGTTAAATGTGTTTTTGACATCTTACTTAGATGCATTATTTTAAACCATTATTTTTTTTGCAGTTTATTTGGAAGGCCTACGATGATGACCAAATATTTCTACTGGATATTTGCTGAAGGACTCACTTTTATGGTGTAGTGTTACACCGTTGATCCATTTCTCTACTGTCGAGTTCCACTTTGCGGATAGAGTATTGAGGCAATTTGGCTTACACCAGCCTATTCCGCGCATTCCACATGATCATCACCATCTTCATGGCTATGATGGACGTGGCAGGGCAGATACGGTTTGGGAAGTCGAACATAAAGACTATATTTCTTTGTGGAATGATAGAGGTTCGTCGGTGCTGGAACGCCATCCAATAGAAGCTGTTGATTTTGATTTCGAGAGTTCAGAGTACATGATCTACTATCGTAGTCATGGAATGTCGTACTTAACAGATCAGCCTGAACAGGAGGAATGCGAAAGGTTCCAGAAAAAATATAGAGGCAAAAGTAAATCATCGAAGGCTGCAGCGGGCTCATCACATGGGCAACAGATTTGTAGTAGAGACCCTACGGGTTGGCCAACGACATAGGAGCCAGATATGAGCAGAGTAACACCAATGGCTATATGGGAAAAAGAATCGGCTCCTACTTGTGTACAACCAGAAATGGCCCCGAGATCCTCGGATAATATAGGGTTTTTTCAGCCTGCTACATTTGTATATCCACCAGTTGGCCCGAGCTATTCAGGTAATGTGGGAAGGAGATCTTCAGGTAATGTAGGGTTTGATAATCCTAATTTATACAGACCCGAGTTTATTTCACCATAGACACCCAATTACTCAAACTTGGGCCAGAACATAGATTTTTTGACGCCTCTTGCGGCCAACCCCTATAGTGCATTTTCGCCGATGAGACTGCCTCGTCGAGTGTTCCTCAAGGATCGATCCCTCTATATCCATATCAATACGATTTTGGGACCCCCTATGTTCAGCAAACACCACCACAGTCCTTGTTCTTCACAGGTGGGCCAATTGGAAAGAGTGGTACTACTGTAGATGGAACTGAGAATGAAGACGATGATGATGGCAATGAAGAGCATCAACTTCAGCCCCGTGGTAGACGCAATCCCGATGGTCTCGTCATCCATCGGGGTATGGTACCGGTGGACGTAAGCTTCATTAGCCTTTTATTTTAAGCACTTAATAGCTTTAGTAGACTATGTTAAAATGCAATATTTGAATAAGTTTTTTATTTTTATTTTGTATCTAACATTGCAAGCAAATCAGAGGACCAAAAAAGAAAGTTATTTAGTTTCTTCTATCATTCGTTTTTATTATAGTCAATTTAATATCCAAATTAATTGGTACAATATAAGATCGAGAACTGAATAATCTGAATTTAGCAATTGTTGAACTAATCGATTATAACAATTTAAAAGAAAAATGTTTTTGGACTTAATCGATTATATTAGATCTTTCAAAAATAATTTAAAGTCTAAACAAACTTGAACAACATAAAATAACATTAATAATATTTTTAAATACAAACATTGGAAATGACATAGGCATTGACATGAACCTTGGTTCATTTGGACAGTTTGATCTGAAATGTTCTTCAGCCCTACATATAGTACATCTCTTTCGCTGTCCCTTCTCTCTATCATAAAAATCCATACCGGTATAGATGCGAGTCGATCTAGGTCGGCCATTTGGAGATCTACGGAGTGTAGGATCCGGTAACCATTTTTCATGCTCTACCGACAGCCAATAAATTAAATTTGCAATCGGTGGGAACTCACTTCTGTAAATATTGACCATCTTGTAAAGATCGAAGCATTCATCAACAAAAGTATACGGGTCAACCCCTACATGTATACACTCTGCAACTACATGAATACATGGATATCGACATGCCTGGAATGCTCCACAATCACACCACCTATGTCTGAAATAGACTCAAAATACATTTGAGTGCGCTGCTTCGTTGTTGCGTCTGGAACCAACAACATCAAATGTATGATTAGTTCGGTCGAAGCTGTGAACCTTTAGCGACTTTGCTTTCATCATGTTCTCTTTCATTTTTGTCACAAGATTGGGAGCCCAACTTTGCCCCTATTTAATAAGGCCTCAATTTCTTTCCCTTTAACTACCCAAACTTTCGCCAACCTATAGTACGTCTCTTTCACCAGGCTTGCTATCGGTAGATGACGTGATCCTTTTAGTACTCCATTTATGCACTCCACAAGGTTGGTAGTCATTTGCTCGTATCGTCTACCACATTTGTCATATGATTGGGCTCATCTTTCCCTCTCGATTTTGTTTACCCAACTCCAAACCTGCTCGTCGTACTATATTAAATTTGCCATTGTTGCGCGTAATAAGTGCTCCGCAATTGTGCAAGTGTACACGTCGCAAGTTATAGTATAAAAGATATCTCCTCCACATGGATTGATGCCACTTCAAGAATCTAATCTCTTGCACTGTAAAAAGTAAAAGAAACACAAGTAGAAGATTGTAGGAGTTTAACTAACAACTAAAATAGAAAGCAAATAAGTAAAATAAGATGTAATTAAATTAGAGAGAATAGGCCAGGTTATCGTGAGTTGAGGTGTGATAGCCGATTGGATTGTCTTGGTAAAAGAGTGTATGGGCAACTTACGCAGCAGGGTTACCTTGGCAACTAATCGATGGTTGCCTGGGCGACTAGCTGGGCAACTACTTGGGCGGCTGGGCATCAACTTCAAGGTTCGGCGGAGCGTTCTTCAATGGTTTTTTCTTATTCCTAAGTCGAAACTATATCTATTTGTGCATGCCTTGATAATACATCCTTGCGTGAATCAAGGGTGAAAAACAACCAATCTTGCGCTCTTCTTAGCCATTGAAATCCTTTACTTATTCCTAAGCCGGATTAATCTTCACCATCAATAGATTGAATAAAGACCATACCCATTCGTTTCTTGAATCTAACTCTCCTGATATTAGATAAATAGATGAAGTTACGATATCATCTCCCAATTCACTCGCAAACAATAATAAGAACCAAGAATGAGTAAACCTTGAATTGAAAGTGCAAACTCTTATTACCTAAACAAAATCCAATTGTTTCTCACAACCACAAGACACAATAACCTTAGCCAAATAGATTTAGTTCATGGCTAGGTTCCAAAGAAACACAAGACAATGAATTCCTTGCATAAACCTAATTTAACAAGGAAGAAAAAGATGAAGAATGGTTAAAGCCTTGTCGAAATCTCTCCAAAGCCTTGTCGAAATCTCCCTTGCTCTTTGTCGAAAATTCTCTCTTCTCTCTCTCTTTGGAGTTGACGGCTTGATTTTTAATTTATAGGGCTAGGTCAAAGTATTTTTTGAATAGGAAGTTAAGTTGGAATTAAATTATCTTTAAAGAATATAATTCTTTATTATATTTAAATTCCTTCTAGAACTTCTCCTATCTTCTTGGGATTTAATTTCTCTTTGACCTCTTCATGGAAATCAAACTCCTTTGGGATTTAGCTTTGCTCCACGTCATCTTGGGCTTATCTAGTCATCGATTTTGACTACCATATCATCTTATTCCTTGTCGAAAATTGCCTTGGCAACTAGCTCGACATCTCCTTCATGTATTGCCCTGGCAACTAGTTCCAGCCTTGTTTAGGCAAGTGATTCTGCACACACACACAAAAGCACACCAAAGTAGCATCTTTTTCCGCAAAAATCACCAAGTTATGTAATCAAGCTCAACGGTGGAAAGAAACATGAATTAATGCATGAATGACTAATTATACAACTAATATGAACCTAAGTCTAACAATAATATGAGTAAAAAGGGTAATAAAAATAGTACTTTTGAACACTAATCACACCTCCAAACTCGAACTATTGCTTGTCCTCAAGCAATGCAAACTAACAATTACCTACCAAGATTTTAATCATCAAAGACATGCTTCAAACTTGAATTCAACCCTCGGAACCGTGGCACAAAGCATGATCACCTTTTAATTTTTCGAATAGCACAAAAATTACCCGAAATCAAACTATAATGCTTGTGACAATGTGTGTGCGTAGTTGTGTACAAGTTGATTTTCAAGATTCTATGTGAACAATAGACTTTTATCAATTTAATTACCGGGGCATTTATTTTTATTTTCACTAGAGCCAATTTCGGGCACCTCTAGCAAAGTAAGCAATTTCTCATTTTATTTTAGTCGACTAGAGCCAATTTCGGGCACCTCTAGCGATTCTTTAATGTGCATTAGCCACTAGAGCCAGTTTCGGGCACCTCTAGCAAGAAAGTGCATTTACTACTGGAGCCAGTTTCGGGCACCTCTAGCAAGAATTTAACTTTTAATTTTCAATTTTAAATGTACCCAAATTTTAAGCAACCTAAGTTTACTAAGTTTCTTTCATTCAACAAGTCACAACCGTGTAAAAAAAATTCAGCATCATAGTAAAATTCAAAGTTCTTTTCATGCAATCCTAAAATTAAAGGTTCTTTCAATTAAGTGCAGTGGCAAAAATTCATCATTGGATATTCAACAAGTCTTAAGCAATTAAATCCAATTAAAGGCATGGCAAGTAATATATGCAACCTATATGTGATTGCTAAAGATGAATGCAACTAAACATGAAACTAACTAGAAACCAACACCCCCCAAACTCGAGAGAAGCATTGTCCTCAATGCATGTAAAAGTGAAACAAAATTTAAAAGAAACTAAATGAAATAAGTCAGTCGGAGAGGTCGTCACCTCGAGTGATAAGTTTCCTTCGTGCTGTTTGATTGATTCATATTCTGGTCGGTGGTTGAATGCTTGTGGATGGTACCGCGTGAATAGTATTGCTTTGATTTAATCCATGTTTGCCGAGGCAGGTTTACTTACCTGGGCATCAGTAGTTGCCGAATCCATTGTTGTTGCCTGGGCATCGCCAGTTTCTGTTGCCGTGGCAACTGCTAAGGTAGTTGCCGATGCATCCTCTGTCGCGGCTGTCGTGGCAAGTAGTCGGCAGTGAATTTCCTTAGTATGGTGGTTGTGAGTCTTGTTGTGGAAAAGAAAAGGAAACAAAGAAAACCTGGAAACTAAAGATAATGAAGAAAAATAAAATAAAATATCTCCTAAAAATTCCAAAAATAAATAAAAAATAACTGAAAATAATAATAAAAAATAGTTTAAAAAAATAAAAAGAAAATATCGAAAGGAGAGCATGCTCATGTATCTCTTAAGGTGACCACTTCTTTGTTACGTTCCACATGGGCACCGTTGTAGTGCTTCAATCTTTGTCCGTTAACTTTGAATTCATGTTCGTCAGTGATGGACTTGATTATCACGACACCATGGGAGAATGGTTTGACAACTTCGAATGGTCCCGACCATCTTGATTTCAGTTTTCCCGGGAAAAGTTTTAGCCGAGAATTGAATAAGAGAACTAGTTGCCCTGGCATGAATTACCGCGACAATAGTTTCTTTTCGTGCCATTGCTTTGTTTTCTCATTGTAGATTCGTGCATTGTTATAGGCGAGTGCACAGAATTCTTCTATCTCATTGAGGTCCAACAAACGCTTTTGTCCAACACTTTCCCAATCCATATTCACGGTCTTAATTGTCCAATATGCCTTGTGTTCGATTTCTACCGGTAGATGACATGTTTTTCCATAGACAAGTCAGAAGGGGGACATACCTAAGGGTGTTTTGAATGCAGTGCGATATGCCCAGAGTGCGTCATCTAGTCTTACTGACCAATCATTCCTAGAGGGAATTACAACTTTCTATAGTATACCCTTCAATTCCCGGTTGGAAATTTTTGCATGCCTATTGGTTTGTGGGTGATATGCAGTGGCAATGTTGTGAGATACACCAAAGCGTTGTAACATCTTGGCGATGAGTTTGTTGTCAAAGTGCTTGCCTTCATCACTGATAATTGCTCTCGACATCCCAAACCGTGTAAATATATATTTCTGTAAGAATTGTTGCACGGTCTTGGAATCGTTGTTAGGAACTGCAACTGCCTCGACCCATTTAGACATGTAGTCAACGGCAAGTAGAATGTAGAGGTTGCTAAATGAAGATGGGAAAGGTCCCATAAAATCAATCCCCCATAAATCGAACAATTCCACCTCGAAGATGTTTTGGAGCGGTATCTCATGTCGTCTAGAGATATTGCCCGTCCTCTGGCATCGATCACATTGCTTGTAAAACTCTTGGGCATCTTTGTACAGTGTTGGCCAATACAACCGGATTGCAAAACTTTAGCCGCGGTACGTGTTCCTCCAAAATGTCCTCCATAGGATGAAAAATGGCATTGCCGGAGTATATTCTACTGCTCTTCTTCAGGGACACATCGGCATATAACCTGATATGCACATTATTTACACAAAAGAGGCTCGTCCCAAAAGTAATGCTTAGCATCATGGCGGAACCACTTCTTCCCTTGGTGAGTAAGACCATAAGGTAAAATACCACAAACAAGGAAATTAACTAAATCCGCATACCAGGGTATTGCCGAGGCATGTGCTTCCGTGGCGATAAATCCAAGATTGCCGAGGCATGTGTATCTAGAGTTGCCGACGCATACGCGTCCATGGTTCCCGAGGCATGCGTATCGGTGGTTGCCACGTCGTGTGCGTCGAGAGTTGCTGAAGCGTCGAGGGTTGCCAAGGCATGCGCATCCATGGTTGCCGAGGCATTAGAGGTTGCCGAGGTACGCGCATCCATGGTTGCCAGGGCGTGCGTATCAGTGGTTTCTGCGGCGTGCGCGTCGAGAGTTGCTGAAGCATCGAAGGTTGACGAGGCATGCGCGTCCGTGGTTATCCAGGCGTCATGGATTACCGAGGCGTGTGCATCCATGGTTGCCGAGGCAACTAACAATTGCTTATCCAGGAATGCATCACATATCTCTAAATCTGTGTCCTCCTCCCTATTGGGTTCTAAGCGTGATAAGTGATCGGCCACTTGATTTTCTGTTTCTTTCATGTCCTTAATTTCAATGTCAAATTCTTGTAAAAGCAATATCCAACGAATCAAACGAGGTTTGGCATCCTTTTTAGCAAATAGATACTTAATTGCCGAATGGTCCGTATGAACAATAACCTTTGTAACAATCAAATAGGATCAGAACTTGTCAAATGCGAAAACTACGCTAGTAACTCTTTCTCTGTTGTTGTGTAATTCACTTGAGCACTATTAAGAGTTTTACTAGCGCAGTATATCACATGAAAGGTCTTACCTGTGTGTTGGCCTAGGACTGCTCCTACCGCGAAATCACTTGCATTACACATGAGCTCAAAAGGTAGCGTTCAATCTGATGGAACGACAATGGGTGCTGAGGCAAGCTTTTCCTTTAGGGTTTCGAATGCTTGGGTGCAATAATCATCAAAATTGAAGACTTTATCCTGTTCAAGCAAATTGCACAAGGGTTTAGTAATTTTAGAAAATTATGAATGAACCTCCTGTAAAAACCTACATGTCCAAGAAAGCTTCAGATTTCTTTAACCGAACTTGGTGGGGTAATCTCTCGATCACGTCCACCTTGGCTTTGTCTACTTCAATTCCTTTGGATGAAAGCTTGTGGCCGAGCACTATTCCTTCATATACCAAAAAATGGCACTTCTCCCAATTAAAGGCTAAATCGATTTCTTCACATCTTGCCAACACCTTCTCTAAATTACCGAGCCAACTGTCGAAGTCATTACCAAAAACAGAAAAATCATCCATGAAGATCTCAAGAAAGTCTTCGACCATGTCTGAAAAGAGTGCCATCATGCATCTTTGGAAGGTTGCCAGGGCATTACACAATCCGAACGGCATCCTCCGAAAAGCATAAGTATCGTATGGGCATGTGAAGGTTACCTTTTCTTGATCTTCTGGTGCTATGGAAATTTGATTGTAACCTGAATAACCATCAAGAAAATAATAAAAGGGTTTACCTGCAAGACGGTCAAGCATTTGATCAATAAAGGATAATGAGAAGTGATCTTTCCTAGTGGCTTTGTTTAGCTTTCGATAATCCATACAAACCCCTCAACCAGTCACAGACCTGGTTGGAATGAGTTCATTGTTTTCATTACTTACCACCGTTATACCTCCTTTTTTCGGTACACATTGTACCGGACTTACCCATGCACTATCAGAGATAGGGTATATGATGCCGGCGTCAAGTCACTTGATGATTTCTTTCATTACAACCCCTTTCATGGCATGATTCAGTCTCCTCTGGGTCTCAATCGAAGGTTTGTGATCATCTTCCAACAAAATCTTGTGCATACACACTACCGGGCTAATTCCCTTCAAGTCGGCAATTGTCTACCCTATTGCCTTCTTGTGTAGCATCAACATTTTGATCACCTTCTTTTCCTACTCAGGCTGTAACTTAGAGGAAATAATTACAAGCAATGTATTATCGGTTCCCAAGTAAGCATATTTTAGTTGCTCTGGCAACTGTTTCAACTCAAGAATCGGTGGTTGTTCAATAGAGGGCTTTTCGATTTTACCTTCCTTACCTGAGTAATCTAGTGGTTCAAAGTATGTACCTGGTCGATTGACTAACCAATTTGCCTCTTCTTGTTGTTCCCCAACAATCGGTTCTTCATACTCATCAGGTTCCTCTTGATCGGCAATGTAGTTGCCGAGGCAACTAAATTCCACGCCGAAGTTAAACTCTGTCATGGCATGAAGAAGTTGGCATTCTTCCGGATCATCGGCATGCCTTAGGGTTTGGAACACATTTAGTTTAACTTGCTGGTCATTCACCCTCATTGTGAGTTCTCCTTTTTCAACATCAATCAAGGTTCTCCCTGTTGCTAAGAAGGGTCTCCCGAGAATGATAGGTGCATGTTCATCTGCTTCACAATCCAAAACAATAAAGTCAGCGGGAAAAATAAATTTATCAATTTTTACCAGTATGTCTTTGATTTTCCCTCTAGATTCATACAGGATCCTAGTTTTTGGAAAACCGAGTTAGGCATCAAGTTTATGCTTACTCCAAGGTCACATAATGCTTTCTCGACATAGTGGTTTCCGATGGAACAAGGTATTGTGAAACTTCCGGGATCCTTCAACTTGGGTGGTATACGATTGGGCAACATGGCCATGCATCCATATGTTGCGGCAACTGTTTCAAACTCTCCTAGCCTTGTTCTCTTGGACACAATGCCTTTAAGAAACTTGGCATAGTTCGGCATTTGTTCAATCGCCTCAACCAATGGCAAGTTGATGTGGACTTGGTTTAGGATATCAAGAAACTTCTTGAATTGATATTCTTGCTTTTTTCGTTTCAACCTTTGTGGGAATGGTGGTGGAAGTCGGATATCTTCGATCCTTTCATTGGTATAGAACCTGATTGATGGTATTACCGGGGCAATTAGAGTTGCCGAGGTATTGTCAACTGGGGTTGTCGTGGCGTGCCTAGCGTTGGTTACCAAGGTATCCTTATCGCCGGTTGTCGCGACAATTCTTGGTTCAGCATCTGAGGCTTTGCCGCTGAGTTTGTCTTGATCTTTTTGTGGAGTTTTGTTTGATGAGCGAGCTTGAGCCTCTTTAAGTTGTTGGCCACTTCTAGTGGTGATCGCCTTACATTACTCATGGCCAGTTCCTCTTGTGACTTCAGTATCGCTAGGTAAACATCATTGCGGTCTAGTATTCAGGTTTTGAGCAAATTGCCCGACTTGATTTTCCAATGATTTGATTGCCGCCTCTTGGTTTTGCAATTTCATCTATGTCCTGTTAATAAAAGCATCAGTTCTTTTTATGAAGTTACTATTCTCAGCCATATAAGATTCAGTTTTCAACATAAAAGCATTGAGAGAATTTTCCAAAGAACTAGATATTGTCAGTTGTTGCTGCGGCAACTGTTGCCGTGGCATGTTCTGCTAGAATCCCGATGCTTGTGCGTTCTGATTGTTCTAGTTTAGAGCATTGTTGGGATTACTCCATGAAAAATTTGGATGCTTCTTCCAAGCTGGATTGTATGTATTGGACATCACATTGTTGTTTCGGTTGTAATTCCCCATATAAAAGCTGGATTCTGGATTCTGCATACATTCAGAAGAATCATGGTTACCACCACATAACTCACAAAAGGAATCCATTACCTTGACCTCCTATGTGTTGTTTGGTTTTTGCATGTTCTTGACCATCTTGGTTAGAGTGGCCAATTGTCCTGAAATTGAGTCTGATGATCCCAGTTCATGTATTGTGGCTTGGCGTCTAACTCTTCCTCTTCTAGTAGAGGGGGATTGATAATCATTCTTGGCAAGCTTGTTTAGAATTTGCATTGCTTCCTCCGATGACTTATCTAGGAGTATGCCGTTTGCCGAGGCATCTAGCATCATCCTTGTTGGTGTATTCACAGCATTGTAAAACATTGTTACTTGTGTCCACATTGGGAATCCGTGTAGGGGCATTTGTGTAGAAGTTCTCTATATCGCTCCCAAGCCTCGTACATGGATTCATCATATGCCTGCCGAAAAGAAGTAATTTCGTTACGAAGCTTATCAGTCAAATTTGTAGGATTAAATCGAGCAAGGAAATCACGACAAAGATCGGTCCAAGATCCTATTGATCTGGCAGGAATACTATTCAACCATGCTTTCGCCCTATCCCTCAGTGAATAGGAGAATAATCTTAGTCGTAAAACATCAAGGGTGACTCCTTGTATTTTGAATGAATTGCAAATCTCGAGGAAAGATTTAAGATGTTGTCGTGCATCTTCAGTTGCTGAGCCGCCAAATTGACCAATTGTGTTGATCATATTAAACATCATCGGTTTCAACTCAAAGTGGTCGCTTCAATTTCAGGTGTGACAATTCTTGGATTAAGTCCTTCAAGATCTTCCTCAAGATAGTCTCGAATAGTTCTGTTTCGTGCAAGATTCACTCCTCCTCCTGCTGGAACATCTTGATTCATATTGCCGTCTTGATTAGCCATTGCTACTCTTAACCTTCGTCTGAGTCTTTGCAAGGTTCGTTCGATTTCTGGATCAAAGGGATATTCTGGTGTAATCGGTCTCACCCTGGTCATATACCAATGCAAAACCAAAGTTTGTTAACCCTTTGAATCTTAAACAAGAAAAAAAAGTGCAAGAAAATAAAAACAAAGTCGCTATTGCCAATCCCCAGCAACGGCGCAAAAAACTTATTACGCGTAATAAGTGCTCCACAATTGTGCAAGTGTACACGTCACAAGTTATAGTATAAAAGATATCGTCTCCATAGGGATTGGTGCCACTTCAAGAATCTAATCTCTTGCACTGTAAAAAGTAAAAGAAACACAAGTAGAAGATTGTAGGAGTTTAACTAACAACTAAAATAGAAAGCAAATAAGTAAAAGAAGATGTAATTAAATGAGAGAGAATATGCCAGGTTATCGTGAGTTGAGGTGTGATAGCCGATTGGATTGTCTTGGTAAAAGAGTGCAAGGGCAACTCAGTTGCCGTGGCAACTTGAGCAGCGGGATTGCCTTGGCAACTAATCGATGGTTGTCTGGGCGACTAGCTGGGCAACTACTTGGGCGGCTGGGCAGCAACTTCAAGGTTCGGCAGAGCGTTCTTCAACGGTTTCTTCTTATCCCTAAGTCGAAACTCTAGCTATTTGTGCATGCCTTGATAATATATCCCTGCGTGAATCAAGGGTGAACAACAACCAATCTTGCGCTCTTCTTAGCCGTTGGAATCCTTAACTTATTCCTAAGCCGAATTAATATTTACCATCAATAGATTGAATAAAGACCACACTCATTCGTTTTTTGAATCTAACTCTACCGACATTAGATAAATAGATGAAGTTACGAGATCCTCTCCCAATTCACTCGCAAACAATAATAAGAACCAAGAATGAGTAAACCTTGAATTGAAAGTGCAAACTCTTATTACCTAAACAAAATCCAATTGTTTCTCACAACCACAAGACACAATAACTTAGCCAAATAGATTTAGTTCATGGCTAGGTTCCAAAGAAATACAAGAAAAAGAATTCCTAGCATAAACCTAATTGAACAAGGAAGAAAAAGATGAAGAATGGTTGAAGCCTTGTCGAAAATTCTCTATTCTCTCTCTCCTTGGAGTTGGCGGCTTGATCCTTAATTTATAGGGCTAGGTCCAAGTCTTTTTTGAGGAGGAAGTTAAGTTGGAATTAAATTATCTTTAAAGAATATAATTCTTTATTATATTTAAATTCCTTCTAGAACTTATCCTATTTTCTTGGGATTTAATTTCTCTTTGACCTCTTCATGGAAATCAAACTCCTTTTGGATTTAGCTTTGCTTCACGCCATCTTGGGCTTATCTAGTCATCGATTTTGACTACTATATCATCTTATTCCTTGTCAAAAATTGCCTTGGCAACTAGCCCGGCATCTCCTTCATGCATTGCCCTGGCAACTAGCTCGGCATCTCCTTCATGCATTACCCTGGCAACTAGTTTCAGCCTTGTTTAGGCAAGTGATTCTGCACACACACAAAAGCACACCAAATCAGCATCTTTTTCCACAAAAATCACCAAGCTATGTAATCAAGCTCAACGGTGGAAAGAAACATGAATTAATGCATGAATGACTAATTATGCAACTAATATGAGCCTAAGTCTAACAATAATATGAGTAAAAAGGGTAATAAAAACAGTACTTTTGAACACTTATCAGCCATCTTCCTCTCAAAATGTGGTCGCGTTAGTAGATATCATGTATCATAATATTATTAGTATTGACACAAATAAAAAAAACAAACATTAATAAATAAATGTATATGCAAATTATGGAAAATTTAGTTTGAAAAAAAGATGCTTATACATGCTTATAATCTCACTGCGAAGATATTTATTTTTTAACCGCTCGTAGCTGTTCTTACCAATATGACGAATACAGTAGGCAAGGTATACGTACGACAGTGTCCAACGACTTCCGTCTCGATTAATTGATACTTTGATACCCGTCCCTCGATCGGATATAATGCAGACCTCATCTTCTTGGACAACATGCTCACGTAAATTCGTCAAAAAGAAATTCCAAGCGTCTGTCGTCTCCTGCTCAACAATTGCAAATGCAATCGGAAATACGATGTTGTCACCATCCTGCGCAACAGCAACCAACAATATATGATAGTATCTCTCGTACAACTATGTTCCATCGACTTGGATCATACATTTGCAATAGGGAAAGCCTTCGATGGCAGGCTTGAACGCCCAGAAAAGTCGATGAAAAATTTATGGCCTTCAACAATTTGGCCTTCTCGGTCGTACACATCCTTGGTTTGATACCTCACTATGGTGCCTAGAATAAAATGTGTTAGTGCTACTAATAAAGCTGGTAGCTCGTTGTACGACTTATCGTAATCACCGTACACCAAGTCCATTGCCTTATCCCTTGCACGCCACGCATTCTTGTATTTTATTTGGTATTCAAATTGTTGCGCAATGCTTGCCTGAATCGTTGAAACTGGAACCCGTGGATTTGCTTCAACCAACTTCATTACGTGATGGCTTATTATGTTGAAGTCTAATTTCCGGTGGTCATGGTTAATTGAAGTTTGTAAGCATGTGTGAACACCATTATACTTTGTGACTTCCCAATGATTTGACCTCTGTCACTTCGTCACCCGGATCTTACAATTGCACCCTTGTCCGTATTTCACGCATTTGGCAAAGAAAGTCATCTGGCTGGATTCTGCGACAACGTAGTCCATGTGGTTCTTGATGTTGTACTCTTTCACTGCCAATATAGCTTCATTCTTGTCATCAAATTGAAGCTTAACATATAATTCACTGTGCTAACTCGAGGTTAATCGGGGCAAATTCGGGAATTCAGACGCCCTCATTGCATCGAAATCCACCGAACTCATGTGAAAATGAGGTTCATAGAATGTAATGTCGCCCCCGGTCGAAACGAATTCTCCAACACCAAAACTAGGGGCTGCACCGACGTCATCAGGGAACAAATCATGATCCCAAATATCTTCATCTTCGCTGGAATCGTCAAGTGTTTCTCCCCATGGACCGCGTAAGAGTTCCACATTAGCTTCAACAGCAATAAAACTGCCTCCGGGCATATCAATCTCATCACCAAAATTCATTTGAGCTGATTCTCCAACTACGTTTCTAGATGGGTCTAAAACATCACGCACCTCGGCAAACAACTCGATATATCGAATCCCCATAGAATCATGCTCTACGATCATCATTGCAACATCGTCATAATCTTGGAGAGTGATCGCACAATATCTGACCGGATTGTCAGATGTCATCCATCGGTAACGTAAACCATGAATTTCTTTTCTAATTTTTGTGATATTTCCTCCTTCATTTTATGAAGCATGATTTCCTTCTCGAATCTCATCTTCGTACTGCTTTCAGAATCAAATACAACCCCGACATCAGTTTTCACCATTTGTCCATTGTAATGAACAATTGCCATGAATTTGTTGTTGCTCATTTTTTCTGCATGATCGAAATAAAACATACTAAATTAAAATGCTCATGAAATAAAAATAACTTCGATTACTAACATCATGGACGAGTTTTTTTCGAATATATATCTTTTAATAAATATATTATATTAATTTTCTAAAATATATAGTTCGAATATATTTCCTAATAATATGCTTATCCTATCAAAATGAACATAATAGTTTTTTCTAACATAGTAAATCAACTTTACAAATAAATTTTAAAAATATCCAAATCCAATCCAAATTCGAACTAACTCAAATTATAAACTACATGAAAAAAATTAAAAATATATGAAACATACAAAATAACAAAATAAAATTACGAAACTAAAAAAAATTACCAAACTAAAAAAAACTAAACTCTAAAAAAATTCGAATCTACTTACAATCTTTTCTCCACTATTTTCTTTATCTTCTTCTTCTTTTACTTCTTCAATCTTAACTTCCTTCCAACCTTAACCTAACTATTTAACAAAAAAATTAAATTTTTTATCCCTTATACTACACCTATCTCTGCCTAACTAACAACTATAAATTTTTAACCTCTACCCTTATACATTTTAAAATACCCTAAACCCATCACCATTCAAAAATCACATCCACCACTCCCAAAAATTGAATCTACTATCCACTCTTCCCCAAAAATAAACTGTAAACACAACCTAAATCTATATTCAAATCATAGCCTATTTTTTCATGCATAAACCTATACCTATATTGGAATCAAAACTCTTCCCTAAAAATAAACTGCAATCTATCAATCTCAAAAATTAGAACCCTACTAATCCTAATTACACTCAATTCAAGTTTCTCCCAGAGACCAATCTTTTCCCCCAAGCACCAATCTTTTCTCCAAGTTGAGAATCAGATTCTCCTGCATCTGCATGCAGGGTGGCGGGAAACCTTTTTTTCCCCTTGAAGTCGGACTCAACTGCCCCCGAATTTAGGGAATTTTTTTTATTTTCCCTTGAAGCCGGACTCAGCTGCCCCCGACTTTGGGGAATTTTTTAATTTCCCTTGAAGTCGGACTCAGCTGCCATCGACTTTAGAAAAAAAAATTCCTCCTTGAAGTCGGACGCAACTGCCACCATCTTTGGCTGAGCACTGTTTAAAGTGCAATATTTCTGGAAATAATCTGCCCACAACAATATTGTGGGAATTTTTTTTTCCCACAACAATATCTGTGTAAATTCCCCGTGCAAATTATTTACTTTTTTAATTTGATGTTATCTGAGTTAAATTATATTTTAACTTATTGTTTAATAAAAGTATAAGCTGACACTTTTCTAATTACATAATAATCAATTAATTTTTTAAAACTTAATGTCGTCTCAGCTGAGACTTTACTTGAAAAATTCATGATTAGATAAGTCTATAAAAATTAAATATGCATCATAGCTAAATTATTATTTAAAAATTTTATAATCAAATTTAATTTCAAGATTTATTTGATTGTAAATTTTCAAGTAAAAGATTCAATTAAAATAATATTTCTTTTAGAGTTTATTTAGTTATCGTCTAATTCTACAGGACTAATTTATTATATAAGCCTTTTAGCAAAATAAAAAATATATTTTAAAATAAAAATTATAATCTCATACATAAGTGATAGAAACTCTTTATTTCTACAAATGCTTCAATTTTATGTTTAGGGTTTAGAATGTAGAGTTCATGGTTAAAATTTAAAGTTTAGAGTTTAGGTTTTAGGGTAATGTGATTATAGATTTAGGTTTTAACTAATAAATTTTAAATTTTAACCCTAAATATAAAACTCTACCAACAATCCCTAAATTCAAAACCGCTACACCTAAACCCTGAACAAACTATAAACTTTAAAATTAAGTTTATTTACACAAGCACTTGTGCAAACATTTTTTTTACAGTAAATTGAACAATTACCCTTAAAATAATACTAATAAGTAATAACAACAACCCACTTGCTCATGATCATTCTTTTCCTTTTCCTTTTCCTTTTTCTTAATCTTCGAGGTAATAATATATTAGTCATTGACAAAAATTTTATCATCTCTTGAATTGAGCGTAATTCAATATTGGTTCGTAGACATAGATCATCTCCGGTGGTGCTAATTGAGTTGAACAACCCGCAAGTAGCTCGAGTTTAATTCAATCAAAATTTAATTAACGTTTGATTAAATCGACTCAAATTTGAGCTCGAGATCTTAACAAGTTGAATCGAGCAAGGCCTAAAACGACTTAATAAGTTTGCGAGTAACTCGTTAATTTTTTTTATAATATATTAGTTTGGTGCAGTGGCGGAGCCAGAATTTTCATATAGTAGGGTCAGAATAGAGTACGAGATATTAATTATTTTCATACCACTACAATAAGCATCGTTGACCTCATGTCTCAACAAATTAAGTAGGGTCAAATATAATATTTCCTATGAAAAAATTTAAATTAATTTTTTAAAAATTCATACCCCAACAAATTAAGTGAGGTCAATTGCACCCTTACTTTTTTGGGTACCCCGCCCATGGTTTGGTGTATTTGTAGATTGGTACTTTGTAGTTTAGAGTTTGAAATTGCTTGGCACACTATTTTTATTTCTTTTGTTAAATATCTTAATTTATGTTTATATTAAGCTTTATATAATATTACAAAATTTTAAGTATATTTTTTAGGAAAGAAAAAAGATAAAATTCTCACGAGATTAACGAACAAGCCGAGTCGATTAATGAATTTTTTTAACAAATATCATTGAATAAAATGTGTTAAACTTATCGAATATTGAGTCGAGTCGAATATGAATCAAATAATTTTCCCTCTCGACCCTGTTGTAACTAAAATAAATGGCCGATTATTGTTTCAAAATTCCGATGTCCAAAGGAGAAAGGAAAATGATTAGCCACCCCACGGTAGGTAGGGTTGAATTCTAGAAATATTACAAAAATCGCAATGGACTTGGAAATATTTGGTGTATTCGTTTATTATATTGAGGAATGATCAAATGAGAGGGCCAAGTGTTAGGGTAGGTCTCTTGTATGGCAAGTAAAAATGTGGTTAATATACAATGTGATTGTTTTTTTTTTCCTTTATTTGATTATCAATTTAAAATTTTGTATATATTAGGCTTAAGAGTATAAGAAGTCCTTAAATTTTTGAAAAAAAATCAATTAAGCCCTTAATTTTTTTTTTGCACCCAATTAAGCTCTTAAACCAAAAAATTTAATCAATAAATCCCTTGAACCAAGAAATTTAATCAATTAAACTTTTTGACCAATTTTTACCATCAAATCTTGACAAATTTTTCTTCAAATATTATCGGCACATGATATACACTACAGTTCTATCAGGTTGCATTTACAAAAAAATAAAGATGTTTTTATAAATTTTATAAGTTTTTTAGAAATTTTAGAACATTTAAATTTTTTTTAAATAAAATAAAAAAAATTAAAAATTGTCAAATGGAAACACTGTGACACGATGCTCTGCAACAGTGAATCAAAAAAATGTTCAGATTTAACGGTCAAAATTGGTCAAAGAGCTTAATTGATTCAATTTCTTGGTTTAAGGGCTTAATTGGGTGCAAAAAAAAGTTCAAGGGCTTCGTTGATTTTTTTTCAAAAGTTCAAGGGCTTTTTACACCCTTAAGCCTATATATTAGTAACAATTTCAGTTGCAACCTAAATTGTTATGATTTTGGGTAATATTTCAGGTTTAGGTTTTCAAACTAAAATGTTATATGTATTGGTAATATTTTAGGTTGAAACCTAAATTGGTAACATTTTAGGTCGCAACTTAAATTGTTATAATTTTGTATAACATTTTAGGTTGAAATTTAAAATTTTACTAAATGTTATGATTTTTGGTAATATTTCAGGTTTATGTTTCAAAACTAAAATGTTATATGTATTGATAATATTTTAGGTTGAAATCTAAATTGGTAACATTTTAGGTTGTAACTTAAATTTTTATAATTTTGTATAACATTTTAGGTTGAAACTTAAAATTTTACTCACTTCAACCTAAACTATTATATGAGATTTGACCGTCTAAGAATAAAAATATTTCACGACAAGTATGGAAAATATTGCTCTAAGTTTTACTGAAATTCAAGAATTCTAGCTTAAAAGCAATATTACAATTTTCATCAATTACCAAATTATGGGTTTGAATTGTTAAAATCAAGTTTAGATTACTCGTATGCTCTAAAAAATCTTTATTACCCAATACAAAATCTTAGTTTTAGGTCGGAATTAACAAAATCACCATTAAAGAGTTAAAAAACTTGAAGATTAGCCATTTCTTCCATCAATTGTCTAATTCCGAGTTTAATTTGTTAGAATCAAGTTTAAATTATTCATATACTCTAAGAAATCTACATTACCCAATAAAAAATCTTAGCTTTAGTTTGGAATTAACAAAATCACCATTAAAAAGTTAAAAAACTTTAAAAATAAGTTATTTCTTCAAATACCTATTATGGGTTTAATTTGTTAAAATCAAGTTAAGATTACTTATATACTCTAAGAAATCTTCATTATCCAATAGAAAATTCTAGTTTTAATTTGGAATTAACAAAATCACCACTAAAGAGTTAAAGAACTTGAAACTCAACTAGACTCACAACGTCAATACTTAGTCGGAAGTTTTGAAACTTACACAAACTGTATTATTCCAACCTAAAGTGTTATCCATAGTAGTTACATTTTACATTTTATGTTTTCATTTGAAATTTTATATCTTTTGGTAACATTTTATGTTGCAACTAGAAATGTTATCTAAGTTTCTAAATTTTAGGTTGCAACCTAAAATGTTATATATAATAGTACCATAAATGTTACATATTATGGTAAATTTCCGTACTTATTAGTAAGTTTTAAAACTTATAATACAAACTTAAAATGTATATCTTTTTGGTAACATTTAGGTTGGTGGGTACGTATCATAGTAAGTTTTGATACTTATCTTTCGAACAAAATTTTGATACTTATTAGTAAGTTTTTAAACCTACTATGTCAACTTAACATTTAAGTTGGTAAGTAACATTTTAAGTTCTGTATCTTTTAAATTTTAAATTGCAACTGAAAAATTACATATTATGATAAATTTTCATATTTGTTAGTGAGATTTTAAATTTATCATGTCAACTTAAAATATTATATCTATTGGTATCATTTAAATTGATAAATAACATTTTAAGTGCCGTATTTTTTAATTTATTTGCTACATACTCTCAGTTACACACTTTTTTTAGTGTCCCACAAACCCCAAATCTTATTTGTTCCGTCTATAGGAAATTAATAACTCAGTGCAGCAAAAGTGTGTTGTGAAATTCTTCTTAAAACTTGTGGCCGCCGCACGTTATACTACCAAAAATATCCGTCTATGTACACTACACTACTAGCAGTAGCAGTAGCAGTAGCAGTAGGATTACATCTCAATTCCTTTCCCACACAGACCACCAGGCAACAGCACCTGGCTAGCAACTATTGAAAGCCATAGTGAACCCATTGCTGCACAAAAAACGCTTAAAAATACAATACGAAAAATCATCTCTAGGGATCTGCAGGTGGGAGATGACAAACAGAAAAGCACTGCCCAAATGTTACAACTCCAGACCCCATTTCTTCATCTCAGGAAATCAGTTGAAACCAATAACTCCATTTGGTTCAAGCTACATGGACTCTATTTCATCTGAGCTTGCTGAGGCCTCGCTTCCCACCGGGCAAGCTCCGCTTCCTTGGATATCATCCTCACTGAACATGCTCTCCTCGCTTGAATTGGACAAGGGTCCAGCATCATCATCGCTGAAATCTACTTTTCTTCTCCTTTGGACATCTTTTATTCCTCTTCCTTGCAAAGCCAGTCGCCTGCGCTTCCTCGCTTTCCTTTTGCCCTTGGGAAACTCTTCTTTCTGTGACTCGAAGCTCTTGCTTTCTACCTCTTTCGTACTTTTTCCCTTGCTGAATTCATTCTCATCTGAATCTTCATCATCAGCCTTGCGCCTTTTCTTACTTGAATTAGTCTGGAACACAATAATGAGAATTGGATCTTTAATTAAAAACCAACAATAAGAAAACAGTTCACATTGATAGTTCAAGCTTTCCAAAAGGCTGCATTGGCACATATCTTTTATCCTTTTTGTTCAGAAAATTTCAGATTTTCATGGGCTAAACCAAACGGAGAAAGCAACAACAATCCACAAGAACAAGATTGCAACCGGCAAATTACGATTATTAATCACAAAGGAAAGTACACACCAGACTGTATGGTTTTGGGTCCCATAAGCAATTTCTCACTCAAACGCCCACCCCTTATTCCCTCGGGATAAACACTGTGCACAAACAAAATAATAAAAGATGCTCAGCCACAACTTATGTGCATACCTTGGGACCACGATCAACTAACTGAGCCCATTCTTCTCGATTTCTTAAGCAATCAAGAACGGCTTGAGAATGACTAGAATATGCATATCGTTCTCCATTATGCTTCCTTAAGTTAGGCCAGTGCTGGAACAGTGGTAGAAAAGAGAATGAGAAGCAGATTTCCCCCCCAAGAACTATCAGAAGTAAAAAGAAAGGCATGACAGACAGTAAGCACTTCGGCTGACAGAGGCAACATACCGGCAGGACCGCATTACAAAGTTCTTCATACGTCATTTGCCTGCCTTTGCTCATAATGTCATTATCAAGCCTGAAAATATGAAGGAAGAATAATGTAGATGCTCAACTAGAGGGTAAGAAAATGGACGCGATATGGATACAAATTCAGGAAATTTTTGGTAAACTAGACTTCCTTAGAGAGGTAGGTACCAGGTAAAGTACGAGGTACAGAACCACGAACTGCGCCTGCATCCTCATCAGAGAAATTTCTAGGTGAACCACGTATATATGACAAATTTTGTTCATTAGGTTCAGTTGAAGAAGGGCCACTGTTTGAGGTTGTGGTGGATGTGGCATGTACATTCTTGTCATTCCTTTTAGCAGATGCATCCATGGCAGAACCAAGATCTTGTCTCTGATCATGTGAAGATCGCACTTGATCAGTCCTTTTACCCTCATGATCGAGCTCACGAGATCCACGGGACCCATCTTTAGATACATCCTTGTTTTTTCTTCTAGGGACCTTGAAATGTATAAGGAATCATTCTTGTCAAAACCTCTTACAAATGCAACTATCACTTATAAAGGAATTGTAAGTACGATAAAAAAAATCAGACAAGGAAATGCACTTATTACCAAACTGTGATCCTTTCCGCCTGAGCTAGATGTGCGCTTCATTAGAATGCTTGTTGCAGATGCCAGCTGAGGAAAACTACCAGTCTGCCGCACACGAGGAACACGAGGGACTCTTGGGGAACTATTAAGTTCTTGATGCAAAAGCAGAGCAAGCTGAAATTGAGAAAGAGGGAGAAATTTTTGTCAAATGAAGCTCCTAACAATTCATTACAAAATTAGAAAGAGAAGGTATAATAAATTATCTTATTAGAATATGGCACTTGATCTCACACCTCTTCATCACTCAGAGTAGGGGAATTTGATGTTGGAAAAAGATGTATTGATGATGCCTGAGCAACCTTAGATGTTATCTGGGACTGGCTGAACTTTTCACCTTTCTGTGGGAAACCTGAAGCCGATGTCTTATTTTGTTGAATGTATGTGGCAGACTGACTTTGCAGTGAAGCAGCAGACTCACCAGGGACAGAGGTAACTGAAGTACTCTGCACAAAAGGGGCCTTTAAAGATGAGAAAGGCGCAGAATCTTTTGATTCAGATATGGTTCTTTTCGAAATGGAAGTATGTGACATCCTGCTTTGGTGTGAGACTTTTGAAGTAGACCCAAAGGAGGGTTTTGGATGCTCTTTTGCTGTCTTGTGTGATAACTCAAGTCTGTCTTCATCCCTAGTCACATCATTTGTAGCATGATCTTTCTTACTGCTCATGTCATTGTCAGGCATTACTAGTTGCTTTGTGTTATTCTGAGAATATGTAGGTTTAGAGCTATCAGGAATAGATGATATGGGGATTGTGTTTTAAAGGCCCAACCTCACTCCATTCTCTAAAGTGAATGAGAGATTTTATAATGGAAAAAATAAATACCACATTAGTAGTTGTGGTCATGGTCAAGTCTATGGACATAAACATTATGGTCATTTTGAGAATAATTATACCTACTACAAGTGGAACAATAAAGATGACAATAGTGCAAAATATCATTCCAAGAAAGAAGAATCTATGTGTCATAGATGTGGCAACTTAAATCATTGGCTTTGTATTTGTCGAACGCCGAAGCATTATGTACTTTTATCCACAATCATGAATGATAAAAGAAAGAAAATATAAACAAATTTTGTTTATGGCAAAAATGATTATGGCGTTTTTGGTCCAACTCAATTAGATATTATTGTTTTCCTCATAACCCTTGAAGGGAATAATTCGTCATTTATTTTATTTCCCTTATAACCTCTAAAGGGAATAATTGATCATTTATTTATTTTTGATTTATGTTAATTTGTTTTATTTATTATTTATTTATGTTAATTTACTTTATGTTAATTTATTTTACATGTTATTTATTTACGCTTTATGTTAATTTATCCTTTGAAAAATATGATTACTTCCAGAATAAAATATGCAATGAATTGTGGTGATTTATGCTTAGCAGATAGTGCAAGTACTCATACTATACTTAAGCATAAGAACTATTTTTCCATTTAAATGCAGGGAGAAAATGTGAGTACTATATCTCAAAGTACTAAAATGTCAATGCTCCGGAAGAGTAATAAGTTCTTGTGACATTATATTTGATAGATAATTAATTTGATATGTGCTATATTTAATATTTTTTATTTCCTAAAGTGAATAGTACAAAGCACATATTTTTTATTCCCCGAAGTGAATGGAACAAAGCACATATTGAAAGGTGCATAATTATACATATTTTCTCATTTAAAATGTAAGGGAATAATGCGAGTACTATATCCGGAAGTACTAATATCATAGAAGGCTCCGAAAGAGCAAATATGTTATTGCCAAATGGAACTTAATTCCATATTTACAATGTGTTATACTCGTCAAAGTCGCAAAGAGACTTGTTGGATTTTAAAGATATTCGCAAAAATAAATATCATATTGAGACTGTTAGTTAAGGGGATGCTGGCTATCTCCATATTACGAGTATAACCCAAGAAAATAAGAAAATCTTGACAAAATTGCATGCACTGACATATAGATTGTACTACACAAGAATTCGTACAAATTGAAGCTCATGCTATTGTAAACCAGAAGTTTACTAATAACTTTATTATTTGGCATGATCGGTTAGGTCATCCCGGTTCAATTATGATGTGAAAAGCTATTGATACTTTATGTGGTTATTCATTGAATAACTGATACATTCCTCAAAGTAATGTATTTCATGTGATGCTTACTCTCAAGGCAAAATGATTATTCAATCATCACCAGCTAAGATAGATTATGAATCTATTAATTTTCTGGAACGAATACAGGGTGATATATGTGGGCCCATACACCCTTCTTATTGCCCATCTAGAAATTTTACGGTTTTAATCAATGCATCGACTAGATGGTCATATGTATCCTTGTTATCAACCCGCAACTTGGCATTTGCGAGGTTACTTGCTCTGTTGATAAAATTATAAGCACATTTTCCAGATTATCCTATAAAGACAATCAGTCATGATAATGCCGATGACATGCCATTTTACATGTAGCATCACTAATTCGCGTCAAGCCAACAAATTATCATAAGTTCTCCCCATAATTTTTGGGTATGCTGTATATGTTCTAATTGCTCCACCACAAAGCATAAAGATGAGTTCTCAAATGAGTTTGAGAATATATGTCAGATTCAAGTTCCCCTTGATAATGAAATATCTCAAGCTTCTGATGGAAAATTTATTTACAGTTCGATTTGCTGACTATCATTTTAATGAGTCAGGTTTCCCAACATTAGAGGGAGAAAATAAATAGCTAGAAAAAATAAGTTGTAATGTATTATCATTATATCAATTTGATCCACGTACTCAATAATGTGAACTATAAGTTTAAAGGATAATTCATTTAGCAAATCAATTGCTAGATGATTTTGTTGGCTCTAAAAGAATGACTAAGTCACATATACCAACTATGAATGCTCCAATTAAATTTGATGTCCTGGAATGACAAACTCTAGTTGCTAATAAGCCTAACTTACGCCTGTAGCGTAGTAGACAAGTAGGTTCTAAAGATAAATTTTCTCAAAAAAGAAAAAGAGCTATATCTTGTGATGGTCCGATTGAGGAATCAACGAATTATGAAATATCTCGATAATAGATTAAAAGGTATCCAAAAGAGACAATAGACATGATTCAGGTACCTGATAATGATGAGATCTCAATAAACTATGTCATGATGGTAACAAGTGAGACCGAAATTAAATCGACGTCGATAATACATTTGCATGCAATATAGCACTAGAGATTTTGATGTGGATCATGAACCATTGTCAATGGACAATGCAAACAAAAAATGATTGGCCAAAATAGAAAGAGGCAATTGAGGCAAAACTAAAATCTTTTTCAAGAGAGAAATATTTGTGAGATATAAATAGGTCTTTGTGAGAAAGAGAAATAAAAAAGGAAAATCACGAGATATAAACTCCTTTGGTTGCACAAGGATTCTCATAAAAACATGGAATTGATTATGAGGAAACATATTCCTCGGCGGTGGATGCAACTACTTTTAGATTTTGATTAGTCTGACAATAAATGAAATGACTTAGTTTCCGCCTAATAGATGTTGTTACATCCTATTTGTATGAGCATCTTGATAATAATATTTACATGAAACTTTCGGAAAGATTTAGACTACAGAAGCAGTTAATTAAAGTTCTCGAGAACATTATTCAATCAAATTGAACTTATCTATTTATGGATTAAACAAATTGGACGCATATTGTATAATTGCCTCGATGAATACTTATTAGCGGAAGGCTATAAGAATGATTCAATTTCCCTCGAGTATTTTTATTGAGAGGTTTAACTCTGGATTTGTCGTTGTTGTTGTGTATGTTGATAATTTGAATATCGTTGAGACTCGTGAAGAGATCTCCTTAACAATGGAATCCTTGTGCATCAATCGGCATACACAAATTTTTTTTTAAAGAGACTTTACATGCATAACGCATATTCGTTGATCACCCTTATGGTTGCTAGGTCTCTTAATGTACACAAAGATCCATTCCTCCCTCGAGAAAAGGGTGATGATATTCTTGATCCAAAAGCACCATATATATATTAATTGATCTGAAAGCATCGTATCTTAGTTGGTCTAGAAATACTATCTAAGTGCTACGAGACCATTACCTTTAGATCTTTTAAAACTCGATACCTCTCCAGATCATGTAAATAATTGCTATGCATGAGGCAAAGCCGAAATATGTGTTTGGCTAAACATATCTAGAAGATATGTGAATTGCTTTCACAAGATAAGATGCAAGCTATCTTGTGTTGAGATAATGCAAAATTTATATCTCAAGGTGGATACATCAAATGTGACAAAACGAAACATATTCTTCAAAGTTTCGTCCCTCATGATCTTCAGAAAAATAGTATTCGATGAATCATTTCAAGCAGTAATTTGAAAGACCTATTCACTAGTGTATAGTCTACTTCAATATTTGAAGATTATATTCAAGCTTGAATTATGAAAATTCAAAGATTTTATGTGATGTTTTCATGAGGGGGAGTAAATACACGTTGCACTCTTTTTCCCTTACCGAGGTTTTGTCCCAATGGGTTTTTCTGGTAAGGTTTTTAATGAGGCAACATGTTGTGCGTATCAAAGATGTGTGTACTATTTTTCCTTCACTAAGAAATTTTTTCCCATAGGGTTTTTATCTTAGTAAGGTTTTAACGAGGCACATTATCTTCATGGATATCCAAGGGGGGTGTTATGAATATCTTTATTTATGATGGATATTAATATATTAAATGAGACTTTAATGTACTTTATTATTAGGGTTTAATACCCATTGAAATTAGGGTTTCCATCTTATGCCTATAAATATAGAGTTTGGAGAAAGCATTGTACACAATCTTACTTTGAGAATATAATACAAGTCTCTCTCTTTGTCTCTCATCTTGTTTTTGTTCATTTATTCACAACATGACATGATTTTTTTGTCAATATTTTTCTAAATTTTAGTCATTATTTTTGGTAAAACATTTAAATTAATTAAAATTTATAAAGATATATAATTAAAAATTACTTGATTGAAGCTCTATAAGATATATTTTTTATATTTTTATCAAGAATAAATTTTAAATAATAAAAAGTCAAAATTAAAAAAATTGTTAAAAAATCAACATGTAACTGTCTTAATGTGACAAATGGAGTAAAATTATATGAAATTTGTTTAAAAGTGTCATATTTTTAAGTGAAATGTAATTTACTAAAACTTGAAAGATTTAAATCTGTTGAAGCTTATTTTATTCTTAATTTAAGTTTAGAAGTTATTTGATAGATCGGAAACAATAGATAATTTTATATTATAAAGTTGATTGATTTTTTATATATAATATTAATATTTGACTCATTAGTCGATTAATCTAAATTAAATATTATTACAGTACAATTCTCTCAAATGAATTCTTTTTATTAACAGTAACAGAGAATTTAAACCTCTAATATTGTTTCTTATTGTCAACACAACTTGGAGTAGATTGTTAAAGATTTTTGTTGACATCTAATTTCTTTTTTAAGTCTTAAGTTCTAGTCTTAGTAAAAATAATCTCTCTTTTCTTCTTCTCTATGTAGAAAATGTTTCAAAGAAACATTATTTTTTGTTTAAAAGACCTTACTTTTTATCTTGTTCTGGTTTCATGCAATAATGAAAAAACATGGGATGTGGCCTGATATGTAGATAGATGATTTTGTGGGAGATGAAGGAGAGCAATCAGAGTATAAGTACGCTGTTTTTTTTTTTTTTCAGTACCGAATTTCCTCTGATTTTATGTTTACAAATTAAATTCAATTGAGTCGAACTTAAAAATTTTAACTTATTCGGTTTTATAAGTTTTATTTACGTTTTAAACTTTATTTGAATTTTTTGAATTAAGTCGAGTTTATAAAATTCGAGTCAAGTCGAATTTTCGAGTTTCTGTATAAATTTAATTGTAATTATTTATAATGTTATAATACATATTAATTTCAATTTAAATAACTTTTTATATCTATTTACTATATTCATATATATATTCATATTTTCAGATGTGATATATATAATATATCAGACATGGATAGTTCTAGGCATGTGCAAGGTGTACGACTGCATAGAGCCCCGAAATAAATTATTATACATATAATTATTTTCTAAAAGAAAACTACCAGCAAATCTTAATTTAAAAAGATATTTTAAAAAATTAATAAGATGGATAAGATGTGTGGCAGTATATATGACTGCAATTGAAAAATTAATAAGATAGTTCCTTTAATTTTTTATTTTCTAAAAACTTGTGTGTGCGTGTGCGCATGCGTATACGTGCATTTTTGCTTAAAAATACACTTTCAATTTTTGATTTGTAATTTCATATTTTTCGATTGGCAGTGAAATTTTTTCAAATAGGATGACATTTTTTGACGTCTTCTTGTTTTATTATGATAAATTACATTTATTGGAAAACGTTCATCTCAAATCTTATTGTAATAATTTTGAAAATTCTCTTAGAAAAGATGTGTTATCTGATGTTGATATAAATTATTTGTTGAGCTGAAATTAACTTAGATAGCTTTTATCCAAGGGAAAAAATAGGAGCAATGAATTTATTAAAATTTTAAAACATTTTAGTTGCTTACCAAATGCAACAATTGCACATAGAGTTTTATTGACTAATACTACTATTGTTACTTTTAGAGAATGAAGCTTTTCAAAAGTAAAGTTTGTGAACTCATATTTACAGATAATTATGTCACTAGAAATACTAAATAGACTTATTTTGACGGTAATTGAGACTGGTCTTTTAGAATAAGTTGATAGCGAAAGCATTATAGATGATTTTGCTTTAAAATATGTAAGAATAACATCACTTTTTACGTGAAAATGTTGGACTTTTAGATGTTTGTAAGTCATTTCTATGTTGCTTAAGAGGGTAATTCAATATTTTTTCATCAAGGAAACTTTATTTGAAAAATATTATTATAAATTAAGGGCCTCATTTTATTAAATTGTACAGGGCCCCTTAAATATTTAAACCGCCCCTAATATCAGATATAATTGATAGACTCGACTTCAACTTGAAAATTGATCAACGAATTACTAAAAATTTTGAGTTATTCCAATTTCTATTTTATAACTTAAACTTTATTTAAAAAATTTCGAATCAAATTTATAAAATTACGAGTTGAATCGAATTTTATCTACCTTTAATCTCTGATTTGTTATTTATTCGAGAAAAATGGTGACACCTCTATCAGTCCTGCCTTGAGAATGGGATAAATGCAATGGAGGATGTTAACTAAGATCCACCCACTATTACGCTTAAATGAAAAAAAGCAAAGGAACAATGAATTGGCTGCTGTTTCGGTTAGCGGCGATAATGAACTTCACCGGCTCGCAAGCTGTTCAGGCTTGGTTCGAATGAGTTTGTCTCAAATTTATATTCTGCTCGAGGCCTTAATAAGTTAAGCCGAGTTGATCTAAACTCGACTTGAAAAGTTCTTAAACAGATTCAAAATAATTATATATATATATATACTTACATGGTGTAAAACTTATTTAGTTTTATACTAATTTATGACCATTGAATGAGTGGAATGGATTGATGACAAATTGAAAATAATGAGATTTTTAAGGAGAGAAAAAATAAGAGTGTTTAATCTCATTCATCAATTCCACTCATCCAATGGTCATGGGTTAATATAAAACTTATATTGCGTAAAATTCAATTACTTTTACATATTTTTTAGAATGACTAAGATTATTTTCTTATTTTTTTCCAAGTGATAATCTTTAAATTTTCTATTGTTAATCTCATTCATCCATTTACCTTCATCCACCGGTCCAAAAAATGCAAGACTTAAAAGTTTTACATAGTATAAGAAGATTATATATATATATATATACACACTTGTATGTTTCGGTATTGTTAACTTGTTATCATAGTTACATACTTTAAATGCCCTTCTCTTTGTAGACTTGTATAATTTAAAAAATATAATATGATTACTTGTAGACTTAAAAAATAATATATATATACACACACTTGTATGTTTTAGTATTGATAATTTGTTATCATAGTTACATACTTTAAATGTCATTCTCCTTGTAGACTTGTATAATTTAAAAAATATACTATGGTTACTTACAGACTTAAAAAACAATATTATATTTTTTCAAATAGGTTTTCATATGTTATTTTTTAAAAGTTTTAAAACATATTTAAAAACAATTTGAGAAAAGTAACAAGCCGAACTCGAATTGAGTCCAATAACATTATTTTCGAGCCACTAGTTTCAGTTAATTTGTTCACATTCCTGATTCTAGCTCACGCTGATCTGATCAATCAATTTTGTAACATATTTAAGCACAGTTGTCGAACTAAAAGCTGACAACGATAGATTATGAAGATTGATTATTTTACAGCTCTGGAATGCATTCGTTTAGCAGTCATTGGCCAATATCACTACACTCAAAAATGCCCATGTTTGAATATTATAGTTTGCCAGATTATTAGCTGATCTACTTATATTTTGAGCGTGACAGATAGTAAAGATGGTTATGAAGTACACAATTTAGATACATCAGCCCATTCCCCCCCCCCCTACTAAAGGCAAAAACTAAGACTTTAGCTCTCTGCTAGGTGTTGAGTGTATAAAAGTACTATTATTTTTGTCATTTTTACTCATAGTATTATTAGACTTAGGCACGTTTTAGTTGCATTATTAAGCATTCATACATGCGGTAATATACCTTGATGATTTTGCCCTAATTTCGAAATAAGATCGAAAAGCAAAGGATAACTCCCCAAAATTTAGATTTTCAAGCAGAATTTGATGGAGATAAAGACTCAAACTTATGAGAAGTCTTTGGAGATAAAAATGAAAAAGTTTTATTGTCTTTTATCTAAATTAAATCAAGTTTTATCCTATCAACAACACAATCTGCAGAATTCAAGAGTTTGATCGGATAAGAGCCCTATCTCCAAGCAATTCCAACGATAACCAACTCCTCCTATCAACACACAACCGATCGGATCATCTCCTTTAAATAGAAAAGATCAACCAACTCCTCCTATGCGATTCATGCTTGAAAATTATTCTTTTGTATTTCTTTTGAACCCAGCCATGAACTAAATTAAATTGGCTTGATGTAGGTTTTTGATTGCAATTTAAATTCAAGGTTTATTCATTCTTAGTTTTTACTTTTGCTTTCGAGTGAATCTAGAGAAAATCTTGAGAGTTATCCATTTATCTAGACTCGGGAGAGTTAGATTCAAAAAACAAATGAGCATGATCTTCATTCGAACGATTGTTGGTGAAGATTAATCCACCTTAAGAATAAGGATTGAACTTCAACGGCTAAAGGAGCGCAAGATCGGTTGTTGTTTACCCAAGGTTAACGTAGAGATGTATCACCAAAGCATGCACAATTAACTAGTTCTTCGAGTCAGGGATAACAAGAAGACATTGGAGAATGCTTCGCCGAACCTTGAAGGAAGGAACTCAATTGCCACGGCAATTGAACCAGTGTCGCATCATAATCACTTGCCACGACAATTCAACCGATTTTAGTTGCCACAACAATTAAGTTACCTAAGCAATCAATTGCCGAGATTAACCATTCAACTATCGCACCACTACTCACGATAACCTAGACTACTCTCATTCAATTATTTTCCAATTTTTTTACTTTACTTGGTTTAATTTACTTGTTTTCTCAAAACACCTACCATTACTATTTATCTTTCTTTTCAGCGCAGGAAGTTAGAAAACGGAGTTTCACAAATTCCTGTGGAGACGATATATTTACTATACTATTACTTGCGACGTGTAAAATTACACCGATTGCGAAGCACTCAAAATACGCAATACTAGGACAAGTACGAGACCAAGGCCTAGGGACTCTAATAACGTGCCTCATTTTTGATTTGTTGGTATAAAACCCACCAGGTAAGCAGACCAAAACGCTCTTTGGAAGCAATGGGACAATCGCGAGATAACACCCGGTTTAGTATTAGTACAAAGAACCGAGACCCTAAGTATGTTACAAAACTTGCTAGGATTTTGCTCTTTGGAATGGTGAATTGTGGGGGTATTTTCTTCATGCTTCATTAGTTAACTTTTCTGGCTCATACTGAACCCAGGAACTCGAGATTTGGTGGTTTTACCCTTTTATGTTAAGATGATGGCTTTAAAACCACATTTGAACTCAATCAGGTTGCTCGTAGCTATTGAACCTTTCAGGCCCGTCACAGCAGCTTCAATCCAAAGCTTCACCACATTCTACGCAGCTGCCAAAAACAGTGAAAATTAGTTATAAGCATATAATCCTCCAAATAAATGTCTATTACCCAAACTTCCTACAGGTATCGATTTAGGGCCTGTAATACATCAGTGTGGAAATGTGAAATGAAAATATTCAAGGGTTGATTTAAAGGAAATAACCTTTATTTTGATTAGCATTTGTCTGGCTCAGGTGGCGTTTCATGCTCTATCGAATGAACTATGTTCGGGTCCTGCTGAGTCACCTGAATCTTGTAAGGAGAATAGAAAAGTTCAGCACCTTTCTAATTAATTGCAACAAATTCAGTAACAAAGTATCAGCTCATTGACCTCCTTGTAACTTTCATCATTGTTACTTTTAGATAAAAGGAGCACAGCATCCTACTACTTAACATAAGAGCAGATGTCTCATGCATTTTCCGATCACGTAAAACAACTTTCATCACTACCTAGTTAAAGCCCATAGGATGAGATGTTTACATGTCCTGTAATAGCAAACAACTAATTCATATAGAGGCAACAAGGGAATCTATTATCATTCTATCTCAAAACACTCGTTAGAGAACAATAATGTGAGACAAAGATTAAAATTCAACATTGCAGGCCAAATACTTTCAGTCTCGGCGCATAAGAGAAGAATAGTTTATTATTATCATAGAAAGTTAGAAACATAAAAACAACACATATAAGACCGAGAGCAGGAAAAAGATATGTAGTGTCATACCTTATGGTGATCAGCTGCTTGCCTCTTACCGTATAAAGTGCACAAGTGATGTGATTTGGGCCTTACAACTCTGTCATCAGCCTGATTTCTGATTACAACATTAAGGTTATTGATTATATTCAGAACTTTATCATATTCATGCTCACCCAATGAACCTAAAGCAAATGAATGATTCTGTAGAAGCAACACTGACAAATAATGGATTGTATTAATCAGTAATTTGGCATCGAGTCTGGGAGGTGTAGACTTGGGTGGCTCTTGAAATCTTTCAGTTAAATCTGAAAAAACACCATCTCCAGTGGAATGTGAATTCAAGGCAATATCTGCTGTAGGAATTGGTACAGTATGTGCAATGTCCGCAACACTGTTCAACACATTATATGTTGCATCCGCAATACCCTCCAAGCTGCCAGCAACATTTTCAAGCTGACTTTCAGGGGTAACATACTCTTCCCCAAGATATTGCTGAAGACAGCAAGAATTGACCCCTGAATTTCTAAATGACTCGTAAGGAGTGCCATGCTCCTCTATTGGGTCTCAGACATCATAAGACCAACATATTCCTATATCATTGATTTCTTCTGAAGGATTTGTGCCTGCTATATTAGAACCCCTTATTCCGTCTTCTCTTGACTAGGAAATAACAGCAAAAGCTTCAGTATTCTCAGTATACGAAAAGCTATCTTCTTGACATTCCTTCTGAAGGTAATCAACTTTTAGTATAGAATTTCCAGGAATAAACACAGGCGCCAGAGGATTTAAACTATTATGTGCCACTTTTTCATTCTTAGAACATTCTAATTTCAGAGACACTGACACTCTAGATGAAGATTGACCCTTACAATCTTCCCAATTGACAGGGACTGAATCTCTAAGTGGAGATTTATAAGCCTGGGTTCCTTTCCAACAAGGTGAATCTACATCAGAATCGTCACTGTTGGTAGACCATTTATCATCAAGTATACCTGCTTTCGCACCATGTTGTTCTACAGTCGAGTCTTGATGATCATTGTGACAGGCAATTTGACACTTGGACTTTGCCATAATATAAGGAATTGTAGTCTCATTGTGGACAGGTTCAACAATAATTCTATTTTCACCTTTTTTCTGTTAGGACTAGGTCTAGGCAAGCCACCTGACTCCGCATTATATCACTACCAATCATGCCAGGTACAACATAGCCAAAATAGGAATCCATGTTGCTGACTGTATCAGTGCCATCATAAGCCACATTCTCTAATGGAACAGTATCTACAATTGGAGGACTGTAACTAGCATTTGATGATTTGAAAGTTTGAGCTGAATAAGAAAAACACTCTGGATCAGATGAAACCAGAGCTTCAGGTGCACAAGAAGCAAGATGTGGAAAACATCTCTCATTGGTAATAATAGCTGAATAACAATGACTCAAAGTCGGTGATGATGATGCCAAGTATGACATTTGACTTTGGGTATCTTGAGGTCTTGGAGAAAAGGGCAAACCTGATGATATAGGAAATGGTTTTTTCATACATTTGTTCAAGAAATTTACTTTGGAATTAGCCGGTCGAAAAACACAGATTTCAGTATGTAATTCATCCTCGTCTACCGGTCTAATTCGATTATCTTTTCCGACGACCACACAGCCTTTTTCGTGCAAAACGGAAGGTGTTCTACTAACAAGTTCTGATCTTTCAATGGTACTACCTGGACAAAACCATCAAGAGTTTCAGCCCTAATTGCATGGTCACCAGAAAAGCATAAATTGATTGAAATATGCTGTTTTTTTTAGTAAACTTTCCACCTACAAGTAACCTTCAGTTCATCCTAACCAGATAACAAATTACAAGAATGATTCACGTTCTACACAAGTAATATTGCAGATGCTTAACAAAATCAGAAGCAATGAATCAACAATAGCAAATTAATTAGCTAGGTACAAAATTGAAAACCTGTAAGAAATTGAAACTACCTTGCTCAAGCGGATCATTGCCTAAGCTTGAGGAAGTAGGAGTGAAACGGGTTTGAACTGGAGGATCCTCCGACAGGTAGCTCGAATTGAGTTCAAAGTCAAGGTCATTAACAAAAGGGAAAGCGGTAATTGCAGTAGCGTCAGAGAGATAGGCAGAGTAGCCATGGTGACAATGATCACCCAAATCCAGGTGCGGAAAGGGTTGATCACCACAGGAGGTAGACGACGAAGAAGAAGAGCCAAGTAAAGAGTCAAACGATTCACGGCGGTTGAAAGGGCTGCTGATGGTGAACGGACGCGCCAAAGGAGACAAACGAGACGAGGATGTTGGGATTGAACAGACATTAATGGGTTTACTTCTATCACTCATCGTTCTCCACAAAAGGACCCAAGCCTGTTGGAATCTTCAAAATTCACAGAACATAAATCATATACGAAGAAAGCAACATTTATTTACTTTCAAGAGATTAAAAAGAATAGGGTCTTATTCTTAAGCAAGCTTAAATGCCAGAGAGCCTTAGTTGATCCATGATTTATGTTTCATCGCTTAACAATTTTCTCACTCATAAATAACATGAAAAGATGAATTATTTCAGATTTCATACCTGGAAAAATGAAGTTTGAAGCTGAAAGATTTCTTTTTCTTTTAATTTGTTTGGTTTTTCACCGCGGGCATAGGAAAAACAGTGGGAGGCTCTTCCGCTTCCATTTGAACATAAGAGTCCATTTTATGACAGCTTCTTTAATAAGTCATTGACCATATCTAACACCTACAATTGCCCCTATAAGCGTGTTTAATATGGTTTTGTAATTTTAATTTTAATTTTAATAAATTTTATGAATATTTTATATTCAAAATTTGTTCGAATCTGAAATTTTTTAAAGAATTAAATTATCTATGAAAATGTATTTAATTATAATTTATTATGTCGCTTGTTACCTATATTTTTTAAAAAATATATAAATGAATGAAGAAATTATTAAATTACTACTTTTTTATCTTTTTAAAAAATTAAAATCTACTAATTTTATTAAACGAAAATATATCCGAAATTACAATAAAAGTTCACAACTTAGAAAACAAAACAGCTAAATCCAGACATAATCCTAGTAAACAAAATTAGCGTATCGAGATCAAAAGAGGACCATACAAGGGAAAGGTAATAACCTAACCCAAAGACTCGAAATAAAAGAAGGATACAAACATCACCAAAATCGACAATGATAGGTAAAACCATCAACAAACAACATAAAAATGCATATTACAATGAAGGTACGTTGACAATAAGGTCATTACCACAACTTAATCGCGAATAAGGAACGGTAGATGTAATCGCACATCCAAATCCAGTTCGAGAGTCCGAGACAAGGAGATCAATAACATAATGAAAGGAGCGCCATCATGATCAGTCATGATCAGTCGTGGCGTCGTCAGATCCAACCCTAATAGAAAATTAAAAATAAAAAAAACGTGCAAAAAGACAAAGAAAAACGTACCAAAAGGTAGAGTAAAATCGTGCCACATGAGCAGAATATTTTATTGAAAACTGAAAAATAAAAGAAACGAAACGAAATGATAGATCCCAGTAGTCGGTGACCAATATTAAAAATGTCGTCGCCACCGGTGTTTAAAGAAAAAGAAAAATAAGAGTGAGTGGCTTTATAGTTAAGAAAAAAAGATTAATGATACTACTTTTTTATCTTAATACTATTCGTTATAAAACTTGATGATTTTTTTCAATTAAATAGAGAGATATTACATTTTCGTGACGGGATTTGAACCCATACAAGATGAAGCAAGATGAGCATCTTCAGTCACTAGACCAATTAATGGATCTCAACTTGATTTTTTAAGGGTAAACAACATAAATGACCACCATACTTTGGGTTTAGTCTCGATTTGACCATTATACTTTTTTCAAAGCAATTAGACCACCATACAATTAAAATGGTCTCAATTTGACCATTTGCTGTTAGAACCTAACGAGGGGAATAACGTGGCAGTTAGTAAAATTTTGTGTAATTACACATTTGGTCCTCGTTACTTATACATTCTATCAATTTGGTCCTAATTTTAATTTAATAAAATAAATTACACATCTAGTTAGGTGATTTATTTTATTAAATTAAAATTAGGACCAAATTGATAGAATGTATAAGTAACGAGGACCAAATGTGTAATTATACAAATTTTTACTAACTGCCACTTTATTCCCCTCGTTAGGTTCTAACGGCAAATGGTCAAATTGAGACCATTTTAATAGTATGGTGGTCTAATTGCTTAGAAAAAAAATATAATAGTCAAATCGAGACTAAACCCAAAGTATGGGTGGTCATTTATGTAGTTTACCCATTTTTAATTATTGGTATAAAATCATTCCTACTTATCTATTAATTCAAATAGACCATCCACCTAACAAAGTGCACGTGGAACACACCTTTGGACATTGACAACATTTAAAGAATTTCCACCGTTCGCGAAATATCAAACAATTCAAATATTCATTTTGTTATGTACCTTATGCACGAAGTAAAACCACTTTGTAAAAAATGGGGATAAGTTACCTTTTTAGTTTTGAATTTGTTTATTTTTAAGGTTACTATTTGCTATATTATCTGAATAACAAAGGTAAGACAATGGAGCAGATTCCATCTGAATATATTCTCTCTTACAATCCCCACAATATGAACATTTCATAACTATTACTTGAAAGAAAAACTACATAGATACATTAATAAATTACACATTGATGAAATTCTTTTCACACTGGAAGAGTTATTTTGCAAATAATATTTTACATGCATGAATATGATCATCATGGTGAATGAAGGTACCGATTTAATTTCTATTTTTATGTTTTTTACATGAGAGAGCAGACGTTGACATTGTCATCGTTGAACAAGTTGCTGACTTTGTCGTCTTCGCAAATAGTTACAGGAATGTTACCATGCCTGTGTCCTAGGTTGTATCCATGTCTGTGGTAGTTGTAACTCTCTCTGAACTCGTTGGTCGTGTCTTTGAAGTATTTGGCGGTTGTGGTAAAGTACGGAGGTAGATAAGGGTAAGGTCAGAATTCAGCCCTCTTCCCTGTTCTCCTCACTTGCTTCAGCACCTTGTTCCGATCGATGTACCCGATCACCGTTACCTTCTTCATTTCGATGTCTACTTCCACCGAGTCTATCCCTAACATTATCGATGTTATCAACCATCAATATCGATCATATGAAACAACTATGACCATCGGATACAAGAATTAGTCAGTACACGGTGTACCTCTAAGCTTGTAAATGGCGTTTTTGACTACTCTCTCGCAACCGGTGCATCACATCCTGACTTTGAGGTCCACGGTCTGTCAATTAAGCGAAGATTATGAAATGAGTCCCACTTTATTCCTTTCTTCTTCTTAAAGCCCCTTTTATTTATAGGAAACCTAAGGGATTAAGAAAGCCCGGCATGTTGGAGATTCTTGAATATCCAATCAGACAAGGGAACATGGTCTTAAAGTTGGTTCACGAAGGGGAAAGAAAATGAAAATCAATAAAAGAGGAGAGTAGAGGAGTTTGGATATGAGTGTCAGATACGGATATATTCGGTTTTGTTTTATACTTTTTTTTTCTATATAAAGAAGATCATACTCTTATTATATTCATGTAAGGTATAAGTGAAGAAACGAAGGTGAAGGGTGAAAGAAAACAACTTACCTAGATAGATAAAAGAAAAAGAGAATATGGGGAGCAAGGGAAACCTGCAAAGAAAGTGGTCGACCCTTAGCCTTGGGCATGTTGTAGTTATTGACGCTTTTGTTGTTGTTGTCCCTATAGCCAAAGAAACAGCAAGCGATGGCAGATACAATAGAACCAAATGCTTTCCCTAATAAGTTAGCCATTACAAACAAGTCTGCTCAAGTTTATAAAGAGAAAACTGAAGAAAGACGACAAATCCAATCATAAGATATTCCCTCCCTTTCCCTTAGGTTGTAATCTCTTTGGTAATATATTCCAAAGCAATCCCAATACTATTCAAGGGACGGATCATTTAATTTATTATATATATCCATTGGAGCTCACACATGTGTATGAAAATTTTATAAAATAAACCCTTTTGGAAGGGAATGGTATCCAAGTATCGTGTCAATGCTTGAAAAGTGGGTCAAGCCAACATGATTATTGCTGATACACCCAGAAGAGGAGATAAATTAGTAGTATTCCAATACAGCAACATCTATCTAGAAAGCTTAGCAGAGTTTTATTCCCTCGCAAGTTATAAATGTCATTACATTTTTCATGCAGTCCTAGAGAAAAGTATGGTTTGCAAGGGGACATATTCCAAATTTTCTGATAAAAGTAGGGCTACCTTAGATATAATCATATCAATACCTATATTTTATAGGTTTGTGTTATTCCTACCCTACATGGCTACTCGCAATATATTTTGTATGATTGACTCAAAATAATGTTAACCTTCGAGATATATGCGCCATTGTAGTTTACCCTGACCAACTTTTCTTTTGTATATTTATACGAGTTAGTGACAATTTGGTGATTACCATTGGAAGCATAACTTGTTTAAAGAAAAGATCACAACTTTCCCTTGAAGTCATAATTAATCAGGGAAGCCATAAGTTGCATTGTTGCGGTTTGATTCTGTGTTTTTAATAGATTCCACAGGCCATAACTCAGCAGGAAAAGCGACAAGTAAAGCAATATCTAAGGGAATAAATTAAGATGCTCAATAAGCTTAAATGGTCTCACTTTCAGGAGTCTCCATAACGACCATCCTTTCAAATGTTTTTTTTGCCTCAGTGGAGTAGGTCCCTGCTATGCCCTTTGTTGTGGGCTGGGGTATCCGAGTTGCTCGTGATGAGTAAAACAGGACTCGATTCAAAAAGAAAAATTAAAATAGACTCGATTCAAATTTTGTAACTTTAATTCGATTTGACTCGACTCAAAAATAGTTCAAGTTCCAAATATGATCGAATAACTCAAAAGTTTGAATGAGCATTTTTTTACAATTTATTCTTTCAACTTTGCACTCTATTTAATTCAGTAATTTGACTCGATTCTTATAAATTCTTTCATTCCATCAATCCTTTGACTCCTTTACACTCTCTGTCAATATTTTTTTCCTCAAAATTCCTCTTAAAAATAATATTATATAGTTTTAAATAATATTTGACCTATTAAATAATATTGAAATTGCAATCACACGTGGAAAAATATGAACAAATTTATATGTATATCTTGTATGGATATAGAAAGTCATTCAAATTGAAATCAATCAGTACAACAATATTATAAATATTTATAATTAAATTTGTACAAAAACTCTAAACAATTTGAATTTCATAAACTTCACTCAAAAAAAAGTTCAAATGAAATTTAAGCGATAAAATATAACTTCTCAACTCAACTAACTCGAAATTTTTTTACTCTACTCTATCAAATACTCACCCCTAGTGTTGCAAGAAACTATATCATAATAAAGGCAAGTCCAACTAATTTTAGAAGCTATACATTAATCAATCAAAAAGCTTGTCTGGTTTTCAACTAATATTACCAGCACTGGAATATATTATCAGCCAATTCATCTACAATAAAATTTTGACAATGTTAAGGTAAAAGAAGTATGGTAAGAAAACACTCTCTCCAAGCCAGTAGTAAAATTAAAGGCCACTTATTATACAAAGTACACTCCCCTATTCTTCATACAATATGCTTACACATGGGGAACAATTTAAATATCCTGATCGTATTTCCTACAAGATACAACGGGAATATGGTCTACCTACCTACAGCCTGCTTCAACATCATCAAGAAGTCAAGATCCAAGCTATCTCCATATCCCCGTGATGAGCGCGAACAAGATGGTAATGATGGAAACGATGAAAACATGAATTAAAGGGGAGCTTGAGCAAAGAAGAGCAGGAGCTGCCTTTAAATGCACCGATGGACCCTTTTGGCTGCTGCTATGATGCTCACCAGCCTGCTTCACCCTCTGCCTTGGCTTTGTACAAGATTCATCAGCAAAATCCCCGTTGCCATCGAACTTGAGAGACTTGTTCTCTTTTTCCGACTCATCAGAGCCAGAACTTTGTCCTGTAGCTTCAACTTCAGCAACCTGCATTCAAAGCATTGAAAGATATTGTTCACTTTCAGAAATGTACTTCAGTATATACTAATATTATACTTTGGCCTTTGCCAAAATAAAATGGAAGGTAAAATATACACAGTACTAAAAAATAGTTTTTCCTAGTTAATTTACCTTCTGCCTTGATTTTGTACAAGATTGATCAGCAATATCCCTGCTGCCATCAAACTTGAGTAACTCGTTCTCTGACTCATCAGAGCTAGAAGTTTGGCCTGTAGCTTCAGCTTCTGTGACCTGCATTCAAAGCATTGAAAGATATTGTTCACCTTTTGAAATATACTTCAGCATGCTAATATTATACTTTGACCTTTGCCAAAACAAAATGGAAGGTGCGATAAATACAGAACTAAAAATTAACTTTTCCAAGTTAATCTACCTTCAGCCTTGGTTTTGTACTAGATTCATCAGTAATATCCCTGCTGCCATCAAACTTGGGTAACTCACCCTCGTTCTCCGACTCATCAGAGCTAGAAGTCTCGTAAGAGCTAGAAGTTTGGCCTATAGCTTCAGCTTCTGTGACCTGAATTGAAAGATATTATTCACCTTTTGAAATATACTTCAGCATGCTAATATTATCCTTTGACCTTTTCCAAAACAAAATGGAAGGTACAATAAATACAGAACTAAAAACTAACTTTTCCTAGTTAATCTACCTCCAGCCTTGGTTTTGTACTAGATTCATCAGCAATATCCCCGCTGCCATCAAACTTGGGTAACTCACCCTCTTTCTCCGACTCATCAGAGCTAGAAGTTTGTCCTGTAGCTTCAGCTTCTGTGACCTACATTCAAAGCATTGAAAGGAATGTACTCCACTATACTAATATTATACTTTGCCTTTGCCAAAACTAAATGTAAGGTATAATAAACACAGCCCTAAAAATCAGCTTTCCTAGTTACTCTACCTGAGTTAGAGCAGATTGAACTTCTTCTTCACTGAGACCAGGACTTGTCATTTTCCCACCAACGCAAAAGCCTGCAGAACCATTCACTGGTCCAGTAGAAAGTTCCATTTGCAAGCGTATTCTTCTTGGAGCAGTACCACTATTTGCAATATTCTCTAACTCGTCAGAGCTAGAAGTTTCTCCTCCAGCTTGTTCTGTGACCTGCATTCAAAGAATTGAAAGATATTGTTAAGTTTAAGAAATTTACTTCAGTATATTAATATTATATCTTGGCCTTTGGCAAAAGAAAATGAATCGCAAGATAAGCAACATATCAACAGCACTCAAAACTAGCTTTCCCTGGTCACTCTACCTCAGTTAGAGCAGATTGAATTTCTTCTTCTTCAGCAAAGACGGCACTTGTTATTTTTCCATCATTGACACAGCCTACAGAATCTTTCAGTGGCCTAGAAGAAAGTTTAATATGCAAGCGTATTCTTCTTGAAGCAGTGCCTTGATTTACAATCTCTGAATTTGGTCGTCGCTGAGAACCACGGGTTCTAGTCTTGATTCCAGTTCCAAGAGTTCTAGTGTTCATTCCAATACCACCACCAAGATCACCACCACTATTCACACAATTCTTCAGACTGGTCAATTGTTGCAAACTATTGATATTACCCATTGCAGAATCAGTAAATGAAGTTACTTGGCCGACAGAATAATTGCCAAGTCCACCAATATTTCTGGTTCTAAACTCTTGGTTATAAAGTGTTGCTTGAGGATAGATCAATTCAAACGAATCGTGCACTTGCTGGGATTGCTTGTTATCAATATCCCCACCAAGCCACCTCCGAGCTCCAACCTCTGTATCAAACTGGTAAAAGAAGTTGAAAATATAAAAGTTAAGTTAGAATCCAACAGTATACAAAATCTAACAGCCTTAAAACCAAAAATTAGATACAAAAAAAGAAGCTGAAACCAGAGTAAAGCTCAAAAATCTAAACAAACGCCTGAAGGCTACATGCATAGGAACACAAAAGCTAATAGCAAGTTTCTTCTTTACCTGTAATTGTGGCATTTCAGTGACTGTGTCGGTGAACATGCCATTTTCTTTGAGATATGAGGTTTCTAGTGGTGTTGCCCTTGGGATGAACGAATTACCAGACAAAGGCATCTCTGTTCCAGCAACCAAATTCTTCTGAGTGTTTGACTCTCCACAGGAGTCATAATGGTTATTAAAGACGTCATCCAACAAAGAGAACGATACATCTTCCTCTCTAGTCCCATCGTGGAAATGAAATCCATTTTGATCATGGCCAAAATCACTTGCATAAGGAGAGTCCATGCAGAGTGGCAGATCTTCAAACAAATGTGAGTTCATTGGGGGTGAAAAGACTTTGTAATCAATTTCACCATAATTGGGTTCATACAAATTCGAACTGCCTTCCAGGAAGGGATATTTCTGTGTTAAAAAGCAAGAAAACAGTCAGTCACCAAGTATCACGATATAGTCAAAGATAAAACAACGATTATTGCAACAATCCCAAACCATAGATAAAATTATCTACTCCACACCTCCACCACATTTTCTTCTGTAGCATGGTCATCTGCATTAGAAGTCATATGACTATAGCAGCTGCAGGTATCAGCTGTCACTTGATCATTTTGCATTAAGTTATTAGGCTTTTGAGCATGCATCTCAGATGAGACGGTATCCTGCAGAAGATCCGATGAAGTGTCATCCGGAGAAGATTTTATCATGGCAAGAGAATATCCCGTTTGTTCCACTTCATCATAATTTGCGGCATCATTCTTCTCTTCTACTTTATGAAACAATCGAAACAGAACAAATGCAGTCTGCCCCAAACAAAAGAAAAGGTCGGTGAACCAACCACTATTGCTTTCCTTACAACTAAAACTAAAGATAGCAAAATATTGAAGTCCATGAGGATAGTTGCAGCAAGTAAGTAAGAAATAAAAAGAAAACCTGGCCAGGGGCAGTGCCATCAAGGTCCTTGGTAGTGGGACGGTATTCGTGCATGATCCAGTTGGTACGCTCACCCTTGGGAGCACGACCCTTGTAGAAAACCAGGGTCTTCTTCATGCCGATAAGGAACTTTTTGGACTTGATGGTTCGATCTTTACCGGTGGCTTTCCAATACCCTTTATCCGTTGCTCTGTTGGAACGGTGGCCATTGGGGTATTTCCTGTCACGAGGACAGAAAAAGAACCACTCCAGGTCGTTCGATTTTATTACCGACAGTCCTGGATTCAATTCAAACGTCCCAAGATTCAGAAACCAAAATTAACTAATACTGGAATATAAAATATTTTCCAACATACAGAGGAACATCAAAAAGGAATATAACGAAATTTCCAGTTTTAGAAAACATGAATAAAAACTTTGTGAACTATATATATTACAAGTGTTTGGAATAAAGGAATTTAAGGTATCAAAGATTCCAGACAATTCTTCACCGAATAAATTCTGCTCTCTTTTTTCCTGAAAAAAAAACTAAAACAAGAGAGAGAGATACCAGGCAAATCCCAGGGTTCCCATTTGCAGACATCGATTTCAGGAATGACCTGGACCTCGGAATGACGACCATTGATCTTCAACCTGAGGTAGTGATTGATGAGCTCTTCGTCAGTCGGCCTAAATCTAAATCCTAAAGGCAAAGTTCCCATCGTCAACACTGCCATTTGCTAAACCCAAACCAAACCTCAAAATTCAATCAAAATCACAGCTTCTTTTAGGTTTCAAAAACCCAGAAAACGTCTATCTTCAACTGTAAGTAAACTCGTCTGCCTTGTTCGATTACTTAGCCTAGGCTCTTTCGTTTTCGGATTTTGGTAATCGTCTACTTCCTGCGCAGCTGAATTCGTTAGATATGGACTCGGGTGCTCCGTCCAAACAGAGTCATGTGACTCTCACGTGATGTTATCCTTGCCTGCGGAACTTCCGTGTCGGTTTCTCATTCGTTGGATTGACTAATCATTTGAGCCTGCGGCGTATACTATAACAACCAAATGCCGCGTAAAAGTGTAGAAAGCAAGCACTGCATGTTTGTAATTACCAAAAGACCCCTGATGACTGGAGAAAAGGAGAAAGCAATGGAACACTGTGCTTAGCTTATCCCGCAAGACTCTTCTCCTTAGGCCTTAGCTTCAAAAAAGTAATCTCAGTAGTGCTTCGCTTTTTGCTTTTTAAAATTGGATTAAAGTAAAATCGTGCGCCACCGTCCCTGCATTTCTGTATTTCTTTTTTCAGTATTTTGCTGCAAATATTGTTGTAGGATTCATATTATTTTTGTTGAACTAGTGGCACTTGAATAACCATTTTTGTTGGGTTGGAGAAGCGAGAATTTGTATGCATAAGTAATAAGGATTATATGGAAGCAACTACTTATATTTTTTTTAACATATGGTCCGTTTGTTTCATGTAATTCATTTTACGAAAACCGTTTTTCTCATTATCATGTGTTTGGTTGACGTAAAATAAGTTGGCCAATATAATTCATTTTCCTGGTCAACATATTTTCCTTTGCATTTCATGTAAATTGTTTTATGGTTTGATTTTTCGTAAAACAAATTTCCAACTTTTCACTTCAAGACGTGAACTCTAAACTCCAAGCCTTAAACTATAAACTCTAAACTCTAACCTTAAACCATGAACCCCAACCCTAAACTCTAAATTCTAAAATATAAACTATAAACCTTAAACCTTAAACCCTAAACCTTTAACATTGAACCCTAAACTATAAACCCTAAACCTTAAACTTTGAACCCTAAACATTAAACCCTAAACTATAAATCATGAACCTTAAACGCTAAACTTTGAACCCTAAACCTTAAACTATAACCCATGAACCTTGAACCCTAAACCCTAGTCCATAAACCATGGACCCTAAACTATAAACCTTAAATCTTACACCCTAAACTATAAACCCTAAACCATGAACTATAAACCCTAAACCATATGCAAGAGGGCTACCTTATTTATGAATTCGATAACATGTGTAGCTGCAATAGAGTATGTCTAAATAGGGTTTTGAAAAATGGAGTACGAGTGAAATTGGAAGTCTCCAAAACAGAGAATAAGGTAACAATTTTAAATTTCGGTTGTATTCTAAAACTTTGTTTATTGACATTTATTCATGTTGATCTTTAGGGTTGGGGAGTCCGGACTAGTGAACAAATTTTGAGTGGCACGTTTGTTTGCGATTACATTGGTGAGATTTTTGATTTACTTTAAAAAAATAAAATATAATAGTATAATTTAATTTAATTTTTTCAAAAAATGAAAAATAAAAAATAAAAAAAATTGTAATGCGTTTGTTTTATTAAAATAGATTTTAAAAAATATTTTCAGAAAAATTTACCAAACAACAAAAAATAAATTACACAGCATCATCCAAACATAAAAAAATACATTCCATAACATGTTTTTCAGAAAATGTAATTCATTTTCTAAATTTATTTTTTAAAAATAATTTTCAGTGAAATAAATATACCCATATATTCGTAGTTGAAGCTATTCAGTTTCAATGTAATCAAAATTCGAATCAAACATGCGAGCAGGTTGAAGTTGAATATGATTTCTTGCTCCGATGCTCGAAAAAGATTCCATCCGCCTTGGAAACTGGACCAAATGCATCATCAATTCTCCTCGACAGACCACGGTTCAGGCTACTTCCTCTTTTTCGGGTGTACTAAAGTGGGAGGACTTGTTAATTACGGATTTACTAACAGTTAACAAGTATAATCGTTATATTTTACATATTAATTAATTAAATTTTAAAATTAAATAATTTTAGTTAATTAAACTGTTAAAAATAATGATAATAATTAATCTATAAATTAAATGTTATTAAATTATTTATACATATATTTAATTTACAAGATTAATTGCATCAATATCGATGTCCTCGTATAATACAAGATAATTTTATTGAGTTGGAAGAATTAGAAGATGATTAGTCTTTGTAATCTAATTAATAATTATTTTTAATCTTTGATTTTCTATTATTACATTATATTTCGTATACTAACTTATTTCATATTTTGAAATATATGAACGAAAGATTTAACACTCAATCAAATAGCAATTATGATTAATGAGTCATGTTTCATTTTAGATGAAGCCAGTGAAGACTTTGGGTGATTTGATCCTAGAATTAACTTGTAGCTTCTTGCACTAACTCATGAAAGTTTCATTTACCTTATGTTTGTTAAATATTTGTCTCTAAAATTAGTTAGATGGTGTATTTTTATGTGTTGAACTTTGATTATGTATTGTTACGTGCTGAACACTATTGAAACTTGAAACTTTAAACTTTAAACTAAATATAAAGTTTTGTGTATTTTGTGTTGTGTTGGAACTTTATAGTATGTATATAGTTTTCTTTTTTAAAATTAGGTATGGAGTTTGTGTTTAAAATCTCTATATTTAAATACTTTTTTTGACAATTTTAATATAATATTTATTGGAGAAATAATTTATTATTTCCGAAATAAGTAGTGAACATGTAGAGAAAAATTGTAATAGATTACATGTTAATATGTAATCGAAGTGTTAGCGATTAACTGTTTCTTATCGGTTATGTTACAATTAATAAAATTGAATAACCGTTATAACGATTAATTAACCGTTTAGGATAAACGATACGATTAATCGACCATGAACACCTCTAGTGTTAACCTTGCGGCAACGTCTATCTTTGGCACTACACTAATCTAAAAAAGATTAATTACTTATAAGACAGTAACTGCGCGACACAAAAATCATTCCCGGTTAATTTATTCATTATCATGTAATAGTTGATGATGATCTTTAGTTTTGCAGTATACTATTTTCTTACAAATTTTACACAAATGTAGTGATGATTAACATAGGAAAAGTAGAATAATAATAATAATAATAATAATAATAATAATAATAGTTTAGATCTCAAACTTGTACTCTACTATGAGAAAACAGACTCACAAAATCACAATATTCTCCTCATAAAATATTGAAAAGAACCCACGCTATTAATCTGGCAACTCCAACCAATTGCCAATTCAATCATCTTTTTCAATAATCAATATAATCAAGCTCAATTAAACTCAAAGTCAAAAAAATGCAGCTTCCGTCAAAAAGCAGTGGGCATGGAATTTTGATATTCTTTTGGCTTCCTATTCCCATACGAAATATGAAAGATCCGCCGTGTGAATCCAGAATAATATCACTTTGATTTCAACATATTTATTGATAATTAAACAATCAAGGAAATATAATTATTCATCACCAAAACTTTAGACCGTGACATACGTATCCAATCCAAAAGTTTCATGTCTGGTTTGATCGTATGAATTCTCAAACCAGTTAGGGAGAATGTTACAAACCGACTCATGGAATATAGATTTTAGAGTAACAAACAATGGTGCCGTCCCGGGGTAACAAGAACCACGTACTTGGCTTGTACGCCCGGCTCGGATTTTACTATATACAGATTTACCTACAAAGCAGGATGATAGGCAAGAGTTGCATTTGCTTCTACCCTTTGCACGGGCACGGCTCTCCTAATACTCCACTCATGGCAGAATTCAAGGGCGAGTCGAAGGGCCGTTCCGAGTCCTAGTATGACAATAACACCTGTACAATGTCTCTTCAAGCATAAATGGCAGAGCTACACTTCCTAAGAATGTTATTTCTTACAAGCAGGTATGGGAGGTGTACATACCAATTATGATGTTAACAGGCACTGCAGAGACACCCAGAGTAATGGATATTAGGACATCCAACATTAAACCACCAATGAGGATTGAGAATGCCACCCATAGTGGACTAAAACAACCCTGTCATAAACAATGGTTTGATACAAAATTAACATAAACAGGAAGATTTTCTCAAGAATAAGATTAACCCCAGTATACAGGCACAATTATCTACTTACCCTTTGATGTTCATGTGGTGCAAAGCTTTGATCAACCCTCCAAACCCTGTAACTTGTCTGCATCATCAAACACATTTGAGAATCAATCTAGGCATGACTATGGGATGTTATAAATAAACCACGAAACGTAATAAAACGACGCTGCACCAGTTTTCTATGTTTGCTTTGGACTAAAACTCAATACCATCACTTAATACTCAAACACCATCAGATTATTTACTCAACTTTGCAATCACCCCCTATCCAACCCAAAGATGATATCGAATGTCTGGTATCGTGTAGGCTAAACAAAATAAAACAAGCAAAGTCATCCTCAGGTTTATATTGCTAGCCCTCACTTTCGCACAGAATACTTACACTGGGATGGGACTCTGGAGCTGATACATTTACAGCTACTGCTCTGCATGACAACAGTCGATAAAATCATGTATCAGCTACAGGTAAGCTAATTTTAATGCATGAAATTAAATTTGGAATAATTACTGGCATATTTCGCATTTGTTGGATCCTTTTGTACGAAACCAAGTGTCAATGCAGGATCGATGTGCTTTTGCAATACCACCTTTACATTGGCACCCAAGATCTATAAGACCTTCTTCCTTCTCCTGTTGACAAACTCTAAAGAAACATACAGATAGTAATTAGTTACAGTATTCGATACTACAGATTGTTTTCAAGATTAGCAGAAAAAACAAGTTGAAGGCTAGAGGTAGTCATAATAATGGATGGTGTATTTAAGATTGCTGACTGACCAGAAAATTGAGTACTAGCTTAGTTTGAGAGTGCTGAGCACTTAAGGTCCTCCTCAGGAGAGTTTCGTAGACAGGGTTTTCGAAGATTACGGAACTAAAAAAATGATTGACTGACCACAATAAAAATAAAGACCATCTAAATGAAGCTTTTGCTCAAGCCTAATCCTAGGGGCCTAATGTCACCAAAACCTTTATGCAGCATTCTTTTGGTAAATTATAATGAAACTGTACAATAAAAAATACTCATTATTATTGTTCTGCATTAGCCGGTGATCGGCAATCACCTAACTTTTAGTTGTCGACCGTCGGTGTTTATTATTTTTTTGTACGTATTTTTTCTGTACGTATTTTTTCTGTCCTTGTGACACGTGTTTTCTTTATAGTACGTATTTTTTCTGTCCTTGTGACACGCGTTTTCTTCTGTCCTTATGACATGTTTTCTTTGTTTTTGTAGTTTTTGTTTCATCTGTCATTGTGACATGATTCATCATACCCTAGCAGTCGATCGTTGCTCGCATAGAGTTTTTTAATCGGCGCTAGTTCCTGATTATGATTTGGTCGGTAGTCACGCAAAGGTAAATCCCTACTCTGTTGATGGTTGTTTGCCGATGTAATCAGTCTTGGGTAGCGGAACATTCTGCCTGATAGTTTGGATCGCTCACCACTCCTTTTTAATCAATTATGAGGCCGATTGGATAGAGACAAAGAGATTCAGGAAGCTTCTGAATCTTGATTGTATGCTTATCTCCATAGAAATTTTTTACTTTTCTTTATTTTTTAGTTGTAAGAAATTTGGGTAAATTAATCTCATTATTTTTCTTCCTAGATGTGTTGCAAGTGTGATATTTTTTATGGTTATAATAAAAATTCAGTGGCCATATTAAAAAAAAAGAGAGAATTGAGACTACCTCTAGGCTACGTGTAATGCTTAGGGAAATTAACATGAACAGTTAAAGATTTCATCCATGGGACTTCAATGACCATACTAACAGATACTCAAGCCTCTTAATTGAGCACAAAGGTATCACAAACCTGCATTCGACGTCGGAACTAGTGTTCCTCGAAAAATAGCCCTTTTGAGGAGGCACACGAGGCAATTCCTCCATAATGCAGTCCATATCTTTTGATAATTGAGCAACATGAGACTCACCCTTTGTTACCACGATGGTTAACAATGTGGGACTGGCCCCAGAGGCCGAATCCTTAACCGAGCCTGGCACTGGCAGCCTTTCCTCCTGAGGCAACACCAGGTGGTTTCCCTGCTTCTCAAGGTCAGGTTCAGGTAAAGTACTGGAGTGGTAACTAGCTCTGGTGCTAGTCTCATTTGAACCTTCATTCTGCATCTGAATGTAATTTTTACACCGTTTAAACTATCTCCCTGTGGTTCTAAAAGATTAAATTTCGTGAAGTTCCCCAGCACCCTCACTGTTGATTTCAGAAACATTAAGAAAACAACCAGCAAGTCAATCAAAACCTTAGAGATTACGTAATTATTAACAAGTAAAATTGCAAAACGCCAGACTTAAGCCCTTCAAAATGTGCTTAAAACAGAATATATACAACAGACAGTTGTATAGTTAATAGTTCTATTACTTCGATTCTAGACTAGAAACCATGAAAACAAAAACAACCCATCAGACATAATCCACTAACAAGATATCTGCTTAAAATTAGCTCAGAGAAACTAAAATTTCGGTGTGCAGTGACAAAAAGCAAGCATATACAAAAAGGAGCAAAAGACATAGCAAAGTGAGGAGCCTGTACCTGAAGAATATTTGCTTCCTTTGAATCACTTATGACTTTGCTGACAGTCGAGAGTTGAACAAACAACAGCAACAATGAAAGAAGAAGAAAGTGGGAAAGAAACTATAAAAAAAGTGATTAAATGGAGAACAGTTTAAAAAATATCCATCGAAGCTTTTGTTATTAATGAGCTTTTTTATTTTTTTTCTTTGATATTTTAGTTTTGCATGTCTGTTTTGGAAAACAAATTCATGTATTTCAATTTTTGAAATATTATCACTGGTGGAAACAAATTCTTCATGGGGAATGATTTTATAGAAAAAATACTTAGAAAATGGGTTTCCATATACAAGATTTTTATTTTGGGTCACTCGCTAACCATTCCATGTCTGTTTGCAAAATTATATTAGTGGCTGAAATGAAGTGGGAAAAGCTGGCTTTTGTTTTGGAAGGAAATCCGAAAAGGACAGTGCAAATGCTATTGATAATGCACGGATTATTATTAGAAGCGGGAAAAGCTGGCTCTTGTTTTTGAAGGAAATCCGAAAAGGACAGTGCAGATGCTCTTGATAAGGCACGGATTATTATTATTATATAAAATTTTTAAATTTACATTTTGATTGTTAGATGAGTATAGATGAATGATAGAGGACTGTGATTCAATTGGTTTTGATGTTATTCTTACTATTATTATTATTGAGCCGTCTTGTGTGATTACAAATTGCTTGAAGCCAGATGACTTAAAGCTAATAACATTTTATTTTTTACTAGAATCACTTAATGGGTTGATTTTGATGCTATTATCTAAAAAAGGTTTTACAAAGATAAAAAATAATGTAAGAATTTATAATGTCTAATGCATAATCCATATATTACATAGTCAATGGCAACGCCAACTTTGGTCACTAGAATCACTTAATGAATTGATTTTGATGTTATTATCTAAAAAAGGTTTCACTCTTATTCTTCCCCTCAAATCTCTTGAATGAAAAAAAAAAAAAAGTTAAAGAGCGCAAGAGTGACAAAAGTCTATATGTATGTATAGGAGCTTAACCAATTTTCAAGTAATCCCTCTGCTTACTGCTTTAATAGGGGAACAATTCAAATCCTTGAATTGCCATGGAAGGCACTTCTTTATTCCATATCAAACTCTATAGTTTTGACCGTACGGCTATTCTTATATTTAAATGTTTTTCAGTTTCGGCTCCAACTCCAAATCGCATTTGCCTCTCTCTTCCTTCCCAAACCCGATTTTGTTTTGTTTTGTTTTGTGTTACTAAATAATGCCTCTGGAATCAAGCAAGCCTGACCACTCCTCTGGCGAAGGAGATAATCATAGAGTACTTGACAAAGAAATCAAAGACATGATCTCCGCCATAACTCGCCACGTTTGCGGTATTCATAAACCGGGGTCAAGCCACGGCGGAGATGAGGATGACGGTGATGAGCATGGTGTGAGAATTATAACACTTTCCGGAAGCAATGCCGGGGCCACAATGCGAAGCGAGTTGGATGAGAAATCCGGTAGTCCACATGGGATTTCACTTGGCGAGCCTGATAAATCGAGTACCTACGTGAACAGCAATTTCCAAGCTGTTAACAACTCAATCATGCTCGGCAGCAGCTACAACACCAATGATCCTGGTGTCCATTTGGACATCTCGGATGTTTACGAACATGAAGGCAAGAAGTCAGCAGGTAAGCACGGGAGGGGAAAGAAAACAGAGAAGGATTCCACCAAAACCGAACATTCCGATTAAGTTAACGAACACGAAATTGCAGTCAAAAGTGCTGAAAAGAAGTCTTGTCCAAGTCAATATAAATCTTTGTATTGCTTTACTTAATATCCAAGATTATGTTTGCATGACAGCATGTAAAAGGTTCTATTACTGCAAGTTCTATGAAATCCCAGTATGCAATCTGGATTCGGCCAAACTGAAGAACGACAAGTCTAGATATTTCATTTCAAAATTGATTAACTTGTTGAAGAGGTACTATTACTGCAGTCTATATAACCATGTGTAGGCTTTGAAGGAAGGCTGCCATCACATATACCTTAATTCAACCTATGTAGAAGTCTTAAACAGATTAATGAGCATATTGCTCGTGTTCTGGAGACAATATGAAAAGGTACATATGATATATTCGGAACTAAGGTCGCTATACGAAAGTACCGTTTTTTCATGTGAATCTGCACTACTTAACTTGGAGGTGAAACTGAAAGCACATCATACCAAACTATGGAACAACGGATACAACTCTACAAAACATAAGAATACCATGTATTCTATGCAATCATTCAGAAATTCCCCAATCAAAACAAAGGTGGAAATTTTTTCTATCAATCCTATTAATCTGCTTTCCTTACAATCTAATCTGTATAGTACCTCTTATAGAATCAACTACCTCTACTGAACTTCTGTTTACATTTCGAAACAAACGAAATTTCTTTCTCTCCAAATATGATGGATGTAACCACTCCATGCCAACTTCAAGATTAAGGTAAGGGATTTAGCTTTAAACCTTGCACATCCCTAATTCAGTTCAAAATCCCAGCCTTGAACTCCTCTATTGATCCGACATAACTTGAGTACTTAAATTCCAGAAATCATCATCTTTAATGATATATGCTCTCAGCCAAGCAACCCGAAGAGATTGAAATTTTTATGTACTCTACCACACTGTTTTACCGTAAACCTCATTTTCCAGATGCTATAAGGATGTTCTACGTTGCAATATTGAGTTTAAGTTAGTGAAAGGGTGGCTATATTGAATTTTCTTGGCTATATTGAATTTTCTTACTCAATTTTAGTTGATGAGCTTTGTATATCATGGACTCTCAATCCCGGAAACAATGGTGCATCCATCACAAATTTGTTAAAAAAGTAAACTATTTTCTTGATTTCTTTGTTTCGGAACAATTGAACAAGAAAAGTTGAAACATATTTGATGGTATTAATCAAGAGGTTATTCGAATACCACATGAACGAACTTAAAGTTAGGCGGCAAAACGCTACTTGGTCTCAGGACAATTTGAATCACAAGAAACTGTAATGACTGGTAACTGAGCCTCTTGTTCCCTAATCTTTTTGGCTTGTTGAGCAATTGTTGTTGCACAGTTCTGCATCTCTCTGTTCTTGCCCCAAAGAAGAATATACAGTCCGAGTATGACAACGATTGAACCCAACAAACTGCTCGTTCGAGTGGCAGGGAAGAAAGTTAGCAGCGAGTATTCATCAGCTGGTAAGTGCATAAGAAAATGTATTTATTAGGTAGGAGTTAGGATAATTAATCAACCTCCCCAGATTGAGTTGTTCATGAAGGATGGGGATATCAAACATGGCTGCCAGTATCTGGACAAGAGGACTGAAGGCTGCTGTGAAGACCGGGCCCCTCTTCTTGACACACCACGCCATGCCGACATATGACAGGCCGGACCCTATCATTCCCTGCATAAACAAAACAATAGCATGATAACATGGAAGAAGCTCAGGAGTAGGACATCAAAATCCTTGAAAGCCATGGTTTTCAAGTGGCCCTTCAAGAGCCAAAGACATTTTTTATCTGTCATTTACTGTATTGTTAATTCAAGGAATGGAAAGCACTAATTCTGTTTGCAGTGTTCTCCAGTTTTGGTCTATGGAATCTACTTGGATTGTTTATTCCGGGACCGGAGAAACACTAATGTAGTGTACAATTTGTGCAACTGGGAAATACAAAATTACAAGATAGATGCGTTGAATTGAAGTTGGAATCTATGCCTCTCTTTTCTGTAATTTTAATTGAATGACAACAAGGAAAAAGATGTTTCGGAAAAAAGAAAGATTTGCAAATCTAGCCTAGCATACAAGATAGCATATACCTAGGCCAGCTTGCCCTACTCCTCGACCCCAAACCCGCGGTTGGGTCACCACCTATGTTTCTCAGACTCATTAGTTTACTGAAATACCCATGTTCGATACATATTTGTATTCAACACTAATTCCCGATTTCGGAGAACATAATTTAAAATCCATCCTCCTGTTATAAACTTGCAAGAATTAGTCATCCATATTTTGACATTTACACCAAGAAGAGCATACTTACGGCGTAGAGGACAGTTATGATTTCGACTTTTCCCTTCAGTACCCACATGGAAAGGTCCCTGTTTATCAGCAAGCTTAAGGCAGCTGATTGAATTGCACCGAAGAAAGACATGATTGCAGTGCTGGAGAATTGGCAAGGGTATCTTCTTCCAACATATGATTGGATGATAAACCATGAAGACCACAACAGGGTTCCCACTGTAAGAGCTAAGCAACCGATGGTCCACCTTTCAGCCCTCCTAGAAGAACTCAGCTTGACTGCATGCGCAACGCTTGGAGCCATGGCATGTGAGTTTGGGTGTTTGAACAAAGGCCTTCCTTTATAAAGTATTAATAGCAGGGCACCTCCCACACAAATCATTGAACCAAGTATTTTCGCTCTCCCGCTCATGCTTTTGAGGTTCACGGTTTCAATCCTGCAGTATAAACAAGTGACACCAGAGAGTATTGAACAAAGGGTTTGCACAAGAACATAGTACCGTTATAAACCAGGGCTGATTTGCATCTATACCGGAATGGTAATGCCATTATAAACGTGATCACCGGCGCATTTGTGACACCATGTTGATAAAAGCGCATGAGAATGTAGCGGATGTGTATTGAATTCCAAGGAGAAAGAAGTACTGCGTTAGTGAGGCCCTAAAAGAAATTAACAAGTTAGATATGCATTCCATCATACTAAAAATAAAGCTAGAATTCTGAATTCATGAATAATTTATAGTTGAATATAAACTAACCCCACGATTGCACTGCAGAGGAGGTAACATAAAATGCGCGGTGTGAGCTTTGGTCTGCTGTTCCTGCAAACAATGTTAGTGCTGAAACTAATGACAAGGGAGGGCTAAAGCTAAGAAAAACACTTAAAAGAAAGGTAATGGGAATAATGGAGAGTGGAGAGAGCTCCCTATACCTTTCCCAAAAGTATCCAATGGGGGCCAAAAAAATTGTAGAGATTGACAGCCGGAATGTTATGAGAACCAAATGGTTCGTCCCATCATCAAGGACTTTCTTAAGAAGAATATTCACCACCGCAAAAGAAAAATCAATTGCTATCATCACAATAAAAGGGTACCATGCATTACAGCTTTTCAATCCAGCCATTGAACCACCACCGGCAGTCAAAAGAGCCAAGGTAAGGGTGGTGGACCAGACGGTGGTGCTACCTCTCTCTGACTGTTTATTAACAAATTTTCTTAGCAGCACAACTGAGACAGATAGACAGACATCTGTAGAGCTCTAAATAGATGGAGTCTAGAATAAGTGGGAAGAAAGCAAGATTAAATTCTTCAAATCACATCAATGCTTTAAGCAACCAACTTTAGCAATAGTTTAATAAATTATTCTCATCTTTTCTCACTTTCTTTTGACTGATCCTAATGGAGTTTAGCTTGGAATCCCTTTGCCAGGCCCTGGCAATATATCGAAAAGCATCTAAGCATGTCGACCGGCTTTCCATTTCCATATATTTCTTCGAAACTCTACTGCAATGAATTTGTGCATGTGCCAGTCAAGATTTTACGATCGGCGAGATGCGAAACACATATAATTCATGGTATAGGAGCATATTCTGAATTCTGATTAGGGGTGTAGGGGAGATTGATACTCTTCATGCATGGCATCAAATACTTAATCTTTGAAACAGGAAAGAGAAGCATCCCCAGACCCTTGAACGTGGGAAGCAAGAACAATGTGTCAAATCTTTCGCACCACTGTAGTTGAAGGGATGGTGATATATACAAGAACTCGATGCACCCTTTGATTTACTGAAGTGAAATAAATCTAAGTGTTGCTTTGAATCTTTTTTCCTCCAGTTTTCTTCACTCCAGATGCTCAGTTTCGTTGGTTTGTTATCAGTCACGTTACGAGTTTACTTGATTAAAAAGTCTTTTCCCCCCGATAAAGGATAAACATCTCTAACTTTGATAGTCCAATCTCAGCAAATTGTTCCCACTGAGTCTTAGCTAGGTTTCCATCTTTGTGGATTTGGATATTTGACATTTATTCCACTTAATGCTCTAAAAAAGAATGTTCATCACTGCATATTTAGTGTTAATCATTCTGCACGTTAAGATTAATGCATTGCACATGCGCTATAATTGAAGTGGCCATTAGCCTATATGATCTAATATTCTAGAATAACATTTTGTCGAGACTCGTGTTCAATTGCTTTGTCCACAAGGTGTGTATATTGCATGAAGGGTTAAAAATATGTATGGGTAGATACTACTTTATAATCACCTAGTAATTAAGTTAATTAATTTTTTTATGTATATATCAAATTATTGGATACGTTAATCATGCTTCTTATATATCATTTATTTTGTATTTAGTTGTGTCATTTCTTTTTACGCTTGTAAATTTCAAACACGTGGTATCAACACCGTGATTCGAAACTCACGACAAGGTGGTCATGAGTAGTTATTCAGTTTCAAGAGAACTTGTTGTATATTTGTTAGCAAGATTTGAGACATGTAAGATGAGTTTTGTTGCAATAAGTTTTTAGTTGCAGGGATAATTCTCAATCGATCCAACCATGTTTTGACATAGTTATGTCAAAGGGTAGATCGTTATGTATTTGACACTACAAATATAATTAGGTCTCAACCTTTAGAATCATGTGAGAAAATTATTGAGAGTTATGAGAATTTTTTTAGATGAGTTTTGTAAGAATTTAAATAGTTTTTGACAAAATATCGGGTTTGTGAGATACACCGAATATTAGTGATACTATACTATTTGTGTATGACTTGTTTTATATTAAGTGGTGTTTTTTTACTTATAAATCCATAATAATATATACAAATAATGGGAAGAATTCGATCATATAGATTTAACTCATCTCCTCCCTCTTACTTTTCTTAGAATACGCAGGCATTGAGAAAGAGATTGATTCTGTATGCTCATAAACAACTTTGCAGTGACCACGACCACTCGTTTATCAACTTTAGCATGAGTCACCACCGTACTACCTTTCTTCCAATGGCAGCTAAAAAGGGTCCACACCTCTTTTTAACTATCTTACGCTATGGAATAACATCAGAAAAATGTTTATGAAATAGCAAAAACTCCTCGGTCCATTCGTTCACTCCCCAGACATTCTGTTGCAATTTAGAAATATCAGGGCCGATTTTGGCTAAATTTATTCCTAAAATATTGGCAAAAGTGTTTTAGAATTCTCTTCCCTTTTTCCTCTGTTGTATGCCTCTAATCCAAGCATTAGCTTTCATTATGTGTCACCACTGGTTTTTAATATAACGGCTTAATTGATTCAATGAGTGCAAAGTAAAGAATGTTTGTTGTTGTACAATTTGCAAGAATAGAAAATGAAATAATTGGCCTACATTAATCAAGCACAGAGAAAGCATACAAGTAAGGATCCCATGACCCAATAGGACCACACAAACTGTTGTCGCCGTGAAGAAACTGCCTCTCTGATGACCAAACACCTTCTATCATTGTTCCATCAGTTTGGGACATGGGCACACTCACCATATTTGTTCTGCCGCTCATGCTCATTTGCAACTCTACTGGGCACTGCCCTGAAAACGTCAAGTCCACGGTTGAGTCAGCTGTCCCGGGTAGCGGCCATGTCAATGATGTAGCAGCGATCGAGGTACCGGTGGAGATATTAAACAAGGCATCTGGAGGGACTTGTTTCATCTGTGTGCCCCTGCCCCACGTTGCTTCAACTGAGGGTTCATTGGACCACGTCATGCTCGTCATAGATGGCCCTTGACTCTGGACAGGTTGATGCCATTGAACCCCAATTTGACCTGCTCCCACTTGACCATCACATGCTTGGTCATGGTTTATGACAAGGTCAGGCTTGCTAGAACCAGGTTTCACTGACCCCGGAACCAGGTTCATGGTTCCAATTCCCAGAGGAGGTATAGTTATCGGTCTCGACTGATCCGCAACGCTAGGTTTAGCAGGTGAAAGGACTCTAAGCCCTTTACCGTCAAGCAACTTGGCCTTGAGTGCACCAAGAAGCCCATCAGCATCACTTGCCGCCCCACATGCTTCCTCAAAGGAGAAAGGCTGGAGATTATCCATGGAGAAGCATTTGGTAGACGAGTTCGAAAGTAACTGAGGTAGTTCGAAGTTGGTTCGGGCATTAGCTCCGCGCAAGGCCCGGGCAGCGACGTCGTAAGCTCGAGCTGCATCTTCGGCAGTGTCGAAAGTTCCGAGCCAAAGCCTGACTTTTTGCAAAGAGTCTTTGATCTCAGCCACCCATCTCCCTGATGATCTCTGCCTAACTCCCACGAATCTGTGGTGTCCTCTGGACGATGACTTCTTCTTTCTCGAGGTAATTCCATCAGCACGGGTAGGAACTTCCATAATTAAATTCTTCGTTTTATCGAAACTCTGAGTAGCCGAGGTTCAGGTTTGTTATAATGGCAATAGTCGACAACAGAGAAAATGACAAAACCTGGTGCTTAAAATATTGGGATGTCTATTGCAGGCCTTGTTTGTATCAACTTAAAAATAAACAAAACATTGTCATTGTAACTTTTCACGAAGTAGAAAACAAGTTCTCAACTTACAAACAAAGACAGATTCTAAAGTATAATTCTATAAATTAATTAAGTTTATGGTTTTATAAAGGCTTAAATATATATTTGGTACTTAAAATATACATTTTTTCCTAAGTTGGTATCTAAAGAATTTTTACTCTCAAATTGGTACCTGAATTAGACAATTTCTCCTAATTTGACACCTAAAATTTTTTTCTCTCATTTTGGTACTAAACTTTAATCCATCAACTATTCTGATACTTTTATTAACATATTTAGTCACAAAACTTATACATTCAAACAATTTGGTACTAATTCGAAATAATTCAAAAATTTAACCATTTGTACTTACAAATACCATCAATTTAGTCATTTTTTTGTGATACTTTCAAATTAAAAAAGCCTAATGGATCAAAATAATAATGAGATAATTGCATTCTACCATAAAATAACATCAAGTTACTGTTAAAATTTTTTATACCAAGAAAGTGATATAAACATTTACTGAAGAAAAACAAACAATTTAAGAACATAACAAAGAGTAAAGATAAGATTTCTAAATATAAAAGGTTACATTTATTGAGTTATTTTGAATTATGACCAAATTTGATAAAAATGTATAAGTTTTGGTATCAATTTGGGAGAAGTGCCTAGTTCAAGTACCAACTTGGGAGTAAAAATTCTTTAAGTACCAATTTAGGAGAATATGCTTAATTCTGGTACCAATTTGGGAGTAAAATTTCTTTAAGTAACAACTTGGGAGAAGGTGTATAGTTCGGGTACCAAATGTATATTTAAGTCTTTTATAAATAAATTTAATAATTAATACACCAACGCCTTATCAACGAGTTGACTTAATCTCGTTGTTGTGATTAACTGTATCAAAATTGCATTAATTATTCTGACTTAATAGCTAATTACCTTCATACGGAGTATATCTTAATTCTCTTATCGACTCCTATATGAGCTTTTTTTTTATCTGAGTTTGCCTCAGTATTATCTTTTTATCTACCACTCTGTCTCATTTTCGTTAATATTAAACTAGATGATGTGATCCAAACAGAATATGCCACGTATTACAAATGAAACAAAAAAAATATTAAAATTGGTTTAAAAAAGGTTTAATTATAAAATAAACACCCAAACTATAAAAATGAAATTTAAACACTTATTTAAGCTTAAAAAAATATTTTAGGAACTTATTTTAGCTAAAAATAAAATTTTAGAAAACAATTTTTTATTTATATTAGCTAAATGTATTTTCTAATTTTTAAAAAACTAAAAATGAAAAAAAAATATTTGTTAAAAACAAAAATTATTTTTTTTCTAAAATTAAAAGACCCTAAAAGTTCGTTTGGTTTTATAAATTTTTTTATGTTTTTATTTTTTTTTCAGTTTTTTAAAATTAGAAAATATGTTTGATTAAAGGAGATAAAAACTTGTTTTAGAAAAAGTAAGAATATGTGTGATATCTAGCTTTTTAAATAAAAATGGAGAAATTAAAATTAAAAAAAATAGCATCAGAATGATTCTAACCTAGGTTGATAAAGCTAAAATTAAAAAATGTTGTTTTATTTTCTTAATTTTTTAAAATATTTTTAATAAAAAACAGTCACTTATTTTAGAATAAATTTTTTATAAATTATTTTCTAATTTTACGACCAAGTATATTTTTTCAATATTTTTTATTTTTCAAAAAAATGAAATCATCTATTTTTAGAACCAAACTACCCCTAATTTTTTTTTTAAAGTAACCAAACATAAAAAAAACATTTTACATTGTACTTTCCAAACACGAGGAACGTTCTACTTTCTAAAAAAATGTTAAATTTTGTGGGAAATAATTAAAGCTTTACATAAATTTAGATTCGATAGTTGCAACATACATTAGATTTTTAAGACTTTGTGTGTGTTTTGAACAAAAGTAAAACGAACTAACACAGGAGTGTATGTTTATGTTTATTCGTTTGATTTTAATGGAATAAACGAACAAATATGAACAACCCAGGAAAACCAGCGCTGCCATTCGCACCGCCCTCAGCCACATCGAGAATCTCATCACTGGCGTCACCAAGGGCTACCGGTACAAGATGAGGTTCGTCTACGCTCACTTTCCAATCAACGCCTCCATCACTAACAGCAACAAGTCCATCGAGATCCGTAACTTCCTTGGCGAGAAGAAGGTCACCCATCTCTCTCACTTTCCTTCCTTTTTTTAATATATTTCGCTCGTATTTATTATGAATCCAACTCTGATTATTACTCTTGATTCATTTCAGCCTTTTTTTCATTTGATTATTTTTCGTACACTATGCAATCCAATCTCTATTTCTTGAATGCTTGTAGGACGATGTTTCATTTTTAGGGTTTAAGGTTTCTTATGTTTGTATATGGTTTTCTAATGTAGTTTGTTGAAATGGCATTTTCCCTAAAAGCTTGTCATTTTGGATACATAATAATTTCACTAAATAAAAGCTAGTAGCTACATTGTTTACGTTTGCTTTAAATTTATCAGGGAACTCATTCATGTATCAATCTTTTGCTTTAAATTCTTATCGATTTTGTCACTGGTGTATAGAAATGGGTAACCTTTATTTTCTTCTTTTTACAACCAAATTGTGCTCCTTCAAGGGTTAAGGAACCATATTTACACTTGAATTGCCTTTCTATTATTGATTTAGTGACATTATATTTATACGACTCGTTCTTCTGTTGGTAAACATTAGGTGCGTAAGGTGGATATGTTGGAAGGGGTTTCCATTATTCGATCTGAGAAGGTTAAGGATGAGATTGTTCTGGATGGTAATGATATCGAACTTGTGTCACGGTCAGCAGCTTTGATAAACCAGGTACTCTCGCCTCATGATTTTTTTTTTTTTTGAGAAAATAAGATGAATATTATTTGCTAAAGTTGGGAATTTCTCATTAAAGGTTTTTAAACACTCTTGCCCACTGTATGCAATTATTTCAGTGTTTCATAGCATGTCTGACTCTGACCTTCATTTTGAACAGAAATGTCATGTGAAGAACAAGGATATTAGAAAGTTCCTTGATGGTATCTATGTTAGCGAGAAGGGCAGGATCGCTGAAGAGGAATGATTGTGCTTGAGTCGTAGTTTTGGGTGCTGCTTTATATTTCTTTCATAGTAATATGTCGGTGCCTTAGTTTTTGTTGTTTTACCCTCTTTCCCTGGATTACAGCTGCTGAGTACAAGGATGTTTTATTTTTATTTTTTTTGGTTGAAAAAAATGACATTCTGCTTGAACTTTTGTTACTAAATGAAATGGGTGAAGCTCACAATTCCTAGCTTGTTGTTACAAAAATTTGCATTTGGCAGGTCTAAAGTTTTGTGGGAGCAGTAGTGGGGATTCATCGCTAATTTCCTTCTAAAGCAAACCGAAAAACTAACCTTTAGAGCCCTATTTCTCTCTTTGTAACCTCATGACTTGAATATAAATGCAAACCCATTTCTTAGTCACTGGGCAGAGATGTATTAAAATCCAACTAAGACTGTCTTGATCAAATTCAGTCTACGTAACACAGTGTATGGTTTAGTGACAGAATTCATGCAATTATTGACTAGATATTTGTACAGGTGCATGCCCACCATCCAAGATGTAGGAATGTGGATTTATAAGGCCTTTGTTACAGAAGACGACATTGGCATAATCTCATTTCAGGGTGTTCTCGATGTCGATCACAAAGCGGTACTTGACATCCCTCTTCACCAGCCTTTGAAGGGCTTCATTGGCATATTGGATTGGTACTACCTCTATCTGTGGGTAAACTTTTTGAGCAGCACAAAAGTCTATCATTTCTTGAATCATCTTTGTTCCCCCTGTCACGCTTCCTGCCAACGTTTTCATACCTGCCACCCAAATGGATCAAGTGAGAACAAGGGATTCACACACAAAACATCAGTCATCAAAATACTCTCTGTACCCCGATTAAGGTTTGCAGGGCTGAACTTGACTTCACTTGGGAATCCGACAAGGGCATAAACACCAGCGGTCTTCAGAAGCGACATGTAGGGATCGAATGGATGATCACCAGATGCAGTGTCAACTATGAAGTCCAAAGAGTTCGATAGGCCCTGCACCAAAAACATGAGCTCCAGTAAGGTCAATTATTATAAATATTAGCTTCTAAGATGTTCATTCCTTAAATCTTTTCTTTACCTTCATTTGCTCTTGGTCAGAAGAGACGACAAATCTGTCTGCACCAAGCAGTTTCAGAGCCTCCTCTTTCTTAGATATGCTTGTGCTAAGAACTGTTACATTCAACCCAAATGCCTTACCAAACTTCACTGCCATGTGACCAAGACCGCCAAGCCCGATCACTCCCAAAGATTTGCCAGGTTGGTTCATGTTATGGCGCATCATCGGTGTATAAACAGTGATTCCAGCACAAAGCAGAGGTGCAGCTGAAGCCAAAGGATAGTTGTTTGGTATTTTGAAGCAGTACCTGTTGATTCAACAACAAAGCTATCATCCATGGCTGTGGAACATTAGAATTGCAGAAGCCATAAATCAAACAACAGTTGCATAGAAATAGTGTATGTTTTCTTACCTTTGATGGACAACAATAAAGGAAGAATATCCGCCTTTAGTGACCGTTCCATCCAAATCAATACCATTAAACGTGATGACCTTCCCTTTTTCACAATGAACCTCAAGCCCATCATTGCAATGCTCACAAGCTCTGCATGAGTTGACATAAGTTCCCACTCCAGCATGATCACCGACCTTGAAGCGCCCAACATTGGAACCCACCTCCTTCACAATACCAGCAATCTCATGCCTGATATGGAAGCAATATTTATACTAGCCAAATCAGCTTAACATCAAACTTAGATAATTCTCAATTTTTTAAAAAAGAACAGAAAAAAAACCATACCCTGGCACCAAAGGGTACTTGGAATCTCCATGCATATTCCTCGACCAAATAACATCAGCATAGCAGATTCCACAGTGAGTGATTTTTATGGAAACATCATCACTTCCAAGAGGCCTGAATACATTAGTTAGGCCAAAGTCAACAAAAGGTATTGAAAATTACTGCCTCAGGCTCAAACAAAGGAGGAGTCGGACGTACCTGCGACTGAATTTGTATGGTGATAGAACTCCAGATGGATCTGTGGCAGCCCAGCCAAGGCAGTCCTGGGTGTTGGTCTGAGAATCCATTGGTCAACTAAACCACAACACAACAAATACACACTCAGTTTTATGGATGAAACGAAGGAGAAAATGAAAATAATGCTTAGTGTTGGATTCAACACAGTCTACGAATGGTGGTTGAAGAAGAAGAAGCATACCCTGTGCTTAGATTAATCTGGAGTGTACAAAGTCAAGTCCAAGAAGGCCTTCACGATTGTATATGAACCTTTTTTTTTTCTATTCTCCAAGATGGTAGTAGACTAGTAGTATCCTATTTGACATTCTTAAGGCTCACGTGGTTAGCGGCTCCTTGACCTAGACAACATATTAATTTACGATTAAAAATGGTATAGCCGAAATGTTAGAAAATACAATTTAAAATGTTACACACAACCAAAATATTATATTTTTTATAACATTTTAGGTTGATAGTAAGTGTCAAAACTCATAGCCAAATACCAAAATTTGTCGTGAAAAAGTATTTGGTTTAGGTTGCAACCTAAAATGTTACAAAAATATATATATATAACATTTCGATTGTGCGGGTAACATTCTAGGCAGGGAGAGACGCAAGATTTCATGTAACGGGTTGTGAACTACCAAGAAACTAGATTAGAAATGTAGGAGGTGCAAAATTACAAGATTTAGGGGGTGCAAAATTATATTATCAATAGAAAATACAAAGGAAATATATAAAATATAGGGGAAGTTAAAATTTTTAGGGGATGCGGCTATCCCCCAGCACCCCATGTGTTCGTCCCTGATTCTAGGTTTTGTTTTTCTAACATTTTTTTTATCTATATTGTAAATTTTTTGTCAATCCGCACCCGACCCAAAAATTTAATAGCTCTATGCAAATTTGACCCGACATTTTATGATGCTCCTTCCAAATCCGAACCTGAAGTCTAGAATAAAAACCCAAACTCAATCCGACCCGGCATAAATTAAAAAAAATATCAATTTTCATTATTATTCGATAAATTTTGGAGCTAATTGAAAAAATACAAATAGAGAAGGAGCATTATAGTAATTATTTTATTTTTATTAGACAAAATAGGGAAATAATTGAAAAATATATGTAAAAGGAAGGCCATCGTAGCAATTATTTCTAAACATTTAAAATAAAAATCAAACTATTATTTTGAGTAGGGTCGATAGAACGTTTTCACCTTAAACCAAAAACCGACTCGACCTCATCTTAAAAAAATCAGTCTCAAACCCTACCCAAGCTCGAATTAAAAAAATTGACCTTGTACAATCGTGTCGGTTTGAAACTCGTTGGGTCTAAATCAAACTATCATCCCTAAATATATATATAAATATAACTTTTTTAATAGTAAAAATATAACTCTTAAAAACCTGCAAGATTTAATTTAGGATAAAGTACAAAAACAATCGTTAAGCTTTGTTAAAAAATAAAATAGTAATTAAATTTTCAAATGTTATAAAATGACAATTAAACTTAGTACTTTTGTAACAAAATAATAATTTAGCTTTAAAAGCCGTTAATAGCATTACGTTGCAATTATAAAAATATAAATAATAACACATTTAATTTTTTATATTTCTAAATTCAATCAATTTAATTTTATTTTATTAAAAAAACTCATAAAATTGTTATCCTTATCAATATATCGAAAGCTTTTGTGCACGCTTTTCCTGCCCATGTTTAAGACAAGTATTGAGCAAAAGAGACAAGGAGACAAATACAACGAAGCGATGAACTAGCGTACTAGATTTTCTTCACTTCTAACCAGCACAATCCCACAAGATCTGATTAAACATATCCAAACTTACCATCGTAAATTCATTTCCATGTTTATCGTATCCAGATGTAACTTTAGGGAAATAATATTTGCTTAAGCAAATAGAAAAGGGAGCACTCTTTCCAAGCCCACTCTGCCACTACATAAAGAAACTGTTAAACATATCTATATTGGTAGTTTCACTGTCATCCTTCATAATCTACAAGTGCACAATTTTATGGGGTTTTATTTAAAATATAATTAAATTTATAAATATAAAGACTAAATGTGTTATTATTTAATTTTTATAATTGAAACTTTATTTTATTAACGGGCTTTTAACAGTTGAATTATCATTTTATTATAAAATATAACTATTATTTTATAATATTTAAAAAATTTGTTAGCGTTTATTTTTTTAATAAATTTTAATGACCATTGTAATACTTTAACTTTTAATTTATTTGACCATAAGTTTTTATTACATTTAATTGATTAAAATATCAGATTAAAGTAATCAGTTTAATCTGTATTCCATCCTTCCGCATTTTAGGCTAAAAGTATTCAATTTATACATTAATTTAATAGCCATCTATTTATATATTAATTTAGCCAATGTCGTTATTAAGCAAAACTAAAGATTTTATAATTGATAAGTTTGAATTTCCTGAGTTTTGATTTCTAATTCTTCTTTCACACGTTACAAAGGAGCGAACACATGTCATTGATTACGTACGTATCATACGAACAATGTAGCACACATCTAATGTACATAAATCTTAGGTTTAAGATTTAAGATTAAGGCTTAAGGTTAGGAATTAGAAAAATTAGAGATAGAATGTATTTTTAGGGTTTATAGTTTAAGATTTATAATTTAAAATTGAGGCTTAAAATTTAATTTGTTTTAGTGTTAGGCATAAAAAATAACACCGAAAAAGAGCAGACATCTAATCTTATATTTACTATTTCCAATAATTAAAGATATAAAATGATTTCAATAAAATCTTAATAGTAATTTTTATATCATAAAAATTTATTTTCTTTTTACAATCAAATACGTAGTGTCCTTTATTCACTATAAACAGATGTTTAAACCTCAACGGTTTTTATTATGGTTTCTAGATTTTATTTACATTTCTCCTTTTTATTTTTATGTATTATCTTTGAGTCACATTCTTATATGACTTTGAATACTAATTTTATATTTCATATATGCATTTTGTCATAGTTGTTTTTATTATACATTATATTGGTCATAATCAAACACTTGCTCCTTATTTTCCTCAAATCCCATTTTATGTTTTTCGTTTTGGGAGAAGGTGGAGATGGTGTGCACGAAACTAAATGCAACAGAAGTCGATTTTTTTCTCAAGTTTTTTATTTATTGTATATCATTTTGCCTTTTATACCGATGAAGAGGCATTGGAGCCAATAACAAGAGATTAAAAAAGTGAGCCTTTAGGCCTAGCGTCTTGGTACCTGGTTTCAAGCCCACTCCTCAGGTTTATAAGTGCAACAACTTCTGGTCTAGGCCATCTAAACGAGGCGGGCTCCATGCTCCCGCTCCCGCTCCCGCCAATCTCCTGTGCTGGGACCTGCTGTTCCGGAATCGCCATTACCACTTGATAAGAAATTGGTTGCTGTTGATGCCACGCAACTTCAATATTTTGAAGTTGATGCGGTTGCTGTTGAACAACTTATGGCTGCTGGTGTTGATTGTGCAATGTATATGAATGTTGTTGTTGCTGCTGCGGTAACGACGGTGGCTGATGCGAAGGAGGAGCTTCTGTTGATATGAATGTTGTATATGGGCCTCTGGTCGAATGACGGAAACGATGGGAGGCGGGGGTGGAGCCGCGGGGATAGTAACATTTGTGGGTAACTGTATGGTCTGACCAGTAATCTTCTGCAAAAAGGAAATAATGGCAGCATCCCCTGAAGCAGCAACGGCACGCTCTTGAGCCATGAGTTCAAGTTCGCGAGATAACCTTGCCACATCTCTTGTCTTTACATGGTGGCTTCCTTAGGAAGAATGTTTTCAAGGCTTGGTTAGATTCACAAATCCAGAAATCAGTTAATGAGTTGACTAAAAAAATTTAGAGATGTAAGTTAATTATGTTCCTCAAACCCCGAGTGTGAATATCAAATATGGACATGATAGCAATAGTGAGCGTTTGATCAAGTTGAGTAAAAAAAATTCAAGTTATTCGAGTTTACGCATCATATTTTATAACTCAAATTTTATTTGAATTTTTTCTTGATTCGAGCAAGTTCGAGTCAAGTTTTCAAATACATATACAGATTTAATTGTAATTATTTATCATGTTATAATATAATTTGATTCTAATTTAAATGATTTTCGACCTGTATTTCTTCATATTTTTATATCAATATAAATATATCATAAAAAATTTGAGAAACTCTCAAACTTAAAAATTAATCAACTAATTACTAAAAATTTCAAGTTATTCGATTTTTTATTTTACAATTCAGGCTTTATTTAAAAAAAATCAAGTTGAGCTTATAAAATTTCAAATAGAATTTTTTCGCGAAGAGTAAAAAAAAATTAATTTTTTTGAGATGATATGACACTTTCCAATTTGGTAAACCTTTTAAGTCATTTTATTCATCGTTTCATTCACCTTGAGTGTGTTGTCAATCCCGTGTAGGAGCAGACAAAATAGGAAATTAATGGTTTTGGCCACCTAAGCTTTTAAACTGAAATCTGGAAAACCCAAAATGTTGCAAAAATACACAATAGATGGAAATCATTTTACCAGGGGGGAAATGAGTGCTATAAATTTAGACATGACATTATGGGCTTTCCCCCAATTGTATATGTACCAAACAGAGCATCAACAACATATACAGAGGGGGAAAGTGAATATTTGGACTAATGCCCCAAGTTGTTTCACTTCCACCTATTAACACCAATCATCAATCATGAAAATAAAAATGTCTGAAAATCAGACAGCTATTAATCCGGAGGAAACATGTAAATCAAGTGCAATGTCCTTATGGGAGAACTTGGCAGCACCAGAAGAAGAGGACAACAAATAGATCAATGGAAATGTTAGATGGGCAGCTAAACAAAGAACGATTCAATCTAATGACTGCAACAGAATTCTCGCAAGTTGCTACAGCCATTTGGTCGCTAAAACCCCCCAGGCTGTACCTACACATTAGGTCAATATGGCTAGCATTGAATAGTAAGCTACGATTAAGTAAACAGCACTGAGTAGCCAACCACAAACAGATCCCTGCAGAGACATGTTCGACAACCATAATCGTCCAATTTAAAACAGACATTAAAATTAGTTTACTGATATAGATTGTTCAAATTGTTTTGGCATAAGATTGTTCCTCTTTAATGAACTATCATATTCCTCCCTTTTCTGAAGTAGTTATTCTGCAATCATAAAATCGTTTACATGATCACCTAGATTGGGAGATTTGGTTTATTCTAGACTAACATCTCGTTTCAATTCGTGAAGCTCAACCAAAATCTACAAAAATTGGAACCAAAGCAATACACAACTCTGAGAATCTTGAGGCAAATCAATTACTATAAAATTAACTAAGTTAATCTCTGATATCCACAAATAACGACCAGGTTTACTGCATCAGCAAGCTCAAATGTTAGCTATCAGTATATGATGATGAATTACCTTCTCAACAAAAAATGAAGGCAAGAATTGAATGACTGAGCTGAAGTTGCAACCTAATCTTCAACTCTATCAATTTGTGTACTGTATACAACAAAAGACTCCGTTAGCTGATATAGGGAAGTAAAAAATAAGACAAACACCCAATGTCAATCGCAAGCACAGCCCAAAAACTTCCATGCAGCTAAAAAGCATACAGCATAAAAAAGATTGAGCTCCAGCTTGAAGCCTGAATACATACTCAACAACATCCCTTGATCGTTTACAGAGAATCAGTAAACGAACTGAGAGCTCCCTTGTCACACTGCCCAACTGTTAATTGAAGGACTTGGTCACCAGTATTGTTTACCTTACAACATAACCGGCGCGGCACCTGCCAGATTATATACAAACCATCATGAGACCATAAAGACCTTAAATTACCCAAGGGGAAAAACATAGGAAACAATTATGAGAACATAACGAACCAGGTGCCAATTCTTTCCAAGAGGATACCCTAAAACCTGGATGTTCTGCACATATTGCAGCGGAGGGGAATGCGGAAAGCAGAAAATCTTTCTTTTCAGATCATCTTTAGCTTTGGCCCGGGCATAAGAACCCAATGTAGCATTGCCATCTTTGATTACATCTTTCAGAAAAAAGAGAACCGGCCTTTTGCAAACAGATTTGTATGATTTTCTAGTGTCATGATCAAATTCTTGTGGATTTCCTAGTTTATTCCAGGCCACATAGGTAAGCTCGGAATGCTCTAGCTCACGAGGTAGCACAATATTTGGGAACACTTGAACAACATAACCGAGTGAAACTGAAAAGGTTAGATGGCGTTCATGATCATAACAGATTGATCGTTGCAGAAAGCCCCTGGGTTCAATTCTCATAGCTTTTGCAAAAAGCTTTAAACTGTCCAACGAACTCAATCCGGGATAAAATGGATCCACAGATCCAACATGGTGAATTGAAATGAATGGTGCAATTGGATGAGAAGATAAAAGACCATGCGCATTTCCTCTAATATCCCACTATCAAAACAAATATGCAATTAGTTTACCATATTTAACTAGATCAAGTAGCAGAATTCCTAATAATTTATTGTCTAATCACCTGGTGAAAACCATGTTCTCTAGTTAGAGGAACGCCTAGTTCAGTAATGCAAGCGTGTAAGCGATCATCACTTCCATAAAGCTTCGGGTACCTCTCAATGCAATCATCGTGGAAACTAGAGAGAGCCTCCGCGAGAGGATAACTGATGGCAATGCCGCCACCGCCAAACGCCATGGAGTGGCTGAAGTACGCATTAGCGGAGTGACTCTCTGAGGGTGTTCCGATGTACATCATCTCGGAAGGATCGTATTTGTTTAAGACTGCCACCAGATTGTCGACGTTGAAAACTGTGTCGTCATCTCCTAAAACAAACCAGCGGACGTTGGGCATACCGAGGCTGAAGGACTCCGTTAAAATGCGAGAGATTCGGAGACCAGAAGGGTTGCCTGTTGGGTTAGTGTAACGGAAACCCGAGATGTCCTCGGAAACCATGATCGGTGGAAGCAAATCATTGGTTTCTTCAGTAGGGACTGGCTCTTCTAACCAAATGTGCCCTCGCATTTCCATCGGTCGCCACCATAGCCGAACTATCTCTTTCCGCTGCTTCCACAGATGAGAGGATCCTGCTATACCGAAAACGATGTCGTTTAACGAAAGCTCTCGTTTTCCATTTCCACGCTCCGAGAGGCTGCGGTTACGAGGAGAGGCTTGTGGCAATTTAAACCGAGGAGGAAGAGGAGAAATCGGCAGTCGATTGGGGGAAGAGGACCAAGGGATGGAACCGGAGAGGGAATGGGGACTCCCTTCCCAGTACTTGAAACGACGCCAGCGATGAGTGGTGGTGGTGAAGAAAACAAGAGAGAGCCAGGCAATTGTGGAGAAAAGCAAGGCGGCAACAGCAACGAAGGCGGTGCCGGCACGGCTTTGACGCCAACGACGACATCGGCTTCGAGTGAGTCGTGGAGATCGGTCATTGGGTACGGAGAGGTTATTAAGAGAAGGCAGCATCATGAAGTTGAGTGGCCTCACCCTCAACGCTCATTTCCGCCACCACAGTAGAGAAAGAAAAACGGCGGCGGGGAAAGCGAGAGTGAAGGGTTTAAGATTTGGTAAAGATGCGTTGGCAGTTGAAAGGCTCTTTTGTTTTTAATGATGAGGCTAATTTGTAATTTTGAAAGGGAACAAAACGCACCGAGACGGGGGAACCAAAGAAATACATAAGATGGCAAGTATAGTGGAAGGCTAAGCCATTGTTGTGTTGTGTTGTGTTGTGTTGTGCTGGCCTCAGCTTGGGTTTTTCTTTCCAAACCACCTCCGAATATTTTCTTCTTTTGGAGATGGAGTAATTGTCAATGAATCCATTGCTAACAAGAAATTTGTGCTTTTTAGGTTCTTCCGTTGGGAAATACATACAGCTCCCACCCATGCAAATTCGAATTTTCAACGGGATTACCTGAGGTGGGCCCCATCCCCCGCGCACTGCCAAGCCACGCCTCTAGGATTTATCTCCAAAACCATAATTTACTCTCTCCGTTGTCGTCACATCGCTGTTTCTCCCCCCCCCCCCTCCCCCTCTTTATTTTCTAAATACACATTATAACAAAATTAATTTGTCAGTGCCTAATGTTCCAAAAAAAAAATATTATTAACATTTATAACTAACGAATTGGTCCAAGTGATAAACAGTTTAGTACAGCTTAAGAAAATTTTGAGTTCAAAAATTTAATATACAAAAAATTCTTACAAAAAAAGCTCGCATATCAAAATTAACTGTGCACAATATGTCAATCCGAATAATGTCAAATTTAACATTTATATATTTTATCATTTTCACTTTTATATGATTTTAAGTCGTTGTATAACTTACTTCTATTCTCTCTGGGTATACACCATTTTTATTGTTTCGTCTTTATTATTACCGCTTTCAACGACGGCTTTTATATCGTCGACTAATTTTTAAGTTGATTGTATATAAATAGGCCTCATCTTTTTATGGGTGTTTGCGCATTTTTTTTTTGTTTTTTGTGTTTTGTTTTGCCGTAAGCTATATTTTATGTGCTTTTATGTTAATCTTTTTGTCTGTTTTTATAGAAGTTCCTCCGTCAACTTTGATGATAGGTTTAGTCTATTCGTGTGACACGTTGTCTGTTTTTGTGACAATTTCTCGTATGAGATTAACAGTAGTCTCTTTAGATTTTTGATGCTCTTTTGTAGTTGTTTGCTAAAGTGTCAGGATTTTACAGCGAAAAATATTGCGTAATTACCGAAGCGCTCTAGTTGAAGTTGATGGTTATTGAATTTTATTTTGAAGATTATATAAATTCTTTACAAAGTGATGGATTTCGCTTTTCCTGCTTCCACACCCTTTGAACTTCGATGTATATTTTTCACATAATCCGTGATTATTCATGTACTTTGGGTGTGTTTGTTAATCCTTTCCACTTTTAATAAAATTCAATTTTCTATTATTTGTTCAAAAAAAGTCGTATAACTTTTAATAAAATATTATTAATGTATTTTGGGTGTTCCAAATACAATTTTACAACATATTTATTCGCTTGTGAATCGGAATTGAGAGGTTCAATTTATTCACGTTTTCCGTGAAGCTAATAGTGTAGCAAATTGATTGGCCAAGTCGATGCGTAACGATTCCCTTGATGATCGTGTCTATTAAACAATTCTGGCTGAGATTGTAAGGCTTGTTCTGTCTAATTGTGCGAGTGGTATTGAGTGATGGCTATTAGCTTTTTAGTTTGTTCTTCCCATTTGATCATGTAATAGGCCTCGTTTATGTTTATTTTCATGTATATTCTTTTCTTTTAATTAGGTTAATGAAAGTTTTTAATAAGACACATAGAAATATATCTCATGTATGGTTTTTATCTCAAGAAAACCATACGATTTCATCAAAATAGTATTATTTAAAGCATCAAATTTTTATTAATGCTAACATAATATTTATATGAAATCTATGTGAACTTTATGTTATTTTAAAAAAACAAATATAACTTCTAAAATATTTTGTTGGTTTGAAATAAATAACAAATAGCATCATCTAGGGATGATAGTTTTTCCAACTTCGGTGGGTGATGACTCGATTGGGTCAATTTTTTTCTTTTTTAATCGGGATGGTTTAATGGAAAATAAAACCAACCAATTTTTCAATAATAAATGTACTTTTCAATTTTTAGAAAATATGAAATTAAATGTTAATATAAACTAAATTCTTATTTTCTAGGTTTTATGGAAATCTATTTAACTCTTTATAATTTGAAAAATATACAATTACCCCTTTGATCTGATCTGAGTTTTTGTTTTTTTAAGTTCAGAGATTTTAATACAAAATTTAGGTGCGTTTGGTTCCAGTGAATGGAGGTCATTTTCATTTTTTTAGAAAATGAAAAATGTTGGAGAAAACACGTTTGATTGTAAAATTAGAAAATGGTTTTTGGAAAATAAAAATAAAAATGAGTGAAATTTTAGAAACATTAAAAAGACGTTTTCACTATTTTCACTAAAAATATTTTAAAAAATAGAAATGTAAAAACAATGAATTTTTTATTTTAACTTTAATTAACCCAAGTTCGAATCTTTCTAATAACAATTTTTTATGTCTAACTGTTTTTCCAAACTCGAAATATCAGTTTGTTTTAGTCTTCAATGATCTACTCGTCACTTTTATATCTCGTCAATAATTTGAATTATTCTCTTTGTACAATTAAACCTACTTTTATTTCTGAAATCTTTTCTACATTTTTTGTTACTATTTACATATACGAGTATTCATGATGTAGGTTTATTATGTTTCTTACGTCTGTTTTAGTGGATTTTTGTTATGACGGTTGTGATGTATTTTAGTTTAATTTTTGTGTATTCATTGTATATGAATTTAGTTTTTGATTGGGTAATGTTTTGTACTGATTTTTTATGTTAAGTGTATTCTTAGTATTGTGCAATTGTATGCAGTAGGGACTGACTACTTCTAAATTTCATGAGACTATTTTATCTTTCCGTTTAATTTTAATAAACCATTCATATTTAACGAAAAAATAATTAAGAAATGGGTTACATATTTATGAAATTTTTTTGTGTAGTTTGGTATTGTCCCATTTTTAAGCAGATTCACCTTTCAATCGTAGTTGTGATTTAGTTTTGTGCAACCATCTTTTGGTGGCTCAAATGAGAAAAGTATATAAAAATTAGGGTTAGAGATTTAAATGTGTATTATATTTTAAATATAGTGAATTAATATTTTTTTCGTTCATTCGATAATTTTATTATTAAAGATAATTGCTAAAAGCAGTATAGATACAACAAGTTTAAACTCCTGTACCGCAAAATAGCGTATAAAATTTCAAGTGAATTGGACATCTAACGCATGCTCAATTTTGCGTATTTCAAATTTAGGGGCTAAAATATAAAAACAAAAAAAATTAGAGCATAAATTAAAATTAAAAATACAGATATACAATTAATTAAAAACATGCTTGCATGTCAAATTTTAGCCAAAACAAAACGTAAGAACTTCTCCAATTGAACATGAAAGATAGAGGACCAACATACAAAAAAAATCATAAAACAACCCTACAACCAACTTGCCTACAGTCTTTACCGGTACAAGTGGACCCATGCCAGTACTCGGGTTTTTCTCAAAATCTCAGTAGCTACAATTCGTATCGGTATAGGATACTATACTGGTACAATAAGGTGACGTACCGGTCCACAAACATGGTGTATCGATAGATAGTATTGTATATTTGAATCTACAATATCAATCTGAACCCCAAAACCAAGTCCAAATAGATTAAACATGCTCTTATTAATGGATGAACATAAATGACTTATGATTATGCACTTAACATAATTTACAACATCTATCATGGTTAAAAGATCCTCTAGAGTCATAATCTTAAAATGCAAGAATGAAATAAACTAAATTACATATATGGTTATATCTTGGAAACAAAACTGAAAACCTATAAGGACCATTCATACAATACCAAAAGAATAGGCTTAAGCACATACCAGAACCGTTAGTTACAATGAACTCGCCGTAGAGTCAATAACTTAATTATTTAAAAAATAATATTTTATTTGAACTCGCCGTAGAGCTACAGCGAGTTTACTGTAAGGGTCATAGATTTGTCTTTATATTTTGAATCTTATTTTGGTCAAAATAAAATCTAACGGTCCTAGATATGACCTTATCCCCAAAATATATGTTCATGCTTCAAAGAAACAACCATCATGTGAAATCATCATCTCATGTATCATCAATCAACCAAAAAGTAAGTCTAAAAAAAATAAAAATCTAGCACATACAAATTCCAACAAAATAGCCCACATTGCCTTATTACAAGTTTTGACTAAAAATGAAAACACATTCTCAAACTTCTTGTTTGTCTTGGAGTGATCACTTAGCCTCGAACAACAGTTCCAAAATGCTTTAATCCTCTACATTAATGAAATAAACGAGCATAAACTTGATAGCTTAATGAGGCATCACATTTAATCATTTATTCATATTTTAAACCAAAAACAAGTTATAAACATGTTTTGAAAACTTGGAAAAAAATTAGAATTTGAAGATTGAACAAATACCAAAGATAATCATGGTCTTGTAAAATAAAACTTATTAAAATTGAGTGAGATTTTGACAACATTACTTGTGGCCTTACATTTAATCAAAACCATCATATACACGGATTAAACTTAACAAAATGTAGGTTTAGGTCCCACCCTTATCATATTATATAAGTTTCATAATGGCTAGACTAACGAGTACTTTGACTCTTTGAGTTCACAATCAACAAATGATTGCTAGACTAACGAGTCCTTGGGAACATGATGATGCTCGATCGATAAGAGTAACGAGTCTTTCATACAAATTCATAATTCATATTGAGTACACATATCCTATCAGGAGCGGAGCTAGAAATTTCAAAATACAATGTCATAATTTTAAAATATGATATCTAAATAAAGTCATATAAATTAGTACATAATATTAAAACTAGATAATAATGTAAAATATAGCTAAACTAACATAAAATTATTACAAAGCTATTGAAAAAGTAACTAAAAGAAAAGATACATCAAATAAAGTGTTAGGATATTTGTTTTGATATAATATTATTAAAAATATTTTTGGACTTGTTTGAATATTTTGCAAACTTGTACTAAAGTCCAAACAACTTGAAAATATGTTTGAAAATGTTTCTAAGACTTCTGGCATGTTTCTAAACGATTTTAAATAGCCAAACTAGTCATTTTCAAAGCCCCATACAGATACGCCTTGCCCCGTATCGATACCTTTTAGGGTTTCAATTACAGTGATTTTCCAGTAGCAAAAAAGCAGTACCGATACATGCTTAGTCGTACCGATACGGAGGGGGTCGTACCGATACGCCTCAATGTGTACCGATACTCCTATGCTTTAACTACTCCAACGGCTATTTCCCAAACATGGCGTATCGATACAAGTACCCTGTATATCAATACCAACTACAACAAATTGGGAAATTCAGCATGAAAATCATCCCCAACGGCTCCAATTCATCTCCAATGGTCACCAACGGCTAGAATCTCATTTTGGAACATAAAAGAAGCCTTCAAGCATCAGAAACAACTAATGATCTACAAGCCAACATTCCATTGATTGTAAAATGTCTTAGTGCTCAAAATTCTACATTTTGTTTAGACAAGCACTTGTGAGCTAAATTGTCAATGTATGCTCAAGTGTACTAGGATTGGGTGAAAGCTTTAGAGTGCAAACGTATACCTTGAGAGAGGAATTTCAGTTTGCTTCAATTTCTCTTGTAAAAAGGGGTTACCAAAGCTTTGGGTAGAAAACTTTGGATGCTAGACATAGTAAGTCTAAGTTGTAAGGGTTGCCTCTTAAGCCTTGAAAAGGGGAAGAAATTCTAATGAATTTAGAAATCCTTAGTGGGGAAGCTAAGGTAGTGGATGTAGGCTTTGGTTAGAAAGCCGAACCACTCTAAATTCTTGTGTCATATTTTTTTTTATCTTTTTGCTTCCACCACCACCACCACCCAATAAACCACTTCTCCACCTCTTGGCAAGCAAATCAGTTGAGGATATCGGGTTCTACATAAAGTTCAACAACTCATACCTTTTTCTTAGAATTATCCACAATGCTTCTCATGTTTTGAAATCGTTGAATTATTTCTCTTTGTCGATGCTATTAAAAATATCTTTCTCAACATATGTAACCAAACAATCATTCATCCATTGATATCTAATTCGAATTCGCAAGCGATTTTTTACAATCTTCATTGCAGAAAATGTTCTTTCCACACTTGCCTTAGCAACTGACAAAATCAATGCAGGCTTCACCAAATGACAAAAATTACATAATGTCAACACAACTCTTCGAACAAAAACAATAACCTTATTAACATATTACAGACAATATCAATAATTAGCTCTAAATTTAAAATCAACCTAATATCTTTAATAATCTCAAACATTAAAAACACAAACTCATTAACAATATCAAATAATAATTTTAAAAATATTGAAACATTGAAAACTCAAAGAAAACAATAAACAAGATTTAATTAATTTTACCTTGATGTTAGAATATGTTTTGATTCGTCCTTCTTCTTAAAAATTGTTAAATATCACAAATTAAAAAATAATAGGGAAAACTACTCAAATAATACTCCAGCTATTGACGAAATATTGTTTTAGTACCCCCAGCTATTTTTTTGCAAAATGGTACCTAACGTTATGTTTCGTTTTCAAAATAGTACCCCCGCTGTTAAAAATTAACAGCATGCTGACTAAGAGAGAGAAAATCACACATGGCAGCTTGCCACGTCATTTTCTCTCTCCTAGTCAGCATGCTACGTGTGCTTTTTATGATTTTAGTCGATGTGGCATGTTGACTAGGAGAGAGAAAATGACGTGGCAGGCTGCCACATGTGGTTTTTTCTCTCATAGTCAGCACACAGTTAGTTTTTTTAACGGCGGGGTACAAAAATGAAAACGAAACGTAACGTTAGGTACCATTTTGCCAAAAAATAGTTAGGGTACTAAAACGATATTTCGACAATAGTTGGGCTACTATTTGGATAATTTTTCCAAAATAATATTATACTAGTAAAGGATGAAGATTGTGGGTTAGGGTTCTTAAAGAAAATAAAATTTTGGAAAATAGAGGAGTGAGTGTCGTAGGATTGTAAATTTAGGATGAAAGTTTTAATTTTTCTATTAAATGTTTTATTAAATAAAAGAGGTATCGTCAAAGTAGGGTAGATGTGAGGTAGAGTTAAATTTGAAAAAAAAAAATTGATAAGAGTGACAATTAATTTTTTGTGTTGTAAGAAAAGTGGGGTAGATGTGGGGTCATTTTCTTTTTAAAGTCACGTAAATGGAGGGTCTATTTCTTTTTAAAGGGCATCAAAACTTTTTAAATGGGTGTCATTTTTTTATATTGGTATATATTAAATTTATATAAGAGAAAAAGTTTTCGAAATTTTTTAGGTGTCAATGGACACCCCTCAATATATACCGGCTCTATCAGTGTATCTTATGTCATGCCAACTATATTTGATCTCAAATTTTAATTATCATTATCTTCCATTAAAACTACAATTACTTATTATTTTTCTTATACAAAGCTTAAACAATCTTATTCAAAAAGGGGTTGCTCAAGACACCCAATGCATATCATATCAAAAACTTATAATAGTGCACTAAAGCTTTCTCATACTGGTTTATAACATGACATATCAAATAAGGTGCATAAAAATAATAAGTTAAGCATATAAATTTCCTTAAAACAAGTCATATATTCATAAATTCATAAAACAATCCAAGCTGAAATTAGGCGAGAGTTAAAAACGCTTACTTCCGAGTTTAACAAAGTTTGCTAGTGTTGAGATATTTATTTTGATATAAATCAATGAAAAATATTTTTAGACTTATTCAAATATTGCAAAAATAATTCAAAGTCCATAAAACTTGAAAAATATGTTTAAAAATGTTTTCTAAATGTTTTGACTCATCCTTCAACTTAAAATATTTTCATAAAGCCAAAACTACTTAATTCTTGAAAATGATAGAGCAAAGTTTCTAAACTTTAGCAAAAGTTTCGAAACTCCTACAAGAATTTCCAAACTTCTGTACGTAGAAGTTTCTAAACTTCTGATTCTAGACAGTTTTCATGTTTCGGAACTTATGTTTCAAAACTATAGAGTAAGTTTCGAAACTTTGGGCTCCAACGATCAAATTTTCAAATCCAACTCAGAGAGTTTTGAAACTCTTTGAGTAGTTTCAAAACTTATATGCAGGTGAGCATTGAATGCTCTATTTTAAAGTTCTCAAATGGCTCCAAACCACCCTCAACGGTCACAAACGGCTAGTAGCTCATTCCATACTTTAAGAGAAGACTTGGGACACTTGAAGATGGTTAAAGAACACATCCAAGCATTATAATCTAGAGAAATTAGCTTTCAGGTCTTATTTTCTTATTTCTCTTGTATATAGTGTATAAAGAGTGTTTTAATTGTTTTTATTCTTTACACTCTTGTGAGCTTCAATCTTGTAAACACTTGCCTTGTGCGATTTCATTGTTTACACAAATTTACCTTGTAAAAAAGAGATGTTCTAGTTTAACCTAAGGAAAAGCTAGAGTGATTTTATCTTAGCCAATGAAAAGAAAGGGTTGTAAAGGTTTCCTATTGAGCCTAGAAAAAAAGAAGAATTCATAGTAGTGAATTGGAAAATCCTTAGTGGTGTGCTAAGGTAGTGGATGTAGACATGGTTGGGTAGTCAAACCACTCTAAAATCATCGTGCAAAATTGTTCACTATTTTTTTGGTTTTAGCCAATTCATTCGAGAAGCAAATTCAACCCTCTTAGCAATTTCGGTTGATCGATTTCGAACCCTTATCAGCTAGGCTTTCATTAAACCCACTTAACAACATTCAAACCTTGTTTAAAGTACTCATAATTTGCACTCACCCAAATACTTTCGCCTTAAATGCCAAAATGTTGCTAAAAGTCGTCTGAATGCTTGCTAAGCTTTTATAATCAATTTCGGATTCTCTGCAACCCAACAACACTGTAATTCTTCATCAAAGTACACTCCGAAAACTTCAAGGAACTTAAACAAAGTTGATTCCTTAACCGAAAATCTCTAGAACTCAAAATTCATCCAAAAAAATCCTAACATTCACAACTTTAATTCTACATTACTTCCACAAGTCCTGACTCAATTTCATCAATAATATCATCAATTAACTCCTCGTAACAGTAATTAACATCTAAGAACCTAAATAAACATTATTTTATCAAAATCATAACGAACACCCAATCCAAATAAGCCAATTAAAATTATTCTAGGAATAAATATTGTAAACTAATATTAAATTATTGATAACCAATAAGAATACACTAAAACCTCAATAGAATCACTTATGTCTTACCAAATAAATCGTAATTCACTCTTGAATCATTCAAAAATCCAATTCTTCTAATTAAATCACGTTTTAATTCTAAAAGCTATTAAAAACAATATATTAGAGACAAAAACATGTGAAATTTTAATAAAAAAAATCATAGCTCATCATGCTTAATAGGAAAACGCAATAAAAAATGAGTTTTCCTTTTGTATTTTAACGTGAAAAATATGAAGAAATGAAAGATTCAAAATCAATAGATTTGCTAGAGTTTAAAAATCATTTGAGAGAAAAAAAAAATTAGAAACGATAATATTATTGGAAAAGATGTTTGGGGTTGTTTAAAAATCAATAGATTTGCTGGAGTTTAAAAATCATTTGAGAGAAAAAAATTAGAAAGGCAAGGACAAGGAGGGGTAGTTGCCTAACATGTGTTTCGCGAAGGTAATCGTGCTCTTGGAATTGTTTTGAGCCATGAGTTTTTTTGCAACCGCCGGATTCAGTACTTAATATTCTGCATGATGAACTAAGTTAATGTTGTTGTTTTTCTGTGATTTTCTTGTCGAGTTTATCTCGTATGGTTGCTTTGTAATATTACTATAGGTACTGTTTTTCTTTAATTTAGATTAGGGAAATTTTTAATAAGGCTATGATAGTATTCATTCCTTATTTATAAAAAAATATGTTTGAGAATCAAGAGAGAAGAATTTTGAAAAACTCATTCTTTAATGGAAGATAATAACCGTTGGTAGTTTTAATAAAACAAAAGTGAATTTGATATTAAAAAACAAAATAGTTTAATTTTTCCTTAAAGATTCTTAGTTTGTTTTCCTTTCTAATTTTGTCACCAAGAATATTTATAAACATTTACAAACTAACCACCATTTAATTAAAAACCCAAATCGACTTTATTAAAAGCCATTCAAGTCAGAAATCTCGTCACTTAACATAACTGTTAAATAAACTTTAAAAAATATATATCATATTAGATCTCTCAAAAACTAATTTAATCAAACTCAATTAATTACCCAAAATTAATCATTTAGTCAATTTCTCGATTAAAACCTAAAATGGTCCAACTTATATATCAGAAACTCTTAGTCCAAATTTCGGGATCTTACATAAGACACTGGCGAACTCGCTTTATCCTATATATGTCGTCTTTTCTTTCTTCTTCACTTCCACGATTGAAATTTGGAAGAAGATGTTATATTGTTGGGAAATCAAAGGGAAACTGAACAATATAATTTTTTTCACAAAATTAAGAAAATTTTAGGGAGATTTCATGATTTTTAAAAATAAAAATAAAAACACAGTCATAATGTTGTTAAGTATTTAACGACATAGTAACTAAAATAGGAGCAATTTAAAAGTTTGGTGATTAAATTAAAAATTTATAAACTTCAATGATCATAATAGAAGTGACAAGAAAGTAGAATGATGAATGGTATAATTTACCCAAAATATTAGGGTCGACCTTAGTCCGTGACTTTTATGTACCAACTACGAAATATATACGTACATATCTATATCCATTTGCAGCGGCAGCACACCAGCATTACAGTCTCCTCTTCTGTCCTTTGGTGCATCAAATTGTATTAAAAATTCCAAAGGAAATGGAGCGAGGAAAAGAGCAAGGAATGGTGGTGATGCCACAACAAAATCCACTTGAACAGTTGCAAGCAAAGTTCAAGGAAGTGGAGAGCAATTTCAGGGGATGCCTAGCCAAGCAGTCCTTGCCCGTCGAGGCCGCCGTCGTAACCACCACCAGCGCTGCTCAAGGTGCTGCTATCGGTGCTTTCATGGGTACCCTCACCAACGATGTCTCCTCCTCTCTTCCAACTCCTCCTCAGGCTTCTCTCGACCCTCAGGCCATGGCTTCTCTCAAGCAAGCCCAGGTCTCACTCTTTTCCCCCTTTCTCTTGATCTCCCTCTTGTTTACGACCTCCAATTTTGCAGAACCGCTGAAGGGTTTTTAGTTAATGGAGCTTGTAGTTGTTTTACAAAGAATTCCTTACAATTTACAATCACTGAAGGGTTTACTATGGATTTTAGTGATATATGGTAGATGTTTACTTGATTACAGGCTCTATCAGGAGGTCCCTTGGTACAAGCTCGGAATTTTGCCGTGATGACCGGTGTCAACGCCGGCATATCTTGTGTTATGAAAAGACTGAGAGGGAAGGAAGATGTCCAATCTAGGTTAACCTTTTCATCACACTTTTCGGGTGAGTCTAGGGTGCGGTAGGGCATGGTGCGGCACCAACCGAAATGTTATAAAAACAAAACTTAAAATATTACTCAACAATTTAAAATGTTACACTTTTTTATAACAATGATGGTTAAGTATAAAAAGTGTAACATTTTAGCTTCGTATTTATAACATTTTTAATTAGTGTCGCACCATAGCCATACTATAACCTATTATACCTTAGACTCCATTACACTTTTCTTTATCTCCATTGACTTCTTTCTGATGTTTTGTAGCTAGACGATATTGGCAGCTAGTCATAGGCTCATTTTTTAATCTAGGGAGAATTGCATATATTATTTTGAGCAGGATTTATGGTTGGAGGGGCAAACTATAAATATTTGAAGGGGACAAATTCATAAATAAACTATTTTGTAACAAAATTTAAATAGGGGAAAAAGGTAAAAAGAAAATTCTTTGGGAGTTGGGGGGCGATTGCCCCTTCCCACTCCTTCATACCTCTGTCCCTGTTTTGAGTTGTTAGGGAAATAACAATTTTGAAGCTTGGAGCTGCTTTGTCCATAAAAAATATGCACTCGTTTTTTTCTAGCATTTGCTTTTATAGATCTGACCTCCCTTTCTATACATCATGCTTTCAAGGGGGTAACCTGCTTTCTGTATCTCCACTCAGCTCATCATAAATTAGAATTGCTATATTATATGTGGAGAGCATTATTGGATAGTTATGTGTGACGATCTGAAGATTGTATAGATGACCCGAGCTTGTTTCTGAATAAAGAATTGTTGGCTTCGTTTTTTTTATCTTGTATTGGATGAACTTAATACTTCGGTTCGGCATTGCTTGGTATGAAGGATAGAAAATTAGTTAATCAAATGATTAAGAATAAGATTTAAAGTTAGAAAGTGGTTATGATGAAATACTAGTTTTCTATTTGATTAACTAATTTTCCATCCTTCATGTCAAGCAAAGCCTTTAAGCTTACATGGTTGTTTAAGATGAAATACTATATGTTGCAGCATGGTGGCAGCTTTTGGTTCTGGGGTCATGTTTTCCTTAGTGAGTGGTATGGGCGGCCCAAATCAGATTACAAATGCTGCTACATCTGGTCTTTTTTTTTGCTCTTGTTCAAGGCGGTCTTTTCCAGGTGATTTATTATCTCATTAACCTCTCTAAGATCAATGTATTATTTAATATCTGATTATTAATTGTTTCGCCTTCAATGAACATGATGGAGCTAGCATAAACCCAAAAGCTGTTAACATGCTGTGCCAAAACTTTAGAATCAATTGTTCTTTGAGAGTGCCTATATCCATGAGCTTAAGCTTCTGCTTCCAACAGTTGAATATTCTGAATGTATACTGCTTTGAAATACAGTTAGGGCAAAAGTTTTCTCAACCGCCTGCTGAGGATGTGTACTATTCCAGAACAAGATCTATGTTAAGTAGTCTCGGCCTGCAGAACTACGAGAAGAATTTCAAGAAAGGCTTGTTAACAGATAGCACACTGCCTTTGCTCACGGATAGGCAAGCAGTTGGATTTTGTCTTGAATCAGCTTTCGCATTAGTATTTTTTGAACTATACTCTGATAGCCTTTTAAATCGACATGTGTTTCAGTGCACTTAGAGATGTGAAAATACCACCTGGACCCAGGCTCCTTATTCCTGATCATATTCAGAGGTTCGATTCGATATTCCATGTAGGATAATTATACATTGTCCTTGACCATTGGATCCCTTCTCACCCTCTGGTCTAATATTCGGCTTTAGGGACCCAGAGTTGAAACAGAAGCAAGGGCGACAACGGTGAGCTTCTATTGTCAAGCTGTTTCAACGTCAAGGGGCATTTTACAATTTATCTGAAACCAAAGAACAGTAGGTCGCATCTTCTCTAATGAAATGAATTCTCCTTTTTTCTTATTTCTTGCTGTTCTTAGCATCCAATTTGGATAAACATGGTTTTCATCTAGCTTTAATTTTTCAATTGTTGTTGTAAAGATGTCATATGAGACACGAGTGTAGTAATTGTGGTACCTTTGCCTGGGGGATTTCTAGCCAAAGCCTTAATTATTTCCCCCAAGGGTGTTGTGGTTTGGTAGAATCCAAATGCATGCAAAATGGATTGATAATTATAGACTGCAAGTATAGAATATGTAATAATTTTATATGGGTAGAAAAACATTTGTAAAATTATAACAAAAATATATCAGAATCTGTAAAGAGCAGAAGCGATGGGTTTTCTACCAAAAATGATAAGAAAATACATTTAGACAAAAGTGAGTCGATTTTTTAACATGGCAGTATGATTTGAAAAGATGTTCTGAAAAAATGGATTGGACATAACACTGGTTGGCCATGGTTCTTGTTTCTCATCAGTGCAGGCAAACTTATTTGAATATTCTTTTTTGAAAAAGAATTTAAAAAAATATTCTTCTTTAGATATCATTTTAAAAAATATTTTTATTCGGTCTACGTGTTCGACTAAATACAAGTTCTATTTATTATAATTTAAAAATTATCACACACGAAACTGCCTCCAAATATGATTTTTTTTTCAAATGATGACAAGATTGATGAAATCTCTTCCTTATCCTCAAATAAATAGCCACGCGTTTCCGTAAGGAGTAAAGAACCGTAAAGTCCCAATCACACCGTCCATTAGTCATAGAATTGTGGTTACAAAGCAAAAATACTGAAAGAAAAGGAAGACACCCACTGCATTGCAATGGTTGAGTCATTTTTCACCTACAGTAATCTTAAATTATTTCACAAATTACATTTCCACACCAATCACGTTTCTTCTCTAATTAAGGGGCACACATTCCCGACCAGGACATGCCCTGATAATTCTCACTTTTTTCACTACGCAAAATCTACCTGCAATAAAAGGGAAATAAACAAATTTCCCGATCAACGACATCGGTTAGCTATTTGTGGCAAACCACGAAGTTGGTGGAAATGATTTTCTCCTTCATTAATTGCATGATTTGAGAACCCGAAGGCCTAACCGTGGGAAACTGGTGAAGGCAGAGTGCAGCAATTGAAACCATAGCCTTGGCTTCTTCCAACTCAAACTCTCCACCCAAACGTGGATCCACCAATTCCTCCACTTTCACATCCGCCCCAATGGCTCTTAAATTGGGCTCTAATACTGATGTCAATAATTGTCCCCTTTCGGGGCAAAAAGCTTCCATCCCGGTAACAAGTTCCAATATAATGACACCCAAGCTGTAAACGTCGTTCTTTTTGGAGGCGAACCCAGTCCTTAAGTAATGAGGGTCGGTGTAACCAGGTGAGCCTATCATCACTTGCTTCATCCTAGAACAAGAGGGTGGCATCACCGTCGACGAAAACCCCATCTTTGCTGACCCAAAGTCGCATAGTTTGCAGTTGAAATGCTCGTCCAGCAAAACATTTGAAGCTTTGATGTCGCCGTGAACTATTTGGAGGCTGCATTTATCGTGTAGGTATTCGATTGCTTGAGCTAGTTGGTATGCTATGGCCGTGCGGGTCTTCCACGGAAGTACTTCCTTAATATTTTCGTGTAACTTTTCTTGTAAGTTTCCATTCGGAGCGTACTCAAATATCATGGCCCCTTCCTCTGAAATATGGAGTATAAAACAGTTTTCAATTAATCAAAAAAGTCATCATCTTTTTCTTTCTTTTTAAAGAGTAAAGCAAAAGACTCACGCAACGAACCTAGGTCATCGCAGTAACCGAGAAGCTTGACGATGTTGTCGTGACGGAGACGGAGCAAGATATCCAGTTCTTGTTTGAACACTTGGTTTAGTCGATCACCACCGACGTGGACCTTAACTGCTCCTTGTCCGGAGCCAGACAAGTTAGCCAAGTAGACATTGCTAAACCCTCCTTGACCGATTGCAAGTGAGAAATCCTTAGTGACATCCTTAATCTCCTCCCACTTGAATTTCCTGACAAACTCTTCTCCGTCGACGATATAATCTTTTCCCTTGTTTTGATCAGGATGATTGTCCGACGTGGGCTTAGCTGCTTGGAGTTTCCTGAGCATAAGAAATTTGAACAAAAACCCCATGCCAAACAACAAGGCTAGAAGCAAGACAAGAGAGAGAGTGAGGAGGATGTTGATTTGAGGGGGGACGTGGCGTTGGGTTGTTTTTAAAGAGGGCGTCGGCGGGTCACTCGGAGAGGAGGAAACAGTGGAAGCGACGCAGAAAGTGAGCAGAGATGATAGAATGAGCATTGGTAGTAATAAGGAAATGGGAAAAGAACGCCGGTACCGGCAGACAAATTTCGAAACACGTAAAATCCATTCCTTTGAATCTCTAGATTTGCCAGTGTTCAAACATGTAGCCATGGCGACGAGCATAGTCCGACAAAGCTGTATCTAATATTCGGATCTAAGACGTGAGGAAGGAGTGGGAGAGAAACACAAAGGGCCAAAGGGTGGATATTGGAAGCCTCCTTGGAAAGCCAGAGAGGAGCTTCTTCTCTTTTTGCCTAATATATGCCATTTGCGCTTGCGTTTGACCGACCGGCTATGAAATACATATTATATTTGTATCATATTTTGTATTGAATTAAATGGTCACACCTTAGTAAATATGTCATTTTTTTAATTGAATCCGCTAATTTTATTAAACGATGATATATTTAAAATTATAATAAAAGTTTATAATTTAGTAAACAAAATACCTAATCTAGACATATTCTTAGTAAACAAAACTAGCGTCTCGAGATCATAAGAGAACCATACAAGGAAAAAGTAAAATCCTAACCCAAAGACTCGAAACAAGATATAGATACAAACATCACCATAGATCGACGATGAAAGGTAAAACCATCAACAAATAACATAAAAATACATATTACAATGAGGTGCGTTGACAACAAGGCCATTAGCACAACTCAATCGCGAAAAAAAAAACGGTGAATGTAATCGTGTATCCAAATTCAGTCAGAAGGTCCGAGACAGAGAGATCAACAGCATAATGAAAAAAGTGTCATCTTGATCACTAAGATTGCTTTCGACCGCTTCGGGAAAGCGAAGTCATTTAGATTCGTTCGCTGCCGCTTCAGATGAATGAGTCATTCGGTAACTAGTTCGTCCAATGCCGATCGAGAAAGACATGCCAGCACTACCCACTTGTTTTATGTCGTTTCGGGGAAACAAGTCATCTCAATTTGCTTGTTGCCATTTTGGAAGAGCAAATCATCCGACAGGAAAGTATGACAAAATTAGTGCTTATGGTCTTTGCTTTATTCTTGTTTCACAAGTATAAGCAAAGAGGGGCAGTTGTAATCACTAATTTTGTCCGGGGTAAACCCGCTTTTTTGTTTCATTTTAGTTAATGGGATTGTGATGGACTGTTGATTAATTAGTAATTATCTATATCTATATGTGTATTAAAACCGAAAAAGAAAAAAAAAAGAGAAAATCAAAAACACTACTATTAAAATATGTGTATGCATTGCATGTTATTGCATGTTGTGTGCATATGTGATGTTTGTTTATACGTGTATATATATTTTACGTATGTATTTACTATTATCATTATCATGTGAGTATAGGTAGGTATTGCATGTATTAGGTATATGTATTAATGTTAGTGTGTTTGTTAATTTAGTATCATAAATGCGTGTCTCATGTACATAGATTTTATGTAATTAATATTGATATATTGTGTAAGCATGTATATTATATATTTTTTATTATTATTATTATTATGCTAACAGATCTGAAAAAATATAAATGTAAACAGATTAAATAAATAAAGCTCAAGTATTTTATTTCAGCCCATTACATGTCTAAAACCCATAAATAATAATATTACATCATAAGCCCGTTTCTGGCCCAAGTATAATACAAACAAAAACCCCTAAATCTGATAAATGGAAACCCTAATTTGTTTATCCTTTGCACAGCCCAATCTGGACCATTGAATCAAGGGCTGTTGATCGAACGGTCCAGATCAAATAAGAGATCCTTCATCTCCCCCCGAGCGCCATGTGTCGCCCATCCAACGTGGCCACGTCAACTGTGATAAAGCCATATGGACCGTCCATCTCAAGAAACATCTCAGTCGTTGGATCAGATCTGATCTAATGGCCTAGATCGAACCGAACCATTCGAATTCCGCGCGTACAACCCACGCTCCGGCTGTTCAGCTTCTTCACGCGCCCACGCGCCGGCACCGGTTCATCTTCTCATCGGCATAATCACATCACCGGAATTTTCGCTGCCACCACCAACTCTCTCAACCACCAAACAGCAAAGAAAACATAAAAAAGGCAAAAATCAGAGTATTATCATCCACAATAATAACATTCAATGTTTGCTTAAACTTGTAAATCCTAGGCAACAGGGCAATGAACAATCGAAACAAGATATAAGCATGTAATGCATCATTTTGTAACGGCAGTTGGAAAAAAAAAAACCCAGAAACAATAAACAAAAAATGCAGCCTTTTAAGGTATCTTCTTCCTTTTAGTTTATCTATATGCATGTTAATACATAGAATATATATACAAAAAAAGAAGGAAACATATTAGGGTTTACCCTCTCGCCGCCATAGCTCCGCCGTTGATGATCTCCGGCATCCTCCAGGCCGAATGAGTGAAACGGTGTGAGTATAATGGGGCTAGGATCTTATCCTAGTTTCGGTTTTTTGAGGTTTCAGTTTAAAAAAAAAGATAGGCGCTTTGGGGATAGGTTTATGGGATTTACGACGGATGAAGTCGCCGAAATCTGGGTTCATGTTGAACCCAAATAAACTTGATGAACAAGTTCAGAGCGTTTTTGGGGGGTTTTGTTATAACAAAAAAAATGACCGAAAAAATCAAATAATCAGACAAAGGGGTATATATAATGTTATAAAATTTTAAATGGTATAATACCACTTTTAGTCCTTCCACCCTAAAATAATCACGCCGTAAGGGCTTCTACATGGTCCAATTACAAGATTGACCCCTCTACGTAGGATAATTGCCATGGGAAGCCATTCCGCCTTTTTAAATTACCCCCCGAGTCCTTCGTATTTTTTAAAGTTTTTCAATTACATCCATGTTATTTCTTTTATTTTGTCTTGTTATTTTATTTTCTCATAATTAGGTCTTTTTTCCAGTTTCAAATTGTGTTATTTTACTCACTTATTTTTTTTAGTTTAAATTTTGCATATTTATTTTTAATATTTATGATTTAATTTTTTATGTTATTTTACGCGTTTGCGATAATGATTTTAGGGATAAAATTAGTTTGAATGAAATGCATGTTTAATATATACGTAGATTTAGCATAAATCGGAAATATGACGTATAATCTTATGTTTAACATGTATTTGTTGGTAAATTAAAAAACGGTAGAATGTCTTGAATAGCTCTCAACTCATAATTCGTTTTAGAATAAAAGTCGGAATTTATAGGAAAATAAATAAAAAATATAAAGTATGAATAAAATATAAATGTTTTAATATATAATATATTTTTTATATATGGTAAATTCTTGGATATGTATATATATATAAACATAAATGTACATATGTACATTCAATAAATACTTTCGATATATACCAATTTCAAAGAATAAGATAGAATTTTGTAAAACATGATATATATAGTATCCATAATTTTGAAGGTAGGAAGCATAATTTTTTAAAAGCATACTAATATATTTTGGTACATAAAATATATTTTTGAAGTGAATAATAATGTGAAAATGAAATATATATATATATAATGGCTTAAAATAAATAAAAGATTTTAGCGAAATGAACAATATATAATAGTAGGTTTTTCTTATGTAACTTAAACACATAATTTACTTTAATGTATACTTTTGAATAATAGGTTTTATATATACGTGTCATAACTTTAATTCATATTTTATTTCAATACATGTTTTTTATAATAATATTTTTATACTATATTATTTTAATATAATGGATTTTAAACCTTCTGGGCTTCCTTTACAATATAACAATTTGGGCCTTGTTTTTTATATTAGTTTCAATATTTTGGGCCTATGGTTTGGGCTTAGATTGTAGAACTTAGTTAGTTGTTTTTAGGTTTAGATTAGGAATAGTCAAATTAATTCGAACAAATCGTGTGCCTGACTCATAGGGGCACGATTCTAGAATTAAAGTTAGCCCTAGATTTTTTAAGCCTTAGTTAAATAAGAATTTGAATTAATTTAGTGAATTTAAGTTTATTCTTGGCTTATTGTAGTAAATGTTAAATTCATTAAATTAATTGAACTTTTCTTAATCACTTCAAGGGAAAAATAAATTTTAAGTTTAACTTAACATTAAATTACAATTTAGTCACCATAAATTGGGTTTTTTTTTATCTTTTAAGGCTAAATGCGTAATTAGGCTATATATATTAAATTGACCCACTCTTTTTAAATGTTTACATTTATGCCATCAATTAACATCCATATAATATTTAATCTTAATTGCACATTTAACCAATCTAAGTTATAAAATGGGAGGTATTTATTAATTCAAATATTTGTGTCGTGACAGTCCGAGCTTAAAGGATGTTGACCAAGTATTCGTATTAATTCTTACCGTCCCGAGATAAATGGATTAAAAATTAATAAAATCATCACATCATACTTAAATGTTTGCATCATGCATAAAGGTGACGTACGGGGGTCGAATCATAAATTAACACTACAGTCGAGCTTATTTGATGTCGATTTAATCTATAGTCTGATATATCGTCAATCTTATTAATTAAATGTTTAATTAATTTGAATCTACCAATTCGACAAGGCACGTGTAGTCAAGGTTAGTTTTCATCTAGGAACTTCGAATTAAACTCAATCTAAATTTCAATAACTTTCCTTCTTTTAAGAGCAACAAATTTTCTGGTACCGATTTCCGGGCGTGATGGGGGTGCTAATCCTTCCCCACGTGTAACCAACTATCGGACCATTTCGAATATCTGGTTTTATGGTATCCGACCCACCTTACCCAAGTGGCAGATGGCGACTCCAAATTTTCATCGCTTTGGAAAATTTAAAGTTTTTAAAAGAAATCTCCCATTTTCCAAAAGATTTTCATTAACGAATCAGGTGATAATTAGTAGCCGACTTATTTTCTAAACAAACGCCCTTAACACGGCAAAATTTCTTTTTCTCAAAAAGGGAGAGGAAAAAATGTCGCTACAGTGGCGTCGTCAAATTCAACCCTGATAGAAAATTAAAAGAAAAAAGAAAAAAATATGCTAAAAGACAAAAATACGTACCAGAAGGTAGAATGAATCGTGCCACAAGAACATAATAATTTATTGAAATCTAAAAAACAAAACAAACAAAACGATATATCCTTGTGGTCGACGGCTAATATTAAAACGAGTGCCGCCATCGGCGTTTAAAAAAAGGAAAAATAGTCATTGTGCAGCTAGGGTTGTTTGAGAGAGAAAATTGCTTTTTGTTTATTTTCTAAAACATTTAATTTTATATATTACTGATTACACATAAAATTTAATTATATAGATCAATTATAAACTTTTAAAAGAATAGAAGGTAGTTTGGTTCCGTTTAAGTATGTCTCGAGTTCGAAATGTTGTGTTGTATGTAGAACATTTCTGTTATGAAACTCACCCACTAGAACTATATGTGAGATGCAGGTAGGTTTGAATTAATCATGGCGAAGCCCTAAAAACCGAAGAAAAAAATCTTTAAAGGGTATAATTAAAAACTCTTAATTGACACCTCTTTTTATTTCTTAGATTAAGAGTAAAATTTCTTTTTTTAGAAAGGACTTGTAAAAAAAAAGGAAGGTTGAGCGTTTTATTTGTTTATTCTACTCTCTATATTAATTAGTATAATTTATTTGTAAAAAAAGGGAAGGTTGAGTATTAATTTTAAGTAAGTAGAAAGTGGCATGCCAACAACAAGACCAAGGCGTAAGGATGATTCACTCGTTTTTATGAAATTGACGATTACATATAAATTATAACCTAATTACATTTTTGGTCCTCTAATTTTATGAGAAGATCATTTTAAATTTTAAATCTTTTTAATCTCTTTTAGTCTCAAACTTTTATTTTTATTAAATTGAACTAATTATTAGAAAAAAATAATATGTTTTAATAATTTTATATTTCCCCCTAAATTTTCATTTTTTTATTTTACAATTTTAATAATTACATATATATTTTAAATACTTTATCATTTTTAATTATATAATTTTATGAAGATTTTAAATTTTTGCACAAATGGATAAAATAATTAACGTCAACATCAATAAAATACAAAATAATTTACGTCAGCTTAACGAATTTAATTATCCATCAGTGTATTTAGTTTAAAAAATAAAAATTTGAGAGTCAAAAGCTCCCACAGATGATTAATTAATATTAATTGAGTAATATTCAATCCATGTTTTTTTAAGAATATTTAATCCGTATTTATAAACATATAATTAATATTTTAATTACACGAAATGTGTAAGATAAATAAAATGGTATTCAATTAATCTTTAATCTGAAAATTCCAAAGAAAAAAAAACAAATACTTAATAGAAATTCTTAATTAGTTGAAAATAGAAATGTGAGGTTGAACTCATCAATCATGAATACCAACTCCCCTAATCGGATCGTCTTGTTCAAAACAGAATAAAGCATGTCCCTCTGATTTAAATATATGATTCAATTGGTAATATGATACATTTTAAATTGTGTGTCTAACAACATCAGCTTAAGAAAGCAGTTTTTGAAGGTTGTGCATTCGATCGAGTAGAATAGAGTTGAGTAAAAAAAATTAAAAGTAATATTTTATAAGAAATCTTATTTAAAATTTATTCGAGTCGAGTTTATAAAATTCGAGTCTAGTTAAATTGAGTCGAGTTGTTCAAGTTTCTGTTCAAATTTAATTGTAAATATTTATAATATATTGGTATTAATTAGTTCTAATTTAAACAATTTTCTATAACCATGTACAATACACATATATATTTCTTCATATTTTTTCACACATGCATATATATATATATATATATATATATATATTTGTATATATATCATGTAAAATTGAGAGATTCGACTCGAACTTAAAAATTGATCCACTAATTTCTAAAGATTTCAAGTTATTCAAAATTTTATTTTATAACTCAAACTTTGTTTGAAATTTTTTCGAATCAAGTTTATAAAATTATGATTCGAGTCAAATAATTTGATATTTTTAAGTCTAGTCAAATTTTGTCCGCCCTTGCCTTACACACTACGTAACCTAACTCATTTTTCATGTGTATCAAAATTTTTAAAATTTATATTATATTTTTAACTTAAACTTGCATATTATTCCAAATTTGTTGCAGAGTTTAACTATACATGTTCATGGATCATGGTTGGTGATTTATTTATATATTGTATGATATAAAATGATATCAAATCACTTGCTACTTGTCAACTTCACATAGAAAGTCCCTATCTATCTAACAACCCATGCCATTTGATATTGTTTATTAAAATAATACAAATGCGTAGGCATTATTTTATGGTGTCAATGGTCGCACGGGGCAATGGTCATATTAATTTCCCTCAATAATTCGGTAGATGTACTCTTTTATAATGGTTTTTATTTTGATGCGCAATTAGGAGTCATTAGTTTCCACAGCACTTTGTAACCATTAAAACTCCAATTTTTCTTCTATTATTATCCGTGGTCGATCCATTGATTAATTATTTTAAATTGAATATTATAAAAATTTATTACAAGATAACTTACCAATTTAATTCACTTCATTTGAAGTATCAAAATTTAAATTTATTAGTTTAAGGAAACGAACGTCTTATCTTTTTATACCAACTAAAAGTTACAATTTTAACAAGATTTTTAATTTTTTTGGCTTAATCATTTTGCACAATAAATATAAGTTTTGGCCTCGACAAACCGACGTTAAAAGAAAAGGCAATCAACTATTGCCACGCAGGTCTTTTTATTGAATAATATTTTTCCTTCATAACATACACTTTCTCACTTTCCACCCTAAAATACTGTCTCAATTTACAACTTAGATTTTTTATGTTTCAGACACTGGTAAACTGAAAGAAAGAGTGCTATTGCTCATTCTCTAACATTTAAACATTAGTTTCCACGTCTCCACTGGTTTATCACTAATAAACAATTAATGTAATATTGTCCTTCATTTTTACTGAAAATTTAATATAAAATAATTATTTTTATACTAAAACCCAATACAACTTTTTGATAGTGAAAATGTGATTGTGATAGCTTATAACGGTTCATTATTTTTTTATTTGGACCAAGAGCTGTATGTCATGTATGAAGAAGATGAAAGATAACAGGGTTGGAAAAAATTATGAATAGTTAAATACGAGTTTTAGAACGTCTCTTTTGTATAACTAATGTGGGTATATAAATCCCTTGGTTGGTGGGTGGTGTTAGACCTAGGGATTAATAGTTTGGCAGGATTGTAGATTAGTATGTCAGCCTGTCGGGTACTAGACTCAACTAGGATGGGATTGCTTGCTAACTATAGGGGACTTTTTGAGCGCAAGTACAACAATTGTACCCCTTCATTGAGAAGCGTGAACCGAAACTTGTTATAGAAGTTTGTATTATGACAATTAGGATTTTCATTTTTCGCACTTAATCGATTAAATAACTTTTAGATTCGTCCACTCTTAAAGTGTAGAATGTTGTCGCTTAATCTCGTTATTGATCATTTTAGACAGAAGTATCTCAACATTACTAATGGGAGCATTTTGATGTCCTTTTGTAAATTTGGTTAAATTTATTGTGCTGGAGGTATCTCAAGCATCTCCACGTCAAGCAGAAGCTTGACTTAAGCCAGTCACTTTATTAGTTAAGAGTATGCTCCTATGATTTTCATTTATGTGGGGTGCCACTTTGGGGCTGAAGCATCTCAACGTCATCATGGGATGGAAGTATTTTGACGCTACTTTAGAACGAAGGCATTTCGAAGCCGTGAAGGTATCTCGACGTCATTATGAATCCTTAGTTGTGACACACAGGCATTTTGACGTCTCTAAAGAGCCAGAAGATCTCAACACTTAACACTGCAGAGCGGAAACATCTACAACACTAAAAGTATAGTAAAAAAAGTTTAACACACAACACTAAATGTTGGATTCCATAAACGGAGCAGAAATGTAACACCCAAAAAATTTCTCAAATAAAAACCCCAAGAATTGAGAATTTTCTATTTAAAACCCTAATTCGAGGTTAAGACCTAATTCAGTTGTCTAACTGAACAAGATCAAAACCTTGAGATTGTTGTGCAATGCATTTTTAACTTGGGGTCTTGATCTTATTATTTACCCGATTGAGTGGGGTATTAAATCCTTTTTCAGCCCTAGAAACCCTTCTGCTGCAAACAACAGCCCGATTGCACTACACTATTTTCTAGGTGTAACTTTTGTACATGATCTTTGCGACCTTAAAATCAATTCAGACTCAACACAAACATGGTTCGACTCTCGAAGTTGTCTTGTAGTGTATATTCTGTCTATGGTTCTTTTATCAGTTCTGACAAAGAACTTCACTTTAATCACGATTAAAGTTAGGCTCTAAATTCAATCACGAACAATCCTGATATTTAAGCTTTCAACAACTACATTGGTACCTGATATAGATAATCAAGAAATTTTATAATATACTCAATTTATAACAAATATAGATACAGTACAGAAATAGATAATCACTTGTATATAAATAAAGCCAATAGCAGAAACTTTGCTCCATTTGCAAGGGCCGAAGTTACAATTATGCTCAGCAGAGGAAACTGGAAAATAGAAGTGATTGATTGTTTCCAGCTTTATATTCAAATGATGATCAAAATTCAACAACAAAATAGGAGACTAAATCAAAACTACCAATCAGAAAACATATTTAAGAATTCAATCACCGCTGCCTCGAATGGATTTGAGGCATCACCATTCGACCTCAAAAATATATATTCAGAAAGACATCACCTTAACCTCATATTCGTAACCAGCCACACAGACGGATACCCCACATTGGTTCCCCCACCAAAGCTAAAAACATGGCAACTGGTACAAGTCAGCACATAGCAGTTTCTACAAGCAAAACTACACCATTACATAACAGAAATAATTCTACCTGACTGTGCTGCTGATGGCAACGATGCATTTGAATCGAGTAAGGTTGAACAACCTTGCAATCTATGGGAAGTCCCTAGCAGGACGCAAGCTGCATAACATGGCACCTTTCCATTGGTTTTGCATTCCAACACAAGCAATGATAAAAATTACCTGCACAAGAATGAAAATTAGGTGGAAGTCAGACATTTTCAATTCAAAAAACCTAGAAATGAGAAAAAAAAGATCCACTCAAGATTGCAAAAGCATATTTAAACTTCCTGAATTGCACACTTTTGACCCCTGCAAAATCAACATATGCTTCAGGAACTTATTGAAGAAATTAACAGGCACAAAAAGAGAATAAATTAAACTTGAAAATATAGAACACACGAAAAATAGCCAAGCCATGTCATTTCTCTTCAATCTGCATTCAACTAGTGAACCAACGGAGCAACAATTTATAGAAGCACATCAAAATGCACCTAAAAACCATGAAAATATAGAATACATAACAAATCACCATACATCCACAAATGCATATGTTCAGTAAAAATATTTAAAAGAAAATGAAGCATTAACAATTAGAACCAACATATATAAACAAGAAACTGCTAAAAGAATATAATAACATTCAACTCCTATTAAGAACCTAGAAGCGCCCTGTAGCTATCAAAGTTCATAAATCCGAGTATAAGAAGATATAGAAAGAAACTAAATTAAACTCAAAAGTTTCACAACGAAGCTACAAGGGACTAAATAGCATTAGGCAAAATAACAAATGAAGTGTTCTTTTTCCTACAGGCAGGTAACGTCCACCAACATCAAAGTCAATTATCCATTTATCCATATTTGCCCCCATGAGAAGCAAATAGGAATAAGTTTCAATGGAACACTTAAAAGGGAAACAAGATGAGTCTTTAAGGTTAATAATAGGATACTATATATGTAAGGTAAACTCTAATCTAATCTTAGCTCGTATCCATGCCATCTCCAACTTGACTGCAGATCGGACTCACAGCAGAGAAAGATCTCTCAAATGGAGAAGGATGGAACTGTCCATCACGTCTGCGCTTAAAACCGCAGCTATCAGAGGGTGGGGAATTGTCGGCATCGAGCTTCCTCCTGACGCCTCTGACCGCCTGTTCCTCAGCTTGAGTGAGGGGAAAGACCTGGCCGCTTGCCCGGCAAAGGGAACTATGGTTATCATACAAGATTCTCTGGTTACAGTTCTTGTCACAGATGTGTGTGATCCCTGTTAGTTTGCAGCGATACATGTTGCCACAAACATGTTCATTGTGACATTTCCAATCGCATTTGTGAACAGGAATAGGACCATCACGGCCCAGAATAGTAGACAAATAAATAACATTTGCAGGGGCAGCAGCCATGGTTTTGCCGTATACCTCCATTGACTTTGAGACCAAAAAATCTTTCTTTAATCCGCAAAGCTCCGCACCGTGTAACACTCAAACGTTCTGCAGATCCCAACAGAAGATCAAAAATTGGGTCAGCTCTCTTCCCTTGCTTGCTAATTGCTGCTACTCATAGTATTAAATAGCGGACGCAACGCATGTAACGGCCGCAACGTTTAATACTATGATGCTACTATTTTTTGAGGGCCTAACTCTTCACTAAAAAGGAAACTCGAGTCCGTGCAAAATTATTAAACGACCCAACCAGCTAAAGATCAAAGTTTTAAAGAAACAATCTTTAAGTATCAAAGAAATAAAAGGACAGAGCCCATCGCAGAAATAACTACCGGCATACAAGACCAAATTGCAAAACAGATCTAAAAATGGGCACGGAATAATTTTCCCAAGCTCCAGCAGTAAAAAAGCACAAAACTTCACGAGAAATAACAACAAGATGAGATGGGGGAACTCACCTAGAGCCGGAACAGTGAAGGCAAGCAACGAAAACGCAAACCCAGGAAGAAAAGAAGCAAACCCTTGACGAAGAAGAATAAACCGAGGAAGAATGAGAAAGGTCAAGGTAAATAAAAACGGGGAAACAAGGGAAGGGAGAGGTGTATATATACAGAAAAATGGGATATGAATGGGTCGCAAGAAGGGCCGAAGAGTGGGGATGAGTTGACGCGGCGTACCCTTACTTAAAATAAAGGCTAAAGTATATAAATACCACTTAACTTTAGTGGATGTATTAATTATATCATTAAATTTTTAATCTGTTCAATTATAGCATTAAAAATTATTATACCGTTGGCCTGTTAGTTCGATAACGGCGTGATGACGTGGATGAAAGTTGTCGATGCGACCAAAACAACGTTATCTTAATACGATTATTGACACTCAAAACAATATCGGTTTAGGCGTTGAACGTTAGATTGCATCATTTTTCTATCAAACTTTAAAGCAACTCTATTTTTGTCACTGCACATTCTAGTAATCGTCATCGGTGAATTGTCATCATTTGCCACAAGATTGATATCAAAACATTCGTATTTTGCTCATATTTTCTTCTCATCAAATTAGTTTTCCATAAAATCAACGAAAATTCATCAAAAAGTCCAACGTGCTAATACTTTGATCTCCTCTGACGATCGTCCTATGAAGCTAGTTTTGAGGTATGTTGTTCGTCTTCTTAAAAAAAATATTTCTCACTATTTGTATTTTCAAACAAACAATCCAAAACTCTCAAATTCGAGAAAGCCCTAAAACCTTCAAAAATGGTGATTTTTCTGTTTATTTTTTTTTCAATTTTGAGTCGAATTTGTGATTGGTAAAAGAAGAGTGAAATATGAATCTTTTGATATCAATCTTTGCCAAAATGATGATTGGTGGTGGACGGCGATTGGCGGTAGACGACGATTAGCTGACAACAATGGAACAATGACAAAAATATAATTAATTTAAGTATAATGAAAAAATCGATACACTTATAAAGTTTAATGTCTAAAATGATTTCGTTTTGAACGCTAACAGCTACATCAAAACAAAGATGTTTTATCCGCGTCATCACGTTGCTATCGAGTTAAAGACTCGATAATAAAATTGAAGTTAAAATTAAAAATCAATTGTATAATTTATTAAATTAAAAGTTCAATGATATATCACTCTAAAATAAATAAATAAATAATGTTTATATTGGAGTGAGGTTGATAGTACGAAATGCACGCCAATCGCAATGGAGTGATGTTAGGTGAGGGTGTGGGTAAGGGACATGAAATTCAAATGCTAAGCAAATTCACATGTAAATGTAATGCATGAAGCATCAAAGACTCTCCGTTAAATATCCACTGTTTACTTCCCTACTGTCACGTGTCTAACGTTTCTTTGTCTCACTTTTTGTCGCCTTCTTCCCCATTTTCCCATTGACTTTTCCAACGGATACCCCCATTTCCTCGCAGTTCTCCTTTTTTCACTTTAATAAGGGTTATTTTCTATTGACATCCTCAAATTATTGCATAGATTTCAAATCGGTATCACATTAATCAGGTCATTTTGTAACCTTAGTCACTAACTTGGACGTTAAGTGACGGTTCAAATCTAGCGTAAAATATATTTTAAATACATGGTGAAATTGTAAATACATATATACTTATTGTATGGATAATTTGGATTTGGCTCATTTAAAAATATAACCTCTTAAATTTTATTGACGTTTTTAACACGTCATAGCTAAACTATTAATGCAATTTGTATGTACACATTTATAAATTGATCTATATATTTTAAAAATATTTAATATCAGATCCAAATTGACATTTAATACTTAAATTTATGACTAAACTAACATTTTTTAATTGATATAATAGTGATATCTTTGAGGTATCAACTAAAATGTTATAATGCTTAAATATCAATTTAAAATTGGGAGGGATAACTTAAAGATATTTAGCAAAGTAAACCTTTCTATATTATAAAGAGACAATAATAAGATTGAACATTTTCCTTATAAAATTGAACAGAGTAGACTTTATATACTGTATAGTTAATGATTAGGTAAGCTACTTGTTTGGCGCACACCCACCTAATTCTTTTACTAAAAAATATGTAGATTTTATTTGGCTTAAACTAAAAACTAGCCCTCAAATGTTATCTTTTTTTGTTTTAAGTACTTAAATTATGGTTCAGGTAAAATAATTCTCTAAACTATCATTTTTAGTCATTTTAAGTTCGATAGTTATTTAAGTCAAGAGAAAATTATTTCGACTAATAAGATGTTGATACATCACAAAGATCTTTTGACCAATAGATAGTTTAAGGATTAAAAGAAGAAAAATGACATAGTTTAAGTACTTATTTTGACCAAAAAATAATTTAGAGACTTAAAGTGATCAAAAATAATAGTTTAAGAGCTTATTTTACCCAAACCATAATTTAGGTACTTAAAACAGAAAAAAAAATATATTTAAAGGGCTGATTTTTCATTTGAGTCATTTTATTTAGATCTATTTAAATTATTTATTTAATTATTAATACTATTTTAGATGTTACATCAGGGTTAAATTAGGAAAAATGTCATTTTCTTAAGAAAAAGAAAAATGGTACATTTGAAATTTTATTTAGGAAAGGGTAAAGTACACTAGTGGTCATTGAACTTTTAAGACGCATTCATTTTGGTCACCAAACTTTTAAGATATTCATTTGGGTCACTCAACTTTTAATTCGCTTTCTTTTAGTCCCTCACATTAACTTCCGTTAAAAATGCAATCAGCACGTTGACTTTTTTCTTTTTTCATTTTTTTCTTCTTTCTTTGCTCTGTTTTAGTTTTGGCATCAATATAAACTTCTATTTTAATGAATTAATCTTTGCTAATTACAATCTCTCGTATAATCTCCCTTTATTACCCTTTCTACAAAGCTCTTATATTCACCATCCTCCATCTTATAGGCAACTTTCAAACCAGCTTCTCCATAATCAGCAAAGTCCCCATCTGGGAAGAACTCAACTTCTTCCCTTTTACCTTTATGTTGTCCAAATGATTCTTCATTACATCTAAAAAATTTGCTGCCCTGCAGTTCATCATTCACTTCACCCTCAACAAAACTAGAGTTACCATTTTCGTTCTCAGCCTTCACAATATTTTCATTACATTACTCCACCAGAATATTTGATAATCTGATAAAGATCTTCATGGACTTCGTGATCAGGATATTCGAACTTCGTATCTGGAATAATGGATGTCTGTTCCCAGCAGCAATAGCAAGATATACGACATCTTTTTCTCACTTATTTCTGATCTCAACCAATAGAGTTGTACAAATATGAAAAATAGAGAATAACAAGAGTCAACATTCAAAGCAGCCCAGTGTTGTACACTTATTCATTTAAACAACCAAGATTTAGAATTATTACAAAGAGTCAAATACATAAATTTTCAATTAGTAAATTCATTTCCAGTATATAATTAGCCAAACAACTAAAAGACAAATAGATTAGATATGCATGAAGTTCCCCCAGACATGAATCAGAGGAAACATAGTTCAGGAGTCAGGACCCTTTGTTGGTATCCGTGGTAAATTTAAAGGATTATTTATAGCAAACAAAACTCCCGTTGCTCGCAACAAATGAAATATACAGTGTAATATGATCCTCATAGGTACTATTTAGCAATATATTCAATGATCAAGCTCTAGATCCCTTTCTACCCATTAAAAGAAAAAGACTAAAGATACCTTTTGTGCTTAAGTTCTTGGGGTCCTGCTGCTTAAAATAGAAGCTCCGGTGATCAAGTGATTAATAGTGGTTGTTAGCATAAACTTTCGCCCAAATTTTGTTAAAATCGGACCAACGGCTAGTCCATTTTTCTTGTTTATGTTTCAACCGAATTAAAATATCTGGCATGGAAAAACAGAGTAAGAAGAAGAAGAAGAAAATAGTGGAAGAAAGAAAGTTAACCTGCCACATCAATGTTTTTAACGGATGTTAACGGGAGAGACAAAAATAAAAGCGAACTAAACGTTTAGTGTCCTTAATGAAAGTTTTAAAAATTTAAAAGTTCGGTTACCGATAGTATACTTTACCCTTTAGGAAATTGTCAAAATCAAAAGTATTAAAAAGGGAAGTCGTCAACTGCTGTTGTTGACTTCCATTGGAGGGGTGGGAGTCGGCGGCAATTTTCGAAGTCTTTGGATGATTTTGTTTTTTTATTTTATTTTACGATTATAATGTACAAATATGAAATATAATGACTAAAATGAAAATTTTAAAAACATGACACAAAACTCTCTGTTTTCATAGAGACAATTAAATTAAATTATATAATTTGATTTTTCAATTATAAGGTGAGTCAAAAAATTTAAAAGGTATAGTTTTGTACTCTAACGTCCGATTGAAGTGATTTTTCTAATCCACGTAGCTTTTCCAGATATACACGTTGGCAATGAGATGTAGTTACTTTATTGCCGTTTTTATCCGGAAAACATTGATTTAGCCTTCAATTTTGGATTTTTCAGTTTTTATATATAAAAAAGTAACTCTTTACCTTCAAGCTTTTTAACTTGTTGGGCTTAAAACTTCGATTTTTCAACACACATATATATACACAAAGATTCTTTATGTGTACTTTTACCACATTCTGAAATTTTTTATTTTCATCCTTATAATTTTAATTTCCTTTCAACTCGATCCACGTAATTTTACCACATGAACAAAATGAAATATTTCAGAAAGCAATAAGATTAAACAAATTTCGAATGCAGTATAATTACACAATTGCAGTAAATTTGTGCCCATTTTTTAAACTTTTCAATTTTCGCCCTATAATTTTAACTCTTTATATTTTAATCCTAATATGAAAGAAACAAAATTACCCAAAGTTTTCGGTGACTCCCCCACCCCATTAAAGTCGTAGCTGCCTGAACATGACTATCCTTAGTACAGTAGAAAATGACCCTTAAATTACTTTTGGTATGGACCATTTTTCAATTTTTTAAATAAATTACTTTTTCCCTAAACAAATTGTTATATATTATTAATATAATTTTTTAATGTTTTAATATATTGCTTATGGTGTATTACTTTTTTTCAAATTTGTAAATCAATTATAAGATAAACAATTCTAAAAAATATAATTGGATAAAAAACTGTTAGATCTTGATTTGACGATCTTTAAGCCCACCAATATCATGTAATTATATCTGCCAATAGGCGGTTAGTTTAGGATTGAGTTAAACTTAATGCATAAATTATTTTGAGTCAGATCTATTAATTTTAAAGTTATTTATAATTTTACACATATTTTTTTAGTTTGACCATTAAAATTAGTTGAATTGAATCATATTTTGACACTTTTACCTAGATAATATAAATTTTCAATTATTTAACAAAATAATACCAAAATTTTCATTTAAGGAAATAACACTCATCAGTAAGGCAAAGGCAAGCCTGACAATTGCACTTTTCAGAAGGCACATTTGAAAGAGCACACATTTACGTGGCAAGAAATCAATCAGAGTTTTCAAAGGTTGTATTGATATTGATAATACCAAAATCAAAGTAAGGAAAAATAGTGTGCCAGAAACATGAAAAATAATTCATATTATAATATTTTAAATTTTATTTACTTTCAATTTTATCTATTTTATTGGTTTGCATGTTTTCTCGTGTATTAGTTTTAAATTTTATTACTATTTTCTCTCTCTTTTTATTCCAATTAATAACTTTATATTAAAATTTGTGTTTTATTATTGTAACGACTCAAGATTTCAAGTCTACGGGTGAAAGTTGACCAAGGCTTTAGCTGACGACTTTGAACTATTAATTAGAACATTTGGGCTTGTAATACCCTGAAATCGGGTTTGATAGTTTTTTAATATGAAAAATGGAAAGCAAATTCATGCGAAAGAATTGCATCTTTAAATTAGTGAGCTTGTGTTTAGTAATTTTGATTTATTAAAGATTAATTAAGAGTTTTAAGATAAAGGGACCAAAGTGAGTAAATAAAGAATTCAATGTTTTGAAGTACAAATCAAGTTTAGGTGCCAAAAGATTCCCATGGTAACAAATGAAGGGTTAAAGTATTAATTAGTGGGGAGTAACCAAGAAAAGTGTTCTTGCTACTTAATTTAGGTTTCATTTTCATTTAAGAGAATGAAAGAAATCTATTAAAAAAAAGAAATAAATTGAGTGCAAAAAAAATGAAATATATTAAAAAGAAATCAATCAGAGTTTTCAAAGGTTGTATTGATAACCGAAAATTAAATCGAAAATAGAGACATATCGTAAGTTCAGTTGTAGGTAAGTGTAGTTTTATATGCGTGAATGTGTGTATTTGTGTTTAGATGATATTCAGTTAGCATGATCTTAGCTAATTATGTGAAATTGATATCTCAAGTAATTCGTCTCTATTATCAACAATTATGGAATTGCTAAGGTGTGCTCAATATTATGTAATTCGATGATTATATGGTGTGTTAATGGTTAAGCATGCTTTTGATAGGGATGATTGATTGTTTGAGTACTTTGTAAACTATAAATGCTAATTAAGCTATACGGAAGCTTTGGGAAATGGATTTAAGTAGTTTTTTTAACACATAACCAAATTCAAATCTTTTTTTCAACTAAATATCTTGTTAACCATGATGTTCTTTCTTATCAAAGTTGAATACGAGGTTCAAAATTTACTTTTTATCTTAAATAGGCAATTTTCATGTTTAAAAATAGTCACAATCTATATTATTTGGATTAAAAAATAGCATTAAATATCTATATATTTCTAATATATTAATTTTTTCAAGTTATATATATATATATATATATATATATGATGATGATCTGTAATACCAGAAATTTTTCTGGGTACCCACATATATATATTTTTCTCTTAGTAAATACAAATAAATAAATAAGTAAAATAAATCATAAATAAATAAAAACAATTCAAGTGCTCATCTACATATCAAGGCCCGTTTACGGTGCAAAGCCCAAAACCACTTTACATTTGATTTTTTTAATCTGCCAACCTATTTACAATGTAACTTTCCCGCCCATTTCTCATAATTAACAGCCAACAAACACAAAACTAGGATGAATCCAAATATTCATGCCTAAATAAGTACACATGGCGGTCTCCTAATGGCCCAAGTCAATTTCACAAGGATTGTGCTTCTATATCTTACAGCTGGTGCCAACTTTCGCTGACGTCAACGTTATGACATCCGCGTGAGGTCATCTTTTGGTCGGTTGTCAGACTTCAATTATGGGCCATCAATATCAGATATTAAATGATAGGTGATTATCGGAGTGCGGCTGTGTAGCAATGTTTTTCTCGCTAAAAAACAATATGTTTTATTTGTTGTTTGTTTTTAGAAAATGTCTTTCGTGTGGTTTTGTAAAATTTTATTTTATTTAAGAAATAGAGTCGCATCGGTCACTTAGGTAGGCCGGACAACATAAAATCAAAGATTTTAAAAATGTTGGGTTCGGAAGTTAAGGATGGGGAAGGATTAGCACCCTCACACTGCCCAAAGTTGGCACTTTAATAATTACCGCTTTATTAATATTAGACTTTCTGGATTAAAGTGACGATTTAATTAACATTTAATTATATGTGCGAGTAAATTTTAAAAGTATCGTTATCCGAGAGTAAATGCCCAACCACCATTACTACGCCTGATACTGGCACCGTTTACGCTCGGATAAAAGGGTACCGCATTGACAAAATATATATCCGTTATGCAAACTTAAAAAGCAAAATAAATATAGAGCGATAAAAATATAAATAAATATAAATATAATAAAATATTAATCTAACATAAATAAAATACTAATCCGAAACATACATACATAAATATTAATCTAACACATAAAAACGAATCTAACATAAATAAAACATTACTCTAAAACACAAATAAATATTAATCTAACACATAAAATAAAAACGATTCTAACATAAATAAAATATTAATCTAAAACATAAATAAATACTAATCTAAAACATACATACATACATAAATATTAATCTAACTCATGAATAAAAACAAATCTAACATAAATAAAATGCTAACATTCGTAAGTATTAATCTAACACATAAATAAAAACAAATTTAACATAAATAAAATATTAATATAAAACATAAATTTAAAATATAATAAATACTAATCTAAAACATAAATAACATACAAACTAAAAGAGCACAATTTTAAATTAACTAATACTTCATTAAATCATAAAAATTACAATACAAGAAAAAGGAAGAAAATATACCTAACTAGGAGCTCGAATGACGAACCCCGACTGAACCCCATCGAGATCTATCACAACCTCTCCAAAAATTAACTAGATCGGATCTAAAAATTAACAAGTCGATGGCAACATTCATCGGTATTGAAGGCCTTGGTAAGCCTTTATACATTGTTTTGCATCATTGGTTACATGGGACATTGGTCCATAGCATTGAACATGATATTGCATTGAATATTAAGACATTAAGCTAATGTTATTATTTTAATAAATTCATTGATATTGTTATTGATTGTATACCGACATTATTGATATTGTATCAAGATTCTTAAATACATTGAGGCACATTGTTTGAACTATTGACAAGGATTATTAGAGTTAAGGCTCACTTATTGACATAAAACATTAATCAAGGAAAACCTTGGACACATCGACGCGGTAGGGTTTTTTACCGATCATTGATATTGGCGACGTTGGCGGTTCGGTTGGAGGAGGTGTAAGAGATGGGGAATATTGATTCTTGACATAAGTCATTGCTTTGTGCTTTGTGAAACACAGACCAAGGCTACCTATGTTCGATGTGCTCCAAGAAAAAACAAAAGAAAAACTAAAAGACTATATCAAATTCAACTAAGAGACATAAAATAAGCAAATATGAACAAGACATGGAAATGAACTTTATGCATGAATTCATTGATGCCATAGCATGTGTTTACCTCATAAACTTCATGATTTATTTTATTGTACTTATGTTATTATTGCAAGGTCACTACCTCACTAGGCTATATAAGCACAATGTATTTATTTCCATGCATATCATAGGTTTAAAAAGTAGCTAAGGATCGATCGTGGTTGGATGTTGTAAGTCACATCTCAAAACTCCCGAGTAAAGTATTTGTTCTCCCTATAACTCCTAGAATGGTGGCACATGACATGAATAATTGCATTAAAACAATAATATGGATGTATTGCGAATTTGAACATATAATGGATAGATAAGTGAGATTGTAAATGTGATATTTTCTTTGACTCATATGTCTCGGACAATGATACCATGACCATTGGTATGTTATTGATGAGTATATTTGCATATGTAGAGATCAACATGAATATGTTAATAAAATTGGCAAAAATGAACTTTGTTAAGGCTTGAATACGTTGCATGAATGGTATACTGGGCTCCTAGTTGATAAAGCATAGTAAATGAAATTAAAATATTGCAAGAGTTTTTATATAGCAAGATATATGCATATGTAAGTTGCCTATAAAATTTCATGAACATTGGACATTGTTCAGCGCCTAAAATGGTTAAAAATCATACATAATTTGAAATTACATATCAGGGTGAACTGGTATGGGTGACAGCGTATCGGTACGTGTGTGTATTATTGGTCATAGCCGTTAAGGCGTACCGATACGTGTAGGGGTGTATCGGTACACAAATTAGTTACTGGAATTGGTTAATACTTGAATCAGGCATTGCGTAACGATACGGCTAGATCTCGTACCGATACTTGTATACTAAACTTAATGAATTTTACGGTCATTGAAAAGGCGTACCAGTACCGATATAAGTAAGTTAAAACTACTGGAAACAAGTTTGTAAAACTTGCCAACAAGTCACTGGGTTTTAAATGGCTAACTGAATGAATAGATGAATTCAAAACTTGATAAATTTTGACATGCGTGTTAAATATATATTGAATTTCACATAGGTGAACTTAATTATTGTTAAGGATCTTAATTTATGAAATTTACAAATTGGTCCCTAAAGTTTATAAAAGTTATAATAAGGCCCTAAAATGAATATTACCATCTTGTATTGATCTATAGCTCTCTTAAATCATTGAACATGCTATTGGGTTATTGATTAACTTTGAATCACAGTTAAATCATTGGAAATTATTGTACAATTTACCGTATCGAGCATCGGTAGCATTCTCTCAGACTGGGAAGATGTGTTACATTCACTAGTCGAACAAAATGATATGAAAAAAATGATATAATGAGTAGTTTTCATTGATTGGGACCATGTCTGATGTGATAAGCAAAACTTATGATATAATTTTTCGTCTAATGCAAATGTTTTTTAAAAAATCAAAATAATATGGATCAATGCTGTGGAGAAGTTTTTGGAACACTTCATTTATATCAGATTGGAACGACTTACCCGGCAAGCAAACTCCAAGGATGTTTTCAGATTGTAGTTTTATACAATAGTTTGACTTAAAAGTTTGATTTTCTACGCTATACTGCTGGCCAAGAAAGGGACTTGAAAGTACCCTATTCACTATTGTGTTTAGAATAATCAAAACTAACTCATTTATTAAAGACTTACAGATGCAATAAAATTCTCAAAATTATGTTACGATTGAAGTTTTCTTATATCATTTTTCACACAAAGAACAATAAAAATATGACAAACTAGGGTTGAAGGCAATTGACATAAGACAATAGGGTAGTCTCGGAGGATAAGCGTATCTATAAAACGAATGCATGCTGTGAGGTGTTGAAATTTGTGCTTCAAGACACCAGAATGTGAAATAAGAAGTAAACTATCTAAAGATAATCATATACAGAAAGATGTTGATCATAATACGAAAGTCGTATTTACATAAATATTGAGAAAAAGAATTAGTGTAGCAATGGCGGCTGAGGGTAGAACCGGAGTCAAAAAGGCGACAGCTAAGTATGGGTAGGTCTGGGGCTTGTATAACGTAATGCACGGTGCAGTGTTATTATTGTGGGACATAAATAAAAAATATTACAAGACACGAAGCACAAAACTAAAAATATTATACTTTTTAATAAAACTTTAGGTTGGTGATCAAGTATTACAATTTAGCTTCAAGTATTTATATTTATCGTTTCTGATAACATTTTAGGTTTTTGTAAGTATTGAAATTTGTCTTTAAGTATCGATACTGTCGCGAGACACTAACTTAAAATGTTATAAGAAAGTACTATAACATTTTTAGTTCCGTATTTTATAACATTTTCGTTTGGTGCCGCACTGTAGCCGTATCGCAACTATGTCGCACCGTAGACCTACCGGTAAGTCTGGGGTGTGGCAGTCTATGGTGCGGCTAAAAGACAGTAAGTTTCAAAATTTGTCTAAAAATTTAAAATGCTAGACTTTTTGATAATATTTTAGGTTAATTTTTTCTTGTTTTTGACAAGTTTCGATACTTAATTTTTTTGATAACATTTTAAGTTTTTAAACAAATATCGATACTTATAAAATAAATTCCGTTACTTATAAAAAAAACAACCCAAAATATTATATATTTTTTAGTTTTTGATCAAGCATCAAAACTTACTGTCTTTTACCTATACTCTAGGCCTGTTGTACGTTAGACTCGATCCATAGAAGACGTTTTTTTTGCTTTGAGGATTAGAATGGTAAAACAAGTGAAGTGAAGGAGGCCAAGTTGTGCTTGCTCTACATTCTTCTGTCCACGTAAGATTCCCACTTTAATGCTCCATTCACTTCTTTATTTCTCCACTACATCGATTGCCGCGTTACAAAGATGGTCAACATTGCTCAATTACTGGTATAAATACAATTATAATAAGAAAAGAAATGTAAAATAAGAATCATATACCACGCTGTCGACATTGCTGTTTAAATTACAACCTCGTCTCTTCCCATCTCCTGACATATACAACAGCAAAAACCCTTTATGTTTCAGGCTTTGAATAGCCAGCCACAGCCAAAGGCCTCGAGAGATTAACAACAACCAGCCCATATTAGAATTTGTATATGGAGAAACAGTATTTGGATTGCATACTAGTCCCCATGGGGATTCTTTTCATGCTGGCTTACATCTATGGCTTCTCTATCGAATCGTAAAACATCCCACCACGACTGTCATCGGCGTCAACGCCATCAACCGCCGCTTTTGGGTTCAAGCTATGATGGAGGTTGGACTTTTTATCTTGTAGTACTTGTTTACTTCTTTCTCAAAATCTTGATTTTCTTAAATGTATGCAGGAGTCGTCAAAAAATGGGGTTTTGGCAGTGCAAACGCTGAGAAACAACATAATGGCGTCGACCCTATTGGCATCGACGGCTATCATGCTGAGTTCCCTCATCGCCATATTGATGACGAGCGGGAACACCGGTAGATCGTCCTGGTTCATATTTGGAGATAGAAGCGACCTTGCATTCTCGATCAAGTTCTTTTCGATATTGTGTTGTTTCTTGGTTGCCTTTTTGTTCAACTTACAGTCCATCAGGTACTACAGCCATGCAAGCATCCTCATCAACGTGCCTGTAAAAAAGATATCCCACCACCATCTGACGGCGGAGTATGTGGCCAACACTGTGAACAGAGGCAGTTATTTTTGGTCCATGGGGCTCCGTGCCTTCTACTTCTCTTTCCCCCTCTTCTTGTGGATCTTCGGGCCCCTTCCTATGTTCTTCTGTTGCATTTCCCTCGTTTCCATGCTATATTTCCTGGATGTTACCTTTCAATTCGGGTGGGTCGTTGGGACTGTCGATGGGGAATTAGGGGGTACTCCTACTGCACCTCATTCGCAATCCCTTTGAGATGCGACCTTCTTTCTCTTTTTTTGAATTACGAAAATTGTATTGAAGAAGAATTGTTCCATAAACAGGAACTGGAAACTGAAAGCTTGTTTTTTCATTCAGTTTCCTTTTCTGGGCAATGGTTTGTAATGTTAAGAAATCAACAAAATGGGTATTGCGTGAAGTTCGTCAACACTTTCTCTTTACTTAAAACAAGTGTTCCAACTCCGAAGATGTTATAATAGTGCACGTTAATCCATTTTTAAGGAAGCAAATATAAATACATAAATAATTTGAGTTGAATGAGAAACGTACGAAGTGAAAAAAAATGGCTATAGGAATCTTTTCCTAGTTTTTTGAGCAGAATCAATGGTCACACTTGGGGATCGAGAGAGATTGACTACGTATGCATCAAGCAGGCACTGCAATTATGTGTTGTGCTGATTAAAGATCGACCACAAGTTATTTTCTGAATTTAATAAAGCTCCGCATCAGACTTGCATGATCAGCACATGCCGGTATATACTCTTACTGCGTCTACCATTATTTTCTCAAATCAAAATAGTAACAAAGAATGTTGCTTTCATGTGTATGCAAACACCAAGTTCCACCAACAACAAAAAGCTAGCTACTTTGGAGAGAAAATATAGTTTGATCTTAATTATCTAACATTTAGAGAGAAAATTCAGTGTAAATACAAAAGATTATAAAAAGTTGAAACAACCATAATCAAGCACTAAGAGGCGGTCACTAAAGTTGTAAACGAATTGAACGTTTAGTAAACCGTTCGTGAATTATTCAGCGGAAAATTCGTTTATGTTCTTTTATTTATTAAACGAATGAACATAAACAAAATTTTGTGTTCGTTTAATTAAATAAACAAACATAAATAAAAGGGCTTGTTTGTTCATTTACGTTCGTGAACGTTCTCTAACTTGTTCGTTTAAATTTATTCATGTATGTCCGTTTATATTTATTATTTTTCATAACAAAAATATTATATTTTAAAATATTTAAAAGCATATATTGAAAATATGAAGTAAAAAGAAAAAAAATAATACTCAATGTACGAGACTTCGGACTTCTTTAGAAAAAAAAATTAAACAATACTCAATGTTCGGTTGCGTTCGTTTGTGTTCGTTTATTGTTTTAACGAACGAACATGAACAAGAAATTCTATTCGTTTAGCTGTTCATGTTTATTCATTTGTTCGGTTAAAATTAAACGAACGAACATGAACATACCACCGTTCATGTTCGTTCGATTCGTTTACAAGCCTACCAGCCACAATCGTAAAGAAAACACGGTGTTTTACCAACTCGCATCCTAAAAGAACCCATTTTCCATACAAAAATTTCATCATTTCATGGGAATTATTTCTCTCATAATTCTAAAGGTTCTCATTCTATATTTATAAAACCTATTACTAGATCAACAAAGTATCTTTATTTCCCAAGATTTCTTACCAAATACAAATATTTAATTATTAAATAAACTTAAACACCAAATAATCTTCGACGAATAGAATTATAGTAAAACCTAATCAATTGCTAATTAGTACTTAGGTTAATATCTAATGACACATTTGTTTTATGAAGAGACTAAAATTCTTAAGGATATGTTCTTACATCCAGGTAGCAGAGTAGTTTACCAATTCGTACCTCCATTTGTCGTTTCTCTTCTCCGCCGTAGACATTATCATTTCAAAGATGATATCACCTCCGAAAATTAATCCGTCAAAGCAGCGGCATCAAGTCCAGTTATCGACTGCCGCTAATTTTAATACGATTCCAAACTTCTATCTAAAATATATTTTATATATTCAAATTAAATTTTACAAAAAAATAGGCTTAAATGAAAAGGAATTAACTTACACAAATAAGTATTAATAATTTGTTGGGATCAAATATTGTGCAAATATTAATTACTTAGAAATGTTTAAACATATTATACTGATGTAAAAAATGCATAGTCGAGGGCTGAATTTTTAAGAAAAAAATTATATTAATTATTTAGAAACATTTAAAACTTATATTTTATATATCAAAATATTACTAATAAATTGTTATAATTTTTTTATTATAATTTAAGTTGAATGATTTCATATATCATAATACTAACGAATTTAAATTTATTTTTTACTTTATAAAATTATGTTAAAATTAATATTTTATTTAAAAAAATATTTTTTAACAATAATATTAAATATAAAATTTTAAGTCCATTTTTTTAAAAGTATTTTTCAAAAGTACTTATTCTTCAAAAGTAATACCAATTTAACGCTAATTTAAGACATTTATTTGACACATTCTCCCGACTTAATATTTTTATTTTTATTTTCTTAAGTTGGTGAAAGTCTGCCAACTATATTGGTGCTTTCTTTATTTTCATATTACGCATGTCGATGGATTTTTCATCTTAAATACCAAGTTTAAGCCGTAGAAATCTTATGCCTGTTTTTGGTATCTTTATGTATGTTTAATATTAAAAATTTGTGTTTAGAGTTTAAGACTTAAGGTTTGTTGGTAATGTTTAGTTTTTAAGGTTTATAATTTAAGAATTAGAGTTAGAATGTATAGGTTTAGCTTTTTGGTATTGGAGCATATATATATGGACACTAAAAAGACATAAGATTTTTGTTTGTTTAAGTTCCACCAATTGCATATTTAATTTTCTATTTTTTTATCAGTGAGATAATGGCATGTGTCATCATCTCTTTTGATGATTAATTTAATAAAAAATAAACACACAAGACATGCCATGTCAACAATAGACGCGGTTGTTAGTTAACTGACGATTTTTATTTAATCAAGGGACATTTTGACTCAAAATAAAATGTTGAAAGATAAAATGTTTCAAAAAAGAGAATATATGTCAAAGTGATTATTAGATTAAACATTAGGGGTGAATTTGATATTATACCAATATTTAAATTATATGTCGATGATTTTTTTTTAAATATTTTTATGTGATTACATGATATTATCTATTCATTACTCTTAGCCCTTTAAAAACGCCCACACACCGCGTAGACAAAATGCTCGAACTCGAGTCTTTTAAGAATAACAACACACTTTTTTCCCTTTGAGGCCACTTAATGAGTTCAATTATAGGTTGATAGTTTGATAAACAATAATGAATTGAAATTAATGGTGACAACAGGGCGGGAACATTTTCAAGGATCCTCATTAAATGCTTTGGTTTTTTTTTTCATTCTCATACCATCCTAGCATGAATCCCAACGAATTTTGAGGAATTTCCATAAAAAATAAAACTTACTACTTTATTAGCTAAAATATATGACCGATTTCAATTTGCATGTCATAATCATTACATTTGAAAATATTCAAATCTTAATACATTAAAATAGATATCTAACATTAAATATTTAAACTTACAAATATAAATGATAACTTTAGTTTTGCCAACAATAAATAAATATATAGTATATAGGTAAATGGGAGATAAGTATATATATTAAAATTTTATAAAAACCGGAATCTCTGCAAATTTTTTAAGAATTTTTACGAGAATTTATACATATACAGTTTAAAGTTTTCACAGCGCATATATTACAATCTCCGTTCACATTTCTATTTGAGTTTTAGGATAAAATTTCCTCCATCCTCGTTCACATGAGTGAAAATTTTATTTTCTATCTCATCAATCTAAATTCTTATGATTTTGGTTATTTTCCACCTGATTATCATTCTTAATTGCAATTGTAGTTTGGACCTAAAAAGGGAAATTTAAAAGATGGTTCATTATAGTTTGGGCTCAAGGGAAAGCGGAACAAAGCCCGGCTCACTCAAGTTCACGAGGGAAAGAACAGAGACTCGCAGAAGAAAAAAATGATTTTGATGTTCCAATTCAATTCAAAGGTTTTACTAGGGCTTTACATGTCTTTCTTGATCGAGGAACAAGAAAAACAAATCTGCAAAGAAAAAATCGTAGAAAATAGAAACAAATCAAATTCCGAAAATAAACGAAATAAATAGCCAAACATTGAAATGGGTAAGATTTGCAGAGTGAATTCCCTGAACTACGCCGTCAGGACTCTTAGATATCTCCAACAATCATCCTTCTCAACTGCCGTTATCCGCCAGCATTCTTCTTCAACTCCGCGTCTCTCTTCGCCGCCGTTCGCCACCAGTTTCCGCCTCCTTCGCACCGGTCGTGATCCTGGCATCAGGTAGAGTAAAACTCGTATAATTATACTCTATTATAAAACCCCCAAAAGAAAAGATGTCAATTCTCGCTTCAACTTTTTGTTCAATTCTTTTAGGTATGAGACTGCAACTCCGTTAAACTGGGGCATCCGCATCGTACCGGAGAAGAAAGCCTATGTGATAGAAAGGTTCGGGAAATACTTGAAAACGCTGCCGTCTGGAATACATTTCCTTATCCCATTCGTGGATCGAATTGCGTACGTTCATTCCCTCAAGGAAGAGGCTATTCCAATCCCGGACCAATCCGCTATTACCAAAGACAATGTCAGCATTCTCATTGATGGCGTTCTGTATGTCAAGGTTTTTCTTCCATCCCAACCCCTCCTCTTCACCCTTTTGTTCAATCTTTAAAATCTTTTGGTTCTGTAATTTGCTTTGGAACTTTTGCAGATTGTCGACCCCAAGCTTGCCTCTTATGGCGTTGAGAACCCAATCTACGCCGTCATTCAGCTTGCTCAAACTACCATGCGTAGTGAGCTTGGTAAAATTACCCTTGATAAGACCTTCGAAGAGAGAGATACTCTCAATGAAAAGATTGTGGTGTGTTTTCTTTCTTTTATTTTCCTTCCTTCCCTCCCTTTTCTTGTATTTCTTCTTGAAATTTAAATTATATATTAGATGAATCAACCCGAGATAGGATGAATTGAGTTTGTAGTACAATGCTGGTTCTATATCAATAATGGGATAAGTAGAAAATAGGCAGAGGCTCTCTGTTAATATTTTTGTTAACAGTTTGAGAGGAGGGATTGCAAATAACTACTGTACTTTCCTTTTGCTTAATTTGTATTCATGATTAACATCTGTGTCAAAGGATGATGATTCTTTTGAAATGACATGAGGGTTGCAGGAGTCCATCAATGTTGCAACAAAAGACTGGGGCCTTCAATGTCTCCGTTATGAGATAAGTGAGTATGGGTTAACTAATATGTTCTTCCTGGAATTCTATATGTTCACAATGCATCATTTATATTTCACTTTACTGTCAACCCAGGGGATATATCTCCACCACGTGGAGTGAGAGCAGCTATGGAGATGCAAGCAGAAGCAGAGCGTAAAAGGAGAGCTCAAGTTCTTGAATCTGAAGGTAAGGCAGTAATACTTATTTTCCCTTTCAGGGTAAGGTAGTATTTAATGTCCCTTTAGCATCTTCTCTTTTAATAGATGATTTAGACAGCATGATTTAATCATACCAGTTAATTTTAACAGGAGAAAGACAGGCCGACATAAATATTGCTGATGGTAGGAAAAGTGCTGTGATATTAGCATCTGAAGCAGCAAGAATGGATCAGGTTAACCGAGCACAAGGTTAGTGATCATCGACTTGTAAGCAGTCGTAATGTTAACAAAACAGTTGTGCTTTATAGTACGTCATGAACTCTCCTCATATGGACAACAGAAACTGATCAAGCAATGATTTTATTATTGTTATTGCCCCTTTTGATTATTCCCTTCATGTCTTCAAAATTTCCTTCTTTACAAACGCATTTATCAGGTGAAGCGGAAGCCATCCTTGCTAGAGCCCAAGCTACAGCTAAAGGAATTGCCTTGGTGTCGCAGTCCTTGAAGGAAAATGGGGGAGTTGAGGTGAGATTCTTCCATCATTGTCATTGTGTGTGTTCATATTAGGTGCTAACTTTTCTATCATTTTTGAAACTATTAGATGATTTGTATCAGATTTCGCTGTCTACTTTTATGGTATCATGCATTTCCTGTGATGCAATTGGAAAACATGTTGGGATCATCATGATACTTATAAATGTCAAATACTCTATGCCTAAGAGTCCCAAAACTTCCGTTCCTGGTGTTTGCACTTGTGTAATGACTTGCAGGTTTTTTCCCCCGGGTTGCAGCTAGGTTCAATTGTTTGTACAACTAGGAGATATTCAGTCTGTCTCTTGTATTTTAAAAGCAGTAGGAGAAAAATTATCAGTCAGAGAGAGATAGGGAACCCTAGTTGAACATGAGGTGCTGCCAAACATATTTTGTTATTTGAAGGAATAAACCCTATATACTTATACACAGCGTTTCTGATCTGAGTTTTATATGAGTCCTGAATTCTTCAGGCTGAAGACATTTGTAGATGAGAGGTACTGATTACTGAAAGTCATGCTCATTCCTAAGTCAAGAGGGGAGTAAAATTTATGGTTTATTTTGCAGGCAGCAAGTTTGAGGATTGCAGAGCAGTATGTTCAAGCCTTCAGTAATATTGCCAAGGAGGTAAAAGGGGGACAGCACACACCTGTTGCCAGTATTAATGTTATTAAGGTTTTATTCATTTTATCTTTCTGCCTGAACTTGTTCCTTTTCTTATTTGTTAGGGCACAACAATGTTACTTCCTAGTTCTACTGCAAATCCTGCAAACATGATCGCCCAAGCTCTCACCATGTACAAAAGCCTTGTTAAAAATGCTTCTGCAGAAGGTTCTCACACAAACGTCTCCCATGAGCTACCCAAAAGTACAAAGGATGCTCCTTTTGGAGAGCCTGAAGGTGAAACCCCGGACCCCACTAGATCAGTGGAAGCAAGGGACGCAAGTCACCCAGGATTTTCACTCCAGAGCCCCAAGAAAAAATAATAGAAACCGATTTGACCAAAATTCTATTGCTTGAAACCAGATTGTGTTTCTGGGTTCTTGTATGGAGACTACTTTGATACTAGTTAAAAGATTATTAATATTTCAAAAGGAAAATATAAGGTTTTAGGGGAATGGATTTTAGAATTGATAAAGGGATATGCTCATTCGTTTGGCAAACACTCTAGGACTGCCATGTGTATCTTTTCCAGCCCCGAGAATCCAACTAAAGGTTGAAAAGTTTTCAAGGAATATGGAGTTTTAAGTTTAAGCATTGATTTGATTTCTTTTGTTCTTTTTAGAGGGGATTTGATTTGATTTCTTATGCTTTGGATATAGTCCCATCTATCTATTATATCCTTTGTGAATCATGACAATTACTAAGGACAACAGTTGGGGCTTTGTATTTATGTCCGAGAGTTTTGCAGGCATGCTTGATACTTTTCATTGCCAGACATTGTGATAATAAACACCATACCGGAAACCAATTCGTCAAATACAACTTTGTAGAACAATGATGAAGCTTCTGTTTCTAAACGTAATTAGTTTGAGAAGAGTAAAAACCGAGGCCGTCAAAACTGTTCAGTTTATTTTATAACCCGTGTTATTGGGGAAGAATTAGGAGAATGATATCTTCAGTTTCCATAAATCTCTTGCTTCTGTTCTTAGCTGTCTGTTCAGTTTACAGGTTTTCCATTTGTGCACTAGTAATTAACCAACCCAATTTCTGTGGATGATATTCATCATAGGAGACATAAGTTCAATCGCTTTATGAGGTGTATGCATTATTAAAAGATTAAAAATATATATCATCTTTAAACTATTAAAAGATACTATTAACTTACGTATTGTCTCGACTTAATACTTTATTAACAACTATACTATGTAATTCAGATGTATCATGCCACCTCAAAATACTAACACTACGGAAAATATTAGCTTAAAGAAATTATTTAATTATGGACAAATGAATTAATCTTTTATTTCTTTAAAGAATTATAAGAACACTTTTTTCATGTATTGATCTCAATCGAGACAATGAGATTTTGTTGTAACAGAAAATAGTTACTTTGAATTTTCAGTTTTAGAAGTAGTTAGTGGTCGGTTATTTTTGTTAGTTTGCTAGATGGCACATTGAAACGTATATAAACGAGAAATTATTAGATGATTTCAGCTTACCATCTCATTTATAGTCTATCCAATGAGATTTATCTATTTCAGCGTAACTTTTAAGTAATTATTTACTCTTTAATGACATATAAGAAAGATGTGAAGATTCACCTTGAGAAAAGATAAGATGAAAAATTATTATTGGATGAGACCATAAATGATGTGGTAAGCCATGCCCATCTAATAATTTTTCGTATATAAACATATCATTTGTAAGTGCTTTTCATCTATGAAGCACGGGTACTTTAATCTAAAGCCGTAATACTAAATAAATTCTCGTAATGGAGGCATATTGAGTACGACATGGGTACATGCAATTATTTTTTCTCTATATCTTTTTATTTTTCTTTTATTCTTTTAATTTTTTTTCTTTTTAATTTTTTCCTATTCACATTATTCAAGTATGAGTGATGTCATGATCACATAATTTTCTACGATTAATATTTAGAATTTAGAATATATTTTATGTTTATCGTACTTTTACCGTACTTATATCTAATAATTTTAAAAATTGTTTCTCGTCTCGTTTTTGTATACATATCAGTGCAACATAACTTTACATCGAAATAAATTATGATATTTTTTATTCCTCTGTATATATGGAATTGAGAGTCGTTTCCATTCCGATTTATGGAATTTTTTAAATCAAGTTATTGATCATTTATTGCATTTTGATCTATGATTTGATCATTTTTTCTTTCTTCTTTGTTTTTACAGTAGATATCGGCTTTACCTTTTTTCTTCTTCTTCAAATTAGTGGGCTCAATGGGCTTTCCTGGATTGGATCACGTTTACTCAGCCACGTTATGTTTCGTTTCAATCCATCAGATTACTTTCAAGTATGTTTAGGGTTTCTTTTCTTTTCTGTCCAAGACAAAAATGGAGAATGCCACCAACGACTTCGATCATCCACTGTTCTCGCACCCTTCTAATACCATGAGAGTAAGATGTTCAAAAATACTTTACTCGGATGACTCGATTCGTTGACCTGCCGATTCAAACCCTATAAATATCTATTTTTTCTAAAAAAATTACCTGATTAAACCGGGTCCCGTCCTGTGATTTTCTCAGATAACCTAGCCGAGTCTTGTCCGAATTTTTTTAATCGAGTACCCGACTCGATACTTTTAATATTAAATTATATTTTAATTTTAGGTTATTAATATTTTTACCCTAAACTTAAATTTAGATCCCTAAATTTATTTCTATGTTTGTATCATGTACTCCTCTCCAAATATCAATACATTCTTTTTAAAGCACTCAATATTGGCGTGAATGTCATTGGTAGCATCTAGGAAGATTGTAAGAAATCTTTGAATTGCGGGGGGTCTTTCCATGAGTCGATAAAAAGAAAGGGTCTATTAATCACGCTATTCATGCCCTTCCTTGTACAAAACAAAATTGGACCCTAGACTAGACAATCCAAATGAAGAACTTGGGACTCCTGGAACATGTTACTCCATTTGCCATTATTAAGACACCTATCAAGTCTCTTATACAAGGGCGAGTCTAACATAAGGCACCGTTTGGTGCGATTATTGTACTGCACCAACCGATAATGTTACAAGACACGGAACACTTAATTGAAAATGTTACACTTTCTGATAACACTTTAGGTTGGTGGTTAAGTATCAGATCGGAACTTAGTTTCGAGTAGCGATACTTATCACTTCTGATAACTGTTGCGATGTTTTTTTGAAAGCTACTAAAATGTATCCCACTTTTTGGAGAAGATTAGTTTAAAAAGAGGAATTTCTTTTGAAAGATCATAATCCTTTGAAAAAAATGATTAAAAACTTAGAAAATCGATTTTATCTGAAAATAAGACTTGGAGTCGCCACCGGCCACTTGGATAAGGTAGGCCGGACACCAGAAAACTAAAGATTCAAAATAAAAGGGTTCGAGAGTTGGTTACGCGTGGGGAAGGATTAGCACCCCCATCATGACCGGAAATCGGTACCAAAATATTCATTGCTTTCAAAAGGATGAAAATTGTTGAAATTTAAATTGAATTTAATTTGACGTTCTTAATTGAAAATTGACATTGATCGGACGGGCTTTATCAAATTGGCGAGTTCAAATTAATTGGACATTTAATTAATAAGGATGACGATACATTGGACCATAGATTAACCGAGATCGAATAAGGCTGACTGCCGTGTTAATTTATGGCTCGAATCTCGTACGTCACCTTTATGCATGGTGCAATCAGTTAAGATATGATGTAATGATTTTATCAATTTTTAACTTTACCTTGGGATGAAAATAATTAATTCAGACATTTGGTCAACATCCTTTAAGCTCGGACTATTACGACACAAATACCATAATTAATGAATACCTCATTTTTTATGATTTAAGTTAATTAATGCAAAATTAATATGCCGTATGAATGATAATCAGGGAATGGCAAACAAAGGCATAAAAACAAACACAAAAGGGCCAGCCCAAGACCTAACCTATAAAGGCCCCAAATTATGGAAGGCCCAAAATGATGGTCTAATTATTAGCTAAGGTGATTCTAATATTTAATCATGGGTTGGTTACCCTGAAAGACTAAAACCCTAACAAATTATGATTCTTAATTTAATGTTAATCCAACTTTGAAGTTCATTTTATTCTAAAAGTCATTAAGAAATGCTCGATTAATTTAATGAATTTAACATTTACCCAAATGAGCCAAGGACAAATTTAAATTGGCTAAATTAATTCGAACCCTAATCTAGCCAAGTCTCTAAATACTCTTAACTTAATTAATTTAGGAATCGTGTCCCTATGAGACGAGCACACGATCTAAATTAATTAAACTAATTCACCTAGTCTAATCTAAGGTCCAAAAAACTATGGGCTAGGCCCAACAATCTAAAGCCCAAAGGCCCAAACTACCTAAAATCTAGCAAGCCCAAAAACTTGGAGGCCTAAACTAAAACCAAAAGCAAAACAAGGCCCAAACTAAAACAAGAACATATACATTAAACACAATATATTAAAATTATATTATATATTCTAACAAAAACTTTAAGTAAATTGTGTATATATCATATACTTTTGTAAAATTACATATATTATATATTTAAAAAAACTGTATATATATTATAACCTTTATGAAGCTATATTTAAAGAAAAAAATTATAATATATATTATATAAAGAACTTATTATATATAAAAAACTATATCTCATATATTTCATAAAAACTATATGTTATATTTTAAAAAAACTATGCACTACATCCTTTTAAAAGATAGCTAAATATATATATATATATATATATATATATATATCATATATTATCACAAACATCACATAAAACACACATTAAAAACAACCATTCAATATAAACACTCCTCAACCTTATATTAGCAGATCTAAACATGAAAAGATTATGAACAAAAAGAACTGAAATTAAAAGGCATGATGAATGGGATTTAAATCTGGAAAAGAAGCCAAATCGTGAAGTAACAAAACATAGGGACAAAATCAAAAGAAAAAACGAGGACGTGATTGAAAACTTCAGGAAAATGTGGAGGACCCGGAGAGTAATTACGAAAGGTGGAAGGTTTCGAGGGGAATTAGACCATGCGGAGGGACTAATTGCGTGATTTAAAAAGGCGTAAGCCCTCTGGGTGTTATTTTGAAGACACTGAAGTCCTTAAACAACTATTAGACCCTTTTTAAAACGTAAAACCATTATAAAAACCTGTTCTCAGACCATATTTACCTCTTTTAGCCATTGTTTTCCAGAAACCAAAATGCTCTCCCCATCTCTGCTTTATCTTCTTTCTCTGCAACAACACTTCTCTTTCTTTTCTTCTTTCTTCTTCTTATTTGTCATGTGTTCTGTACTTTCAAGTTTATTTTACTATCTTTTTGTCCTTGTTAATTTCTTCAATAAGATCCTGAAGTATATATTGATTTTGCAAGGGTCAAAAGTGTGCAATTTAAGAAGTTTAAATACACTTTTGCAATCTTGAAAGGATTTTTTTTTTATTTCTAGGTTTTGTGAATTAAAATGTCTGACTTCCTCCTTAGTTTCATTCTTATGCAGGTAATTTTTGTCATTGCTTGTGTTGGAATGCAAAACCATTGGAAATGTGCCATGTTTTGCTTGCGCCCTGCTAGGACTTCTCGTAGATTGCAAGGTCGTTCAACCTTACTCAATTCTAATGTATGGTTGCCATCTTCGGACGGCAGCCAAGTAGAACTATTTCTGTTATGTAATGGTATAGTTTTGCTTGTTGAAACTGCTATGTGATGACCTGTATTAGTTGCCACACAAAACTGACCACAGCAAAGGTTTGCTTGAAATGACTGTTCTTAAGAAAACAAAGAAAGAGGGGCCACATGTTGAGTGTGTAATGCAAACCAAAGCATTAAAGAAAAAGGGAAAGAAGGAAAAAAAATAGAAGTATTGTTGCAGAAGAAGAAGAAAGAAAATAGGAAAAATTTGGAGTTTGACCTATATATCTCTTGAGTTATTTTTGAATTATGACCTAACTAATAGAATGTATAAGTTTTAGGACTAAAAGTGTTATTATCTCATGACACGTCACCATCTCCATTAATTTTTTAACGGTCGGTGACCAAAATAATAACGAAACAAAACATTAGTGATGATTTTGATGAAAAAATTAATTGAGTGACCAAAACAAGAAAAAAAGTAATAGTTGGGTGATCTTCCCGTATAGTTTACCCAATAGATTATTAACATAATAAATTAATATTTTACAATAAAAGAATGAAAGGGGCATAAGCAAAAACTTACTAAAATTATATGTCAATTTCTAATAGAGTTAACGCAAAGATCTTAAAAGTGTGAATGGGCCATTCATGACACACTTCTTCATACATGGAGGCTGGGTTTAGAAGATTCGAGCTGGAATCGGATAGTGTTGAAGCTGTTAGGATACTATCACGCACTTCTTCCTCGCTATCTGGACATGATTTTGTGACTGCCATTTTCACGTTATTGGACCGGCGTGGACGATCAAGGTGCGGCACATCTCTCGCGAAGGGAATCGGGTTGCTGACGAACTTGCCACAATGAGCAGGGGTGCCCCGATTGAGGAAAAACAGTTTTCAGACCCACCAAGTGCTGTGCATTTGTTGCTGATGAGTGATCTACAGGACCACTAGTCTGCTTTCTGTTCAGAATTAGCTAAAAAAAGATCTTAAAAGTTATTTTAAAAGGCGGAAACACATTTAACTGAGTTTTGGGAGTTGAAAATTTTATAAAAAATTAAAAAATAATTATATATCAACTTGGGATATTAATAATCCACATAGATGTATAATATTTGTTTTATACTCATTTTCCTATTGTTGTATACTCATTTTTTTAAACAATAACATCTAGATTTTATTAAACACCTTAAAAGATATTACAAATATAATAGATTTAAAAAAGAAAAAAATGACTAATACACTAAAAAACTCATACAAAGGTGCAAAGAAAAACAAACCCTTCAATGAAGATTAGCATACTATCAAAACCGAAAAACCTTCCTGAATCTTTTTTTGTCTAGCCAAACAAGATGCTTTACGGGATGAAAAATGAGTGGTGAGCGAACGAAAATTATTTGGCAGATTGCTCCGCTACACATTTCTTATGACCACCGACAGAATCAAATCAAAAAGTTAGCGCCATGAAGATCTCAATACGAACACCAAACGACCGTTAAAATATGCTAAAAACGTAACAAACGACATATGAAACGAACCATAAAAACTAATAAAAAAACGTGTCACAAAGACAGGGAAAACGTGTGACACAAAAGCAGTTAAAATTGAAAAACAAAACATGAAAGCAAAAAAAATAATAAACATCAGTTGTCGACAGTCAGTATTAAAACTGATTGCCGCCAATGATTAAATAAAAAGGAGATATAAAAATTTGCGCCGGCTATAAAAAAAATTAATTTTTTAAAAAATGAATAATTCTGTTGTTGTATACTTATCTAAACTTTAATTATTGAGTTAAATTTTATTTTTGACAATACGTATATATCATATAAATATAACGATTACAAAATAAAATTTAAAAATAATTATAAAATAGTATATGTCTTCTGAAATAAACATTATTTATTTTCTTTTAAGACTTCAAATCTTAAACAGTTTTTACCATTTTTCCATAGAAAATAAATGCCATTCCTTTTTAATTGTTAAACATAGGACATTAGAATTGAGAACCAACGGTTACAAATAATTCTTTATCCGCCGTCCTTACTTTGCATGTTCTCCCCCTTTAATTTCTCTTTCTACAAAAAAAAAAAAACCCAAAGGGGACCCTATGTCCTTTCTCTTGTCTTCAAGCCCTGGCACCATCAAAATCATTATACCATCTTTCTCCTTTCAACCGCTTACCTCATGTCTGGTTCTTAATCAAACTCCTAACTTAAATTCTGTCTTTTTCCCCTTTTGCCGCCATATCTATACTTGCTGGGTTTTTTTCCCGAAGCTTTCCTCTCCTTAGATTATCCTTGTACTTTGTTTGACTATGGATTGATTTGTTAATCTTATGCTAATCTTTAATATTGTTGGAGGTGATTTCTTCACAGGTACGATGTATTTGGTTCCTTTTTGGATAGCGTTTTTAGTAGGAATATTAGTTGGTTGGGCTTGGAAGCCGAAGTGGGCGGGCCACGTAACACGGAAACTGAGTTGCGTTCTAACCAAATCACTGGAACTGTCGTTGCCCTGGTCGCCATGTTTCAACTCCTTGAATATGCAATCAGACGCTTGTGAATCTTGGGCCATTGATAATGGAGACCAAGGGAAACCGCTCTCTGTTTCTCCTTCTGAATATGACAACCGCAGGTACTTTGAATTTCTTGTTGTGGGATTTTTTTTCTTCCCTTCAAAGTTGTTTATTTTATGTCGGAGCTTGATTTTTCTTTGATTATGGTGGGGCAAGTTTTTGTTTTGTTGATTGTATAGGTATGTATTTTGTAGTATCAGATGCTCCACATCAGTGGCTAATGAAGGTCGTTCAAGTGTTGTAACGGGGGAGGATTTAAAGCATTTATGGCAGCTTGTTGAAATGAGAGACGGAGGTCCTACATGGATGCATATGATGGATCGTTCTACTCCGAATATGAGCTACCATGCGTGGCGGAGAGACCCTAATGTAGGTTCTGCTCCTCCACTTTGTTTGGCATGCACTTTTGCTCAAGTTTTGAGTGTTCATTCATGTGACATTATGTTTGATAAGCTAATCTTTTATATATACATGGATTTGTATTTGTTAGACCGGCCCTCCTCAGTACCAGACCAAAACCGTCTTCGAGGATGCAACTGCGGAGATGGTGAGGGACTTCTTCTGGGATGATGAGTTCCGGCCGAAGTGGGATGACATGCTTGCATATTCTGCAACCATAGAAGAGTGTTCTACAACAGGGACCATGGTTGTTCAGTGGATAAGAAAGGTAGACTTCCTTGAAATTGCTTGTTCTGACTGATTGTGAACTTAATGCCTTGCAATGCTTATACTAATAACTTTCCTTTTTCTAATTCTTTGTGGCTCAGTTTCCATTCTTTTGCAGTGACAGGGAATACGTAATAGGTCGACGGATATGGAAAGTGGATGGATCTTACTACTGTGTGACAAAGGTACGAAAATATGGTTTAATGTTTTCAACATAATGCTAAAATATGGTTTGATGCTGGAGGTGGTTTTCTAATGGCGAACTTGATAGTTTTATATGTTTATCTTCTGTTTCCACCTACAATTGCCATATTTATTTTTTAGGGTTTCAACTAAAATGATTTAGTTTCAGGGAGTTTCATGCCCTTCTATTCCACGACGTAGCAAACCTAGACGTGTGGACCTGTACTATTCAAGTTGGTGCATCCGAGCAGGTATGCTGTTCTTCTTTCTTTCGGTTGAGCAAGCCATTAGTTTTAACTTGAGATGGCACATGAAGCTTTTGCAATCGAAGCACACTGGATCGTTAACATTGTGATTAGCTTAAGTTAGCAGAAAATTGCTAGGATCGGTATCCTAGGATTCATAGATTTACTAGAGCTGAATGGATGAAAACTAAATTTTCTCATCATACGTCCAGTGGAATCAAGAAGAGGTAATGGCCAACTGACTGCCTGTGAGGTGTTACTCTTCCACTATGAAGATATGGGCATCCCATGGGAAATCGCTAAGCTCGGAGTGCGCCAGGGGATGTGGGCAACGGTGAAGAAAATAGAGCCCGGGTTGCGTGCTTATCAAAAAGAAAGAGAATCTCTAGCTTCGCTATCTCAGTCTGCCTATATGGCTCAAATAAACACCAAAATAAGGGCCGAGTACTTGAGATCTTTGGTAAGCAATGAAGATTTATCCAAGTCTGATGTAGGAGATACTTCTGAAAATCCTCTGTCTAAGATCATTTCTAGGGCCCTAATATATGGTGGTCTAATTGTTCTAGCTTGTAGTCTGGATCATCGGGTGTTGAGCAAGGTATTTATCTTTGGTATGGGTAGAAGGCTTGCAAACAGGGGAAATGGACTGAGTTAGAGTTCCACAAGGCATTGGCTTATATTTTTTTAATGATGTCGGTTTCTCGATATGGCAGAGGCAGAGGTTGTATACTTATGTTTTACCGATATGTATATTTATGTTTCATTTAGGAATGGTATAAAATCAGCTTTTTAATATTTCTCTCCATCTGTAATCACTATTTGCATATATTTCCTCCGTCTCCTATGAGCTTCCAAAACCTTTGTCAAAACAGTAGTGTATGTTTAAACAAAAATTTCCCAGAATTTTCTTCTTTATGGTTGATTCATATACAAGTAAAAATACCTTCAATATTTCCATGAAAACTTTTAGTCTGGTGTGACATATCTCTGTCGTCTAATCACTAATTCAACATATTATGCTTTTCTTGGTAAATTTTGGCAAAGTAATGGCAGAATGGACCAACATAATCTTTCCAATCTTTGTAGGAAATATTCCATGAATATGCTATAAAGTAAATATGAAAAAGAGCAGACAACATCCATCAACGTTTTCGCCATGAACCTCCAGCAGCATGATGTAGGATCTAACATGAAGCAGATTCTGTAACGTTAAAACCCCACCACCAGGGTTTCAAATTGTGGTGCCACCTTTGGCAGTGGAGTGGCCTGCACCTTTTGGTTAGGTTTTGCCAGCATACTGCCTGGGGATGAACGAACGCCGCCTCCAAAATCCTGAAAATGTAAATCGATACGATTGAGCAGCAAACCACAAGTTAAGAAAGAAAAAATCAAGAAAAAATCATAAGTTGTATACAGCAATGGAAAAGCAAGGAGTCCTATAAAAAAATAACTAAATACCTTGGCTCCATAACGACGATCAAAAGAATAAATCCCCACAGCAGCGGCTACTACAGCTGGGATTGTTGCATACACTGTACCCGAAGCCATTTTTGTTTGAGAATCAAGTTCTTTCAGATGATGCAGAGCAAAGATTTGGGTTTCTAATTATGATAGAAATAAAGGCAAAGGAATGTAGGTGCCAAAGGGATGAACTAATAGTACCCTTAGCGGTTAGCTTAGCTTTGGGGTATTTATATTTTATAGGATAATTGTATTTACAAAAGGAGGCATGGATGCAACCCGTGGAACCCACTTAATGTAGCTTTAGATATTATGATATTTACCTATCATATTGGGGTGATTATATGGTATAACAACCTAATTTATGGCTAAAAATGATACAATTAAAATGTTAATATAAAGTGTTACTTACACAATCGAATGTTATACTTTCTTGTAACATTTTAAGTTGGTGTTAAATTTCGAAGCTCGTAGATAAATTTTGATACTTGTCGCAAAAAAAATTGGGTAACATTTTAAGTTGCAATTTAAAATGTTATACTTTTCGATAACATTTTAGGTCGGTGGTAAGTTTCGAAACTCATAGACAAATTTCAAAATTTATCGTGAAAAAATGTTTTAGTTAACATTTCAGTTAGTGTGGTTAATATTTTAAGTTCAATATTTTCTAACCTTTCGGTTGTGCATTTTTTAGCCTTAAAATTAAGGCGCGGATCTTAATCATTTGCTTTTTTGGCGCCCCTTTATATAACTCAACACTAAAAATTTAAATTCTAATATCTAACCTTAAATTTTAAATCTTAAACCCTACACTCCTAAAAAATACACTCTACCCCAAAGTCTCTATACCCTAACCATAAACCCTAAACCTATTTTTTATTGTGGGATATAAGTAAAGGCACCAAAAAGGGGTAAATATTTCTCACGGACAAAGATCATTTGCCTTTTTATGTGCTCATTTCTATGCACTAACACTAAAAATATTACAAAATTAAATTCTAAGCCCTAACCTTAAATTTTAAATCATATACTCTAAAAAAATACACTCTATTTCAATTTCTTTAATTCTTAAATTTAATTTTTAATATGAAACATAAATAAAAACACTAAAAAAATAAAAAAATTATCTGTCACGGATAAAATTCTTATACCATTTTCGGTGGCTTTTTATACTGAACGTTGAAAAAACACTAAACTTAGCTAAAAAGATACATTGGCAGCATGTCCACAGTGGAACCTACTTAACTTAGCTTTAGATATTTAAGACAACAAACAACCATAGACCGGAAGATAAGGGTCTTTAGGGATAGTTTAGAATTGTGATTAGAAAAGTTAATATTTTTTATTATCCTATCTATCATTTAAACTCACATGAGATAGAATAATATGAATAAATACATTTTTATCATTTGACCAATTAATCGATTACGTTAATATTTAATATATTTATAGTGTAATTTATTTATTGTCAGAAAATTAAAAAATAATATAATATTATTAATGGTCAATATGTGATGGTAGTGATTGTGACTATTTCAAATTATATACTGCTTCTAATTTAGACGGAGAGTCGCGGTCAATAATGATCGAAAGAGTGATGAGCGAGGAGAGGACGATGGAGTGAGAAGAAGATGATGGTGATCCCTCATATTTTCAGCATGTAATTTCAGCAACTAGAAGATTCCAAACTCTTCTTATGCTTAATCTGTTGGCAACTTGTTGAATGTTGTATACTCAGGGAGAGTCTGAGTAATTCACCATTGATGCACGATGAAGAAGAAAGCAAGAAAGATTAAGCATAAGAGGAATGATAAGAGGACTTGGGGATTTTTACTATTGATGAAAGTCAACATAGAAATTACACAGACTTAATTAAAAACTCATATACGAAGGAATAACAATTTTTTGCCCCTTTTCGATGTCCTTATTTATGTCTCACACTAAAACTTAAGTTTAAGGTTTAGGATTTAAGGTTAGTATTTGTAGTTAGAGTTTAGGAAATTAAGGTAGTGTATATTTTTAGGGTGTAAAGTGTAAAGTTCAGAATTTAAAATTTAAAGTTTGAGCTTATAATTTAATTTTTTAATATTTTTAATGTTGAGTATAAAAAGAAGTAAAAAAAAAAAACAGAATTTTTATCATATATAAAATATTCTATTGTAATGAGTATTTAAAGCCCACATAATAACTATTATACGACAGCCCAACCGACTTACCAAAATAACCGACTGCTAATTAACTGAATAATTAAATGGACACAATCCTTATTTCAATAACTTAATTTACATGTAAAGTTTAAATTTGAGCATGCAACATATTACATGAACTTCATGCAGAGACGGAGTCAAAATCTTTATATAATGAAATAGACACAATTTTTACTTCAATAACTTAATTATTAATGCAAGAATTAAATTAGAGCATGTAACACATTACATGAAGTGCATGCAGTGGCGGAGCAAAAATTTTTATATAGTAGAGTAAGAGTGAGATATGAGTACGAAATTTTTTTAAATCACTACACTAAATATCGTTGACCTCATAACCTAACAAATTAAGTTGGGTGAATTCTAATAATTTCTATAAAAAATTATGATAAAATTCTAATATTTCCTTGCTGTGGTTATTTTTCAGCGGGTCAATTGCACCCTAACGTTTGCATCAGGCTCCGCCCATGAGCGCATGGCCCGTGGGAAAGGCATGGTTTATTCCCAAATCAATCAATTAATCTCGTGATGGCTTCTGTGTTTATTAGCTCATGCACGAGTAATTGGACCCTTTGGAAATAAATGAGTAATTGTTAAGTGTAGTAACTAGATTTCAGCTGTTTCAATAACTCTTTTGAGCTTCAACACAACCTACATATCAAGATGAAACTAAATATATTTTAATTATACTTCTTTCATGTTATAAGAATTTTATTAAAAAACATGAAACAAAAGTCAAGATGAAACTAGAAAAATCACACAGGTCTCAGCCGTTTAAGCTTCCCAGGCATAATTTCGTGAGTATGGTCTCCATAACAGGGTAGAAGGTGTTTTCTTATTTGCATCACAAATCTTGTTTCTCTGCAACTATTTTCTGAATTGGATTTGGGAATGCATAAATTGATAGTTTTAAAAGAAAAAAGATGTCATTTCCCATTAGTATATACCGGCACCTGCAGTTACAGCGACATTCAAGTTCTAAACAAAACTCAAGATCACAAAAGGTATAAACCAGCAAGAGTATTACTGAATTTTTACATCAATAACTTTGCGTTCAACTTTAGTCTTAGGAATGGAAATGAAGAGAACCCCATTCTTCAGCTCTGCCTTGATTTTATCTTTATCACAGTTGTCTGGTAGCTGGAGACGAGTATCATAGGAGCTGTAGTTCCTATTTGTCCAATCATCATGGCTTTCTTCCTTTCTGTGCTCTCCCTTTATAACCAGAATGTCATCCTCTACGGAGACCTTGACGTCGTCTTTTGCGAGCCCCGGCATGTCGAATCGCATCTTGATCTCGTGTTCATCATCTTTGATGTCCCAAGGTGCACGCACCTCTCCTCCTCTTCGGCCTGTGCTAGGAAATGCCATGGAATCCTCCAACATCATGTCCATTGTGTCCAGCATTTGACGCATCAATCTCATAGGCGACAAGGGGTCCAACAAACCTGCCATCCATGGAACACGTTATGATTAAATTAAATGTATAAAGAAATTGCACTAGGTTGGGACTTGGGACTGAGCTAAATTACTTGCCGAAAGGAGAGATGTCCATAGCCAACCGTTTAGGCCTCCTCTCAACGGCTGTCCCTTGGCCTTTATTATCCTTGTTAACGTGCACGTCCACTGACGTGTCTTTGTTATGATCACCAGTAGCCTGTGCCCTTACGGCAGACAGCCGGCTGTTGTAAGAATTCTTGGTCGTCGGCAGAGATACGGAGCATGGCATTATAGCTTTGGTGGGATACGGCAGATTAGCCCTGTTGGATACCAATGGTGAAGATGAGCAAAACAAAGTTGAAGCCATATTGCTATAACAGAGAGGAGAATTGAGAGATTTGTTGCTTTGCCGATGACTGTGTTTGAACTGACGGAAGGAGAAAGGAGGAGGATAAATATTTATAGACGAAAGGGGAGAGCCGATGACATGCTTTGCTCATGGATGAAAACGCAGGGGATGTTTGAAGAGGGTTCCGAAGGTTCGAGTGAGGGTGTGAAACTTCTGGACTTGTCCTTACTTGTAATATTTGGGCTTCCTGAAACATCCACCACTTGCACCTTAACACTATAATTTCATTTATTTTCTTTTAGCATCAATTCAGGTACGTTTAAATACAATAAATTAATTATAAGGAAATATAATTACTTTGTTAATAATCATATCGATTTGTATTCACAGTAAATTATAATTTCTTACGATAAAAATAATATATTTATATTATAAATAATATATAAAAAATATTAAAATAATTTTAACTTATATACATTGATATATATATAATATTTTATATTATTTATAGTATTAATATATTAATATATTAACATTATTTATTGTATTGTTTATTTTATAAAATAATTTAAATTAATCCCAAGTAATTTGAGATATATAATATTTGTGGTAAAATAATACATACTTTTATGTTGCTTAGTGGTTAAGGTTTAGCCTTTATATTTGAAAGCCATAAGTTCAAATCCTTTTAAGTTGCATAATTTTATTATTTTTTTTCCAACAAAATGCCGTCATTTTGAGTTAACAGTTCCATTAAAAGTCAACAGTGAAGTGGCATAAACGAGTAAAAAATAAAATTTTGTGCTAGATTTGAATGTCTTTAAAGTTCAGTGACATTTTCGATTCAATAATAATTGTTTAGTAAAATCTGATATAGTTTATCCTATAAATTATAATTAACTACGTGCATGATTATTTTACCAAGGCTTATACACTTGTCTAAGCCTAACCATAAACAATGGAGGTGCTGTCGCTAAATTAAGGAGGCTTCCAACACATTCTTATTCAGTTAGTAAGAATTTGAATTATAATATAAATTTTTATTTAAGGTAATATCTAATCAAAAGTTTTATTCAAATGATAAAAGTTTAAGTTATAATACAAATTTTTATCCAATTAATAAGAATTTTGATTATACCTAAATTTTTACTCAATTAATAAAATTTTTAATTTTACTTAAATTATTATTCAATCAAACATAAATTTTTACTATATCGATATTTTTTAACTGCACTCTAAAATTTCCGCACAATAACCCACGTCCATAAAGAATCAATCATTCAGATTCAATTATTTAGGGTCCGTTTGTTTCACTGAAATCTGTTTCCGGAAAATGAATTCTGGAAAATAAACTACATTTTCTAGGAAAACAAACTACAGAAAGTATTTTCTGGTGTTTGGATGATGTTGTGTAATTCATTTTTCGCTGTTTGGTAGAGTAGGGTAGCATTTAGGATTTATGGTTTAGTGTTTAGGTTAGCATTTAGGGTTTAAGGTTTAGGGTAGCATTTTTGGGTTTAAGGTTTAGCGTTTAGGTTGGTGTTTAGGGTTCATGGTAGCATTTAGTGTTTAGGGTTTAAGTTAGTGTTTAGGATTTAGGGTTTATGTTACCGATTAAGGTTTAGGATTTAGGATTTATGGTAACATTTAGGATTTAGTATTTAGGGTAGGATTTAGGGTTAGTGTTTATGGTTTAAAATTTAGGGTTTAGTGTTTAGGATTTAGGGTTTAGGTTGGGCTTAGGGTTTAGGGGTTAGTGTTTATGGTTTAGGGTTTAAGGTTTGGTAGTGTTTAGGGTCTAACATTTAGGGTTTATGGTTTATGGTTTAGATTAGTGTTTAGGGTTTAAGTTTTATGATATCATTTAGGGGTTAGGGTTTATGGTTTGTTTAGGGTTTAGGGGTATATATCTAGTTTTTAAGGTTTAGGGTTTAGGTTAGTGCTTATAGTTTAGAGTTTATGATTTATGGTAGCATTTAGGGTTTAGGATTTACGGTAGCATTTAGGGTTTAGGATTTATGGTTTAAGGTTTATAGTAGCATGTAGGGTTTAAGGGTTAGTGTTTAGTGTTTAGGGTTTAGCATTTAGGGTTTATATTAATATTTGTGGTTTAAGGTTTAGGGTTTAGATTAGTGTTTAGCGTTAAGAGTCGAAGAGAATGTAGTTTGTTTTACGGAAAAAATATGGTAAAACAAACTGCAAAAAAATGTAAAGAAAAAATAGTCAATTGTAATTCAAACTCCTTTGACCATGTAAAACTACATGAACCAAACACCGTAAATTACGGAAATTGAATTCTGGAATTCAAACTACATGAAACAAACGGACCCCTAGTGATATCTCAAACACAGCTTTAATAGTAATGCTGACACCTGGCCTCGTTAGATTTGAGGAAAAACTCAAGCTCATCAATATAAATGACATGTTAGCAAATTGTGGTGCAATCGTCTCCCAGCATTCTTGACAAAGCAAGTTAAGCCCACGATGATCAGCCTGCTAACGAATCTAAATTCCAAGCGTTTTATTTCCCTTCTAGACTAGTGCACTCCAAAACAGCAACTAGTAAAAGCAATGGGTTAGCGTATTTTCAAGCCCCGAATGTTAATTGGTCTTTTGGGACAGTCTATTGGGCCTTGAAAATGTCATATTGCTGGAGCCGTTTAAGATTCTCTTGCTTTCTCCCTAGTCACTGGCAAGGGAGGGAACCATACCAATTTTCTTTAAAAGTAAAATGAGGTCTCGTAAAGCCTCCCTTTACAAGAGTCAGTGAGGGATATAACAGGTATAGAGTGTATCTAAGAAGCAGTAAATTTTGAAGTTTATAAAAGTCTAGTTCAAATTTAAAATATTAGATTTTTTTATAATATTTAAGTTAGTTTTTTCGTAATTTTTTTATAAGTCTTGAAACTTAAAAAACAAATTTCAAAAAAAAAAGTAAGTTTTGAAACTTGTTAAAAATTGCATTACTTTGCTGTAGGAAAAATAATAAAACATGCATTTCAAGTGGTTTGAACTCAAGACCTTCAAATGGAAAAACCAAGTTTTAACCAATAAAGCAACATACAAACCTAAAATGTTAACGAACCCAAAACAACATTGCTTTGCTATAGGAAAAATAATAAAACGTGCATTTCAAGTGGTTTGAACCCAAGACCTTCAAATGAAAAAAAAAAATTAAGTTTTAACCAATAAAGCAGCATGGGAACCTAAAATGTTAACAAATATGTGGCTAAAAACGGCATGTTTTTTGACTTGTCCAAAACTTACTCGAGAACCTAAAATGTTAGATTTTTTGACAGTATTTTAGATTAGATTTTTCATGATTTTTGACAAGTTTCGAAACTTGTAAAAATTTACGAAAAAATCAACTTAAATGTTACCAAAAGTCTAACATTTTAGGCTCTCAAGTGAGTTTTGGAAAAATTCCGAAATCTGCCGTTTTTTAGCCACATATTTGTTAACATTTTAGGTTCTCATGTTGTTTTAGTGGTTAAAACTTAGTTTTTCCATTTGAAAGTCTTGGGTTCAAACCACTTGAAATGCATGTTTTATTATTTATCTTGCAGCAAAGCAATGCCATTTTAAGCCAAATTAAACTTCAAAACGAGTCAAAAAGTAAAATTTAGTGTTAGATTTAAACATTTCTTTGTACTTATGAGTATTTTCAAGTCAGTATTAATAATTTAGTAATATTCGATGTAGTTTACTTTAATAAAAAAACAAATAGGGAACTCGTGTTATCCTCGTGACAAAATTTTAAAGCGAATTCTAGTAACGGAAGACCTCTAGCTTCCCCATCTTCAGGGGCGAATTGACGTGGAGCTTACCGGTGTCAATTGACACTACTTAGGTTTAGAAATTCATGTAAAAAGCAATACAGTTTGGGAGAGAGAAAAAAATTAAAAATATCTACGATAGTGCCCAAACTCAAGCAAAAATTAAAAATAAATTTCTATCAAAGTAGAGTAAAAAATGGTAGTGGGTCTTTTAGTTAAATTCTTTAGTATTTCAAATATTTTAGTTCAAAAAATTAGTATTTCAAATTATTTTAAAGTCTCACTTTTATTAATAGGCAAAGTCATTAATGATAAGAGTTTTGAGATAAACCCAAATTGTAAGTTATTATTATTATTATTACGGAATTGTTAAATTATTTAATAAATTTAAATGTATTCAATAGTTTTTTTTTATATTGCAAAATTTTTAGTTCGTTTAGCTTTGATTTTCTTGAACTCACTTGATATAAATTTAGATCTGTCACTGCCCATCTTAGGGTTTACCAGTCGTTTAACCGCATCGGGAAAAAACGACGATTCCTTTGCTGTCGAATAAGATTGTAAAGAAACATGTAAAGAAGTTCAAGAAGCCTCAAAGTGACCGCAACATCTCTGTCAAGACGTACTGGAGAATGCCCAAGGTCTCGAGTTAGGAGAAAGTTCATGGAATGCACTATGATGTTCAACATCATTATGGCTCAGACAATAAAACTCGCACTATCTTCCCAACGAGTTGAAGAAATTTGTTCTGCACAATGTCCAAGAGCCGGAGCTTCTCATGATGCACATACTGTGCTGAGATCAAGGACAGAACTAGAATAGAATATTAAGAGGGACAAAGATTTATTAAGTCTTTAAACTTAAAAATTAAAAGGGACAAAGATTTTGGTTGACTACTTATTACTTAAACTAAAAAGGACTTCAAACGCTATTATATCAAAATGTTTTGAGAGGGGCTCAGTTGATATATCCCAAAATGTTTCAACAGAGGAGAGGAAGGAATTGTCGAGCGAGCAGCTCAGTTGGATGTTTTTACCAACAAATTGGCTAGATTGCGCAGCCAAGAAGAGTGAAGGTGGGTCCGTGAATGTTGATTTTGCTTTTGGTATGATGTTTTCGAGTATTATCTCAACACGCTTCTTCACAATCTTCTTCGACAGTAAAGAAACTGTCATTTCTACCAGATAAGGTTATGTTGTTGGTAGTGTAAACCCTAAGATGGGAAGCTAGATGTCTTTCGTTATTAAAACTTGTTTGTGGAACTCGTCAGGAGGACGACACCAGTTTCATCTTCGTTTTAAAAACATTAAAATAATAGAACTCATTACGAGGGTATGACGATTTTTATAAAATATTGAATCCTCTCTTAATTCGTCTTGTTGAGATGACGAATTTTATATTAAAAAAAATTAATTTCGAACTTGTCAGGAACACACAACAAATTTTCCTCCACTATAGCAAATTTCGTAGTTCCCTAAATAATCCCCAATTCACCCTATTTATCTAATTATAAATTTTAAATGCATTATTTTCCTAAGAAAAAGTGGCTATAAACTAATATTTTTAAAAGTTAAAATCTAGTCATTTGATTCAAAAATTGTTATAAATAGATAACTAGACCATTAAAATTGATGAAAGATGATAACATGACATGATATAATAACAGTTTTAGCCTCAAATTTTGCACACTACCAATTTGATCATAATTCTAAAGAATTTAATAAATTCAACTTTTCATATTTAAAAATTATATTAACTTGTTTGTTCTTCTCCCAAAAATATTATATTACTTTCATGTTGTAGTTATTCAATTGTTGCTTTATGGTATAATGTAGTTATCCAACTATTGCCTTGATTCGATTTGATCTTATTGACTCACTTGATTTGACAGTATTACAAAAGGACTAAATATGTTAAATTTGTATGCAAGGTGTGTGTTATCAAAGAGTTAAAAAAAATATGAACATATACCACATTGTACTCACCTTAAGACTATTAAAATAGTTAAATTTATCGAGTCATTACAAATATATACTAAATTGATCAAGTGTATAAGTATTGAAAACTAAAACTATTATCATATCAAGTCACATTAAACGCATGTCTCAATTGTAACGGTGAAATCACATGTTTACTGTGTTTTTAATTGAGTGACTAATTTTAATTTTTAGAAAATAGTGACTTATTTGTAATTAAACTAATAATTGAGTGATCTACGATGTAATTTACCCTTATAATTTTATTTTTCTTTACCATTCTCTTTAATCAAGCACATAATAATTTTTATTGGATGGAATTTTTCCGTATTATACCTAGAATCAGATAGATCAAGTAGTCAGTACATGATTGTGCATGCAGTGAGTGATAGGACATCAACAAAACTTTAGGCCCATTTCTTCTACTGACATTTAGAAAAGTGTTATATTTAGATACGTGAATTGTACAAAAAATAAAAAGAAAATATATAAATTAGCATTTAATTTTGTTCTATAGCCTTTTTTTTAATCACTTAACTTTTAAAATACTCAATTTTAACATTAAACAATAAATATTAATTTATCTTGATCACTCTACTGTTAAATTTCTAATACTATTATGATATGACACCGAGAACTAAAATAACATCATTTTAAAAAATTTAATTTGCATCAAAACAACGTCATTTTATATGATTTATAATATTCTAATTTTATAAATTTCAAGCTATCATCTCCGCAAACCAGTCTCCCCAAAACAGAAAAAATCATTTAAACAAAACAAAACAAAAAAAATTCACAAAAAGATTCAGCCATGGAAGAGACCATAGCAAGAATCCTCACAGAGCTTGAAGAAATCATTCAGATCGCAAGTACCCATACCCAATCGCCACTCATTTTTTCATCTACTCTGTTAGATCTTTAATCCTTCTTATCCGTCGACGATCCAGACCTCATTTCTCAATTCTTTGATGACCTTCCTTTCAAAAATCTCCCCCTTTCTTCACTCGTCAACCTCTTATCTTTAAAATGAATTCCTATCCTTCTCATTATCTTTTAGCTTCTAAAATTTACCTATATCTTCTCTTTTCTCCAAATTCTCCTATCTTCATTCTTTTCACTCCCATTTTTTCCTTTTCTCTCCTCCGTTCCCTTCGTTGTGCCTTTAAAAATCGTGTTTCGGCCCGACCCGAGGAGTCTCCCCTTCCAACGCGCCACTTAATAAGAACGAGAAGCGTGGGGTGAAGGACTGTGGAGCACAGGGTAACATTAGGAGTTTGGGAGATTGTAGTGAGGTGACTTGCAAGGAGTCTTTGGTTTGGTTCATCTAGAATTTGAATAGGTTTCCTGATAGTTTGAAGTCTTTGGTACAATTACATGGAAATTCCTTTGATGACAATGCAAAAGATTGTGAATTCAAGTAGTTTTAATCGGTTAATGGGTTTGTGTTCGCAAAACAGAGGTGACTTGCAAGGAGTCATGGTTGTTTTAAAGAGGCGGTGAAGCTTTGGGGTGGGAGGAGGGTAATGCCGGTGGGGTTCAAGTAGAATTTAGAAAATTTTTTATTTTAAATCTAACATGTCAATCAAATATTAATAAAAAATATGTTTTTATTATTTTTATTTTCACGTTATAACACTGTTAATGATTTAACGATGGAGTGACTAAAATAAATTAATGTTTAAAATTCAGTGTTAAAATTGAGCATTTTAAAAGTTGAGTGACCAAAATAGGTCACAGAGCAAAGTTGAGTGATGATTTAAATATTTTACACAACCCTTCACATTTAAACTATAAAACTCAAAACTTAAATCTCTAACCCTAAAACCTTAAGTCATAAGCTATAAAGCCTAAACTTTAAATTCTATCCCTAAACTTTAAATTCTAAATACTATAACATAAACCCCTCAACCCTAAACTACAACCTAAATCTCTAAACCCTAAAATTAAAAAACTTGTGTAAACTTATTTTACACAAACTTGTGAATTAAAATATTTTCCTTTGAAAAATGCAGTAGAAAAATATTTTTGGATTGTTTTTGTTTATAATTGTAATGCTTGTACTATTGTCAAAATGTGTTTTTAAGCAGATAAAATGCCTATTTTATATACTATTTTTTTAAAATATAAAAATTGATATTATAAATGAAGACAAGTGGGTAGTTTTGTTTAAAAATACTTTTAGAAAGCTAAGGCTAAAAATTGCAGCGGCAAGGCTTGGATTAAAATCAAGTCCTGATTACACCAGCGCAAGTAACACTATATGACACGAGTATATAATTTATAAATCATAGTTGAGTTGAAGGATTGCAGAGAAGCCAACTTAAACTGTTGGTAACTCCAAATCACACTTAAAACCAGTTTGAGCCATTGACAGGGACTGTAAAAGATATACATAAAACCTAGATTATATCTTTTAGTGCAAATTTTCTTCTCTAGAGTTTCTCTGCCCCCAACACTAGGGCCTGTCCATGCTTTCACCATTTGAGACAAAGTAACCATATATGGTTTCATTAATCCAGATTTTAAATATTATTACTGTTCTCTATGAAGCATTTGTTTACTACTGTAAAAACAATGACATCATTTAATAATAATCATAAAACTAATCAGTCGAGAACCATATAATTGGTAAGATATAACACAGCCAATTCAATGAGTATGCTACTGACAAATGCAGCAAACCGCAAACAGACTGAAACTCTCTTAAGCTTAAATTTTAATATGCAATTGCTGTTCCATCCATGGTGGGAGAACCACAAGGTATGTAATGTCAATTTGCAGAGTATGCTATCATTCCATAAAGACGTACATAATTGTTCAGCTACAGTTGTTTATTATCATGAGTGAAGAAACAAAGAAGATTACCGTTGAACCGATTGCATGTTTAGCAAAATTCTTTTAACCACAACTGACTTATTTTGTTGAATCCGCATGTTGTGAAGTTTCAGCTTGTTTCAAACTTTCCAGTGCAGAGATTCGCCTATCCAGAGGCTCATGAAGACATTTCACCTAGAGACAAAGGGACAAGTGAAAAATATAAGCACACGAAGAAACCCTGATAAGTGGCTATAGCTCGAGCACCAGAAAGACATGCGTCAATGGAATCAAACAGGAAAAAGGAATTCATTTTTGTTTCGTTTTGGTAAAACATTGCCAATCATTTATCCGATCATATGACATCCTTGTCTTTTCGTAGCTCATCTATTTCACATCACAAGAGCAGACCAACCTCGTTGAAATGAGTGTGAGAGTCTCGAGTATTAGAATCTATTGATACAAATCAGGCATCTGGTGTTAGCAGACCAATGGTTTTGCACAACACAGTAAAGAACAACCACGGATGAAAAAAGTCCATCAACAGAAGCAACAACTAAACATAGCCAGAATAACACAAAATGGCACAAAAAGATCATCCTAGATAATTGACCTGAAACAATGTCACAAAATAGTCAGCAGCTGAGCTCACGATGCAGTGAAAAAAGACTTCATTTGAAATGATGTCTTGGTTGAGAACAGGTATTGGGGTTTGATCCCTGGATTTCCCCTTCCCTTGTCAAAAAAAAAAGAAGACAAAATAAACAAAGAACCGGAATTTAACTTCAGGGGAGCAAATGAATCCCTTTACCCTAAAGCTTCTCCACTTCATTGACTTGCAATGTTAACTAAGCAGTGTGGCTTTAACAGCGTTTTTCATTGTCAGAGACATGAAACCCCTATGCATCAAAATCTAACCTTTCATCGAACTGTGAATGTTTTTCTTCCCCTACGAAATAACACCTGGGCTATCTAAACCATTAGGTAAATTTAGACCATGAAATTTCAACATAAAGGGACAGACCATCTTCTTATATTTTCATATAACCATCGGCATTCGATATAATCGCCGACCATCCAAGCATATACATATAAATTTTCTCCGCCGTATTGAAAATGAACAGTAAACAAGCAATCCCGCAGCAGCAGCAACCGCATAGAGGGGGCAAAAATATCAAGTGGCATTCGGTTTTTCAAGATTTTGTGTACCTCCATAAACTATCTCCACGATATGGGTTTTGCTAGAAAAACTTGAAAATGGCAGAGATCGAGAGATAGAAATTAACCCATAGATTTAATAAGAAACTGAAAGGTACCCTATATAGTATGGAATTAAAAGAATGGGGAAAAGGACCTGTTGGGCGATGGATTCATGGGCAACCTTGTAATCCTTGTAGAGGATGTAGAGACCCAGAAACGACGCCGAGGCAGCCCCCGTGAAGAATGAAGCCAATCTCACCCTCAATACGTATCCCATCGTTGATTTCCCCCCCCTTCCTTTTTTTTTTCTTCGTATCAATAAAGCCCTTGTTCTGTTTCCAAAGAAGCTTAAAAGTAATTTGACCTTACCAACGACACCCAACCTTGTCGTTTCATGAAGCTATTTTAGTACTAGTATTACCTAATTAGGGGTTCGTACTTAATACTTTAATTAGCGATGAGCGCTCGATCCCGGATTTAAAAAAAGGTGAAAGTTTTAAGCATAAATAGTCATTAAATTATGTTAAAATATTAAAATAATCATTAAAAATTTTAAATTACATAATAATATTTAAATTTTATTACAAAATCGTGATTGAGTTGTTAACTTCAAATAAAGAGATGACATGACAATTACACAATTTTATATAACTTTACATTGAACCCTCCAATTTAGTCATACATTCAATTTAGTCCTAAATTGAAAAAAAATATTAAGAGTAAAGTACACCAATGGTCACCAAATTTTTAGGTCACGTTCATCTTGGTCATCAAACTTTTAAAACATTTATTGGGTCACCCAATTTTTAATCCGTTTTCATTTTGATTTCTCATATTAACTTTCGTTAAAAATATTGACGTGACACGTTAATTTTTTTTCTTCTTTTTTTATTCTGTTTTTCCTTTATAACTTTCAGGTTATTTCTTTCTCTATTTATTTTTGGGCACTCATATCCATAACTGGTATCCCTCTTTTACAATCGTCTCAAGCATCCTTTGTTTTTCTCTGTCTTGTTTGTTCCTCATATCCCTCATTACAGTGTTGTTATGGTAACTTGTATTGCTTTTATTACTTTAGTTAGGATCTGGTAGCCTTATATAGAATGTGGCTTCTTATGCATAAGTTCATCTATTTGGCTAATTAAAAATCTTTTATCATTTGAAGGTAATTCACAGTAAATTAGAATTGCAGTTCATGATCCTTACTTTGTGTCAGTGCGAGGTAAAAATAAAGAATTGATAACTTGATATATTTTGGATTTTATATATGAAGTTGTTTGCCTTGCATCAATCTGGTTTAAGATTGCTCGTATAAGTTTTGGTAGCTGAAGTTATTTGCCTTGTTGTATCAACTTGGTTTAGATTTTTCATTTAAATTTTGGTAGATGTAACTTATGTGCATATCTTGAAGTTCCCAGCTAAATATCTATTCCATCGTTGTCCACTTTCAAGTTTAAAATTTCTCAATCTCAACATTTATTTATTCTGGTTCCTCTGTCTTTTGTGTATGCATATGCTGCTGATTTTTTGTGGCTTTTATTACTTTGGTGTTTTAGTTTCTCCAGTCAGTCGTATGAGCGCTTTGTATGTGTGTGCTGCTAATTGTTGTCGATTCTCTCTTGATTGATTTAAAACTGGCTATGGAGAAAGAATAGAGCAAGAAAAGAAGAAAAAAATATATAAAGGAAGAAAGAAATTTAACGTGCCACATCTACGTTTTTAACAAAAGTTAACGAGATGGACCAAAATAAAAGTGGACTAAAAGTTGAATTACCCTAATAAAAATTTTAAAAGTTCGGTGACCAAATTGAGCACACCCTAAAAGTTTGACGACTACTGGTGTACTTTACCTAATAATTAAGTTTAGCCTTTATCATTATTTACCTTCTTTTAATTTGGTTCTATTTATAATTAGAAATAATCAAATATTTTTTCCTCTAAAACTCCATATTTACTTATACATTCAGTTTACTCCTAAATTAATTTTTTTTTAAAAATCACGAAAAATCCCTAAACTTTTACATGAACTGCGTATCAAATTTTTTCTCTTTAAAATAATTTGCAATACTAATTTTAACCCTAAATTAAATCTCTAATACTAAATTAATTTTTTAAATAGCCTTAATCATTATTTAGACATTTTTTTAATTTGATTCTATTTGTAATTAAAAATAATTTAATATTTTTCTAATTAGATGATGATACGTGTCATTACCCTGGTCGTAAAGACAAGTGGCCACAAGCATAACAACTAGGCAAAGGCCTACAATTGAAAACAAATTGCATCAGTATATCATATATGTTATATGTTTTTGGTGCTGAAAATAAAACATAAAAAAGGATGATTATATTATACAATATACGTTAAATTGTAATTAGGTGTATGATATTAAATATATATGGTCCTATGTTCGATTCCTCATCCATCCTTTTTTCCTTTTATTTTCAGCACAAAAAACATATAACATATATGGTATAATACTGATGCAATTCATTTTCATTGTAGGCCTGTGTATGGATGGCCATGTGTTAGATTAGGTTGGGCTTTTGGTTAATCCGCATCCGACTTGAAAAATTAACATATACATCCAAATTCGATCCGGCCCAACATTTTATAATGTTTTATCGATCCGAAACTAAAACCGAACCCGAATTTTAGAATAAAAATTTGAATCTAATTCGACCCGACATAAATAAAAAATTACCAATTTTTATTATTATTCGATAAAATAAGAAACTAATTGAAAAAATATATAGAGAAAGAACATTATAATAATTATTCTATTATTATTAGATAAAATAAGAAAATAATTGAAATATATATAAAAAAAGAGAGACATTGTAGCAAATAAACCCAAATATTTAAAATAAAATTAAACTACTATTTCATGTCAGGTATTTTTCACCTTAAACTCAAACTCGACCCAACGTCATCCTAAGAAAATAGACCCGAACCTAAATTTTTTTTAAAACCTCTACCCAAATATTAAACTACTAAGTCGGACCCAAATTTTTTTTTAAAACCTCTACCCTATAAAATCAGGTCAAATCGAAACCGTCGAGTATGGATTAAATAACTATCCCTAACCCTTAGCCTATGGGTTGTGCGTGTGTTCACTTGCCTCTCCCACCGGATGCAATTCATTTTCGATTGTAGGCCTTAGCACAAAAAATACGAGTCAAGTTTATTTAAAATTTTATTTTATAATTAAAACTTTATTTAAAATTTTTCAAATTTAGTCGAGTCTATAAAATTTCAATTCGAGCATTTTTATGTCAAGTTAAATAATTCAATTTTTTTAAATCGAGTAAAATTTTGATCACTCCTAATTAAAGAATATTTAGGAGACATGTATAAATATCATTACAAATACAATAGTTTGTATAAGAAAAGAAATGAACTGGATCAATAAACCAAACTCGGAAAAATTGAAAGACAACAATATTAAAGCATTGGAACAATCATATTGGATGATCACATTATCCATATATAACGATTTTTAACATGATAAAGCTTTTCAAAATAGAAATAGCTTCAGCATTATCTCAAAAAAAAAAAAGTAGCTTCAACATACCTTAATGCAAATTCACATGAATTCTGGACTGATAATAGACTGGCCTGCAGCAGATTGAGTAAAAGGGAATTTAAAATTCCTAGATTCTGGAAAGGCTGATATTTTTGTGAGATGTGTTCCCTTTAGAATTTGATTTTTTTTTTAAAAAGATAGAATCTCATAAATTATGAGAATTGGTGTTCCTGGTGACTTCATTTAACATGGAGCTCAGCTTGAATCTCCATATCCGGATAATTGATCACCCTTGCACCCAGAAACTTCCCAACCAAACAAAGGAATATAGAAGGAAGAAAACCCATGCTCCTGCTTTTAAATTCCAACAAAACTAAAACATTGTCTTGTCTCCCTGCTGACATAAATGGGGGATCAAAGATGCTCAACGGACCACATTATGAATTAGTATTCAGTTTGACACACAAATGCTAAAAGGAAAATCAAACAAAAGATATGACTGTCCCTTTTCAACTAACAGATGAAACACACCACTTCTCCCCCTTAAAACACCTAAACTCCTACTCTTTCTTAGTGTAGTGACGTACCGCAATAGCCAAGCCCAGAATCAAGAGGGGAACGAGAAATTGTAGGATCTTAATGACAAACTCGGGGGTCTTATCAGGATTGTATGTGGCTTGCTGCGGTGGAATGTAGGTGCGCTTTGCCGGGACAGTTCTCGAATCAATCTCGCCGATGTAGTATTTCTCCATCATATCTCTGGCAGAATCACTGTGACCCACATCTTCAAAATCATTTGTGGCATCCTTGCCTGAAAATTTAGTGGAACGTGATCAAACTACCAAATACAGGCTTAATCACTTAAAGAGCCAAATACAAAATCCATTGCATGAATTTACCGGTTGCCGACAGCAAAACTTCATCACCTCCGGGATGGTCTTCCATGAATGGAGTTACATCATACAACTACACACACAGAAATCTCAATTATGAACAAAACTTTGTTTAACTCCAAATACCTTGTTCCTCACATATTTATCAATGGATTGGGCTTGGAAACGTTGAAGGGGAAATGTATTAGTTCGACTTAATGAGACAAATCAAATGATAGTTTGATATACGGTAAAAAGTTTATCTGCAATTCACCGGAATCCAAGTTTTTATTCAAAGTAATCAGTTACAGGGAATACTGTACTCGATAGTTTTCACATTCGTTATGTAAATGTTGGATGGGAGCAGATGATGAAACTACTTGAATTCTCCATTTGCATATTTGTGAGATCAATTAATAACATTACTCTTTTAATTAAACTTATATTTTTCCACAAGGATTAAAACAAGAATGATAATAACCAACAAAGTTGATCCAAGCCACCAAAGGTTCGTGTGCGACACCGGTCCCAATGAAACTCACAATTGAATCAACCCAAATAAAAACAGTTCAAAATAGGAAAAGAGAAGTAAACAATCCTGCAAATGAAACAAAAGAGAGAGAAAGATCTGAGTCGGACCTTCCCAGAAATAATGAGCCAACAATCTTTGGTTTTGTTGTGGGTTGCAACCTCCTCGAAAGTGTGCACCTTTGGATCTGAAGCCATTCTTCACCACTGCCATGCCAACCAAACAAAAGACCAAAATTCCCAAACCATTAGATCTGAAGCACCCAAAAATATTCTAAAAAAAGACTAAAAATTAGAGAAAGAAAATTTACGATAAAAAGAAAAGGTTTCAGCTTTCAAGCGGATACAGCAAAGTGCAAACTCAAACCACTCGCTTCTAGTAGCCAAAACGTCCATATAATCTTCGAATTTTACGTAGCTGTCCTCGAGCACAGTGTAGCTCAATGAGGGTACTGTTGTCTCTTCATTTTTTTTTATTTCCGAGCCATCAGTTCATTTATTATCAATTGAGTCCTGAATTTATGTTGTATTTTCATTCGTGTGCTAAAATTAATTAAATTAATATTGAACTTTACATAAATTTCAGTTAATGTCTGTGATCAGTTGAATTTTACATTAATATTTTATTAATTATACTTAAAACCAAGGTTATTTATTCCATTAAGTGTTAATAGAATAAAAATCCATAAAACTATTTAATACGTGAAGGCATGAATTGCGTTTGCAGAAAAAATCGAATTGCAAAGTTTTAGAGGCTCTGAGTGTAATTTTACCATTATACTAAATTAAATTTCATAATTTTTTTTAAAGATTTAACAAGAATTAGATTATTTTATGAGTAGGGGCAACCATCCTACCAACCTTTAACTTTTCGCGGTCAGTAGGACCAATTGAATTAAAAAAAAAAAAGTAGGTTTTCAGAAATTTGAAAAGAAAAACATCTTTTTAAAGTTCTTTTAAAATTTCATATAAAATTTAAATTATTATTATTATATACAAATAAATTTATATTTAAAAAAATTAAAAAATCTCATGTAAGTCTACCATAAAAAAGGAACTCTAAAAAGTAATGTCCTTTTATATTATTTAGTTTTTGTGGCGACGGCGACAACGAGTTTGGTACTAGTGGACGCCAATCTTTGCTTCCGTTTCCTAACCGTCAAATACTCAAAAGTAGTCGAGTTCCCCTTCCTCGTTAACCTCGGTTTTATCGCTGCTGTCTAGGGTTTTCGATTCTTATCGCATTTTCCGATCTCAACCAGTTGGTTTACAAGAACTGAACCGTAACAGCATGGTAAGATCCTACTTTTATTATCATTTTTTTTACTTCGGCTGGATTTCTAGTTGGACTCTAACGTGCATTATATTGAATGCAATTCGGATTTCTTAACTCTGTTAAATCAGAATTTCTTGCTTGGAGCTTTCAAGCCGGCATGTAATACCTTGGTCACATTTTCCGATGCAAAAACTCGCAAGAAGGTATGCTTCTAGATCATCTAAGGTTTAGTCTCGTTTGAATTGAAAATTCAAATTTTATGATATGTTTAATTGTTGTGATTTGTTTATCCAAGTTTTCATGGTCCATAGTGCTGGAATCTGGATTATTGTTTTGTTATTAGGTCCCAATGAAAAAGGAAAATGGCCAAACGGTTATGGTACCGCTTTTCCAAAGTCCAGAAAATATTGCTGGCAAGGTATTTATTTCAAACATATTGAGGCTCATAGTATTTGAGTTTTGTGTTTATAGCATTTAAATATACTGTTATCAACCTTAAATTTTTGAAGATTTTTTTCTATCTTTTTCGCCTTCAGATTTCCATAGAACCACTTCAAGGGCAGAAAATTGAACATAATGGTGTGAAGGTTGAGCTCCTTGGTCAAATAGGTTGGTCCTTGCCTCTTGTTCACTATCATTCTGATGTGGTAGAAAGAATAAGGTTGAACATTTAAGTGTTGTTTTTTTGTTGAAATGAATTTACATGAACTTTGATTTGGCTTTTCAGAGATGTATTTTGACAGAGGCAACTTTTACGACTTTACCTCTCTTGGTGAGTACTGTACTCTGAGCTTTACCTTGTTTGCTTTGCCCGGAAATCGCTTAGATGTTCTTTAAGTAACTTCAGGAATTATTTCCATTAGTTGCATGGTGGCATGGATGGGGTTGAAAATAAGAGCTTAAGAGTTGAATTTGTGCTTTGCAGTTTATGATATTTGTATAATCTTTCACTCTTTTAGAGGCTCAAAATGCGCATGAAAATTTTTCGCATATAATAAGCTATTGTAGACTGTTGATTGGTTTTTTATTGATTTTTATTTTTTACCTCTTTTGTATATTCCTAATATGTGCAGTACGTGAGTTAGATGTCCCTGGGGATATATATGAAAGAAAAACTTACCCATTTGAATTTTCTACGGTGGAAATGCCGTATGAAACTTACAGTGGTGTAAATGTGCGGCTCAGGTATGCTACTCACAGCTTAAACTCTTTGCAAGATAAAGTTGTGTTCATTTTTCTTCTGGTCAATTTGAATGAAGTGGTTACTTGATTACTAAAAGTTTGTTTGCTATGTATTTCAAGTATTTAAACCAGTTTCTTATCTTGATAATAGTTTTGGGTACTTACCTTAATAAATATTATAAATTACTCTGAATATGTTTTGAAATTCTGAAAGGGTTTTTAGTTTTGTTTGTCTGATGATGAAGCTGGTGATTTGAGGCTATAATGTGACAACTCATCCTATAATAGTTTGACTATTTGCTTTCATCAGGTATGTCCTTAAAGTAACAGTTAGCCGGAAGCCTAGTGGAATACCAGGACTTTATGGTAAGAAGCACCTACTTACTTTCATTATTTTCTCTTTAATTTTTTCTTTCTCTATCTCTTTCTCTTTGCTTAGCATACCGTGGCACCTCACTCTCATATGCACTAACATCATTATGCAAATAAGCACATACAAACTCTCTGTGTGTGGTGTGCCACTAAAAGCAGAACTTAAATGTCTGTCTTATGTGAAGACTGGAGTGCTTGCCCCCCTCGGACCTGATATAATACTCGTATACAGGAAGTTGCCATCAATCTATATGCTCGAATATGATTTGTCAGTAATGTGATCTTAGCAACTTATCTTTTGTTTGGTTTATATGTGTATCAGGTTCGCAATTATTCTCCACCTCCATCAATCAACAATAGCATCAAGGTCAGTGCAATTATTTTAGTTCTTATACAGTGATTTCATTGTAGATTTGATTGGTGTCTAAATTGATTCTTATGAACATTACATTGATCATTTCACCATTTTCTAATAAGCTGGCCACCTCTGGTTTCATTCATAATATTTAATTTTAACAAAAATAAAATTTCATCTACAGATGGAAGTTGGAATTGAAGACTGTCTGCACATCGAATTTGAGTACAATAAAAAAAGTAAGTTGAACATCTATGGATCTTGCTCAAACCTGATATAATAGGTTGGTTTTGGTCTGCACAGGTTTAAGATTTAAGCTCTCGAGCTTATAATGTCTTAAAGCAATTTTCCAAGCATTTCTATGGAATTGAAATTGCAGATATCATCTGAAAGATGTTATTATTGGCAAGATATATTTTCTTCTTGTGAGAATCAAGATTAAGAACATGGATCTCGAGATAAGGCGTCGAGAGTCAACAGGATTGGGAGCAAATACCCACGTTGAAACAGAGACGCTAGCTAAATACGAGTTGATGGATGGAGCTCCAGTCAGAGGTATGTCCATAACTTTAGTTTTGATAAATAAATAAATCACACACACCATTTTCCTAAAGCATAGTGCTGACAGTCATGCTTGGTATTGAAGGCGAATCGATTCCGATCAGGCTGTTTCTCAGTCCATATGAGCTGACACCAACACATCAAAACATAAACAACAAATTCAGTGTGAAGTATTACTTGAATCTTGTGCTCGTCGATGAAGAGGATCGTCGGTATTTCAAACAGCAGGAAATTACGATGTACAGGTTGCAGGATTCCTGATCAATCATCTGCATACATGTAAACTTTGACATTCCATCCAGTAAAGAACAGTGATTAACTAACTACCGGTACCTTTGTAAAGCCTTGAAGTTTAGGGTTAAAAGTCTGTAGCTTTGACATAGATTTGATGCAATTATTTACATCGAGTCAGTTGCCATGATATATAACATTAAACCTAATTGATTTAAGGGTAAACTACTACCAATGTCATTTAATTATGTTCGGTTACAAACAGGTCATTTCTATTTAAAAAGTTATAAACAAGCCACTCAATTACAATATTGTCATGAAATAAGTCGCATTGTCGTTAAAATTAAATTCAACCTCTAATGTGACATGATATATAACATTTTTAGTTTTAAAACTTATACATTCTATTAATTTTGGCTTAATTCAAAGTAACTTAATCTTTTACATGTAAAAATTTTATTGATTCAATATTTTTTTCCAGTACTATCAAAGTAAGCAAGCGAGGCTGCATTCTAGCAATCGTTTTTTTGTAAAAAACTACGGATAATTATTTGGTTATTATTTGGTGAAACTAAACCTTGTGGAAGGTAATCTTAGTTCTAGGGATTGTAAAAGAATAAAGTTATTATGGTTTAAATTTACAATTTTAAAATTTAGTGATTTCTGAATAGGATTTAAGGTTTCCTGTCCCATTTTCAAGGGTTTATAAGAAAACTCATATCCTCGGATATTATCCCTAAACCTAAAACTTACATGGCTACTGCCTATTATTATTTATGGCAGCTAAAGTAACATAAAATTTAGAGATTTTTTATCCATTAAAAAAAAATATATAAAATATAAAAGTTTAAAAAATTGAAATGTTTTTTTTAAAATGGATAAATTTTTAAAATATAATTTATTAAATTTATTAAAATATTTTAAATTCAACTAAATTTTTAAATAAAATTCCTTTAGACGACCACGGGCCCATATTTTGAGCGAAGTCCGCCATTTCTAATTGATTGCGGCAAACGTTTTGATTTTTTTATATTTAGGGGGTTTGAGATCTTATAGATGCAGAAATATTTTAAAACGACCTACACTATTAAAAACCACCCATCGAAGGTCATTACGAGATCAATTTGACGATTTAATTGGTTAATTTGATGGTTTAATTCTATTTACCAAGGGTGCTAATCCTACAAGATCAGGATGCAGCTAAAATCTTTATTATTCTTTAATTGTAATAATATTTTCCCAAGATTTATTTTTACATAAAATGTTTTCCAAGTGTATTTATCAATATAGATTTTTATGGTTTTTTATCAAACCATAATGTCAATTTCTAATATATTTTTTACCCTTAGATTTAATCCCCCATCTCTGTCAATAATCTATTTACTACAATCTGTAATCAATGGTTGAATATGCTTTTGGTTCATATACAAAAATCTTCCGACACCATTTGTATCGGACAACCCAGGTTTTTCCACTCTCAATTTACAATATAAAACTTCTAAAGTTGTACCAAAAAATTTTGATCCACCGTCACTCGTCCCCATCATTCTTTAATTTATCCACTATTTTGATATTTTATTAGCATATTTAGTCCTCAAAACTTATAAATTTTGTCAATTTCTCTCATGATGAAAGAATCTGTGTGGCGGTGCGTTCTTTTTATAACAACAAAATCTTCTATTTAGTGGTGTTTTGGATATTGTCAAATGGCAAATCTAAAGGATCAAGAATAACAATGATTTATTGATCACTACCCTAAATCAACAACCTTCAAGAACAATTAATTTTTTTTTACTCTCTCATGATGGGAATGTTTAACTTTTCATTTAATTTAGAACATTCAATTTAGATAATTCTTCCAGAAATTGATGGAACTTATAAATATGTTTTGGTTAAATTTCTTTACCGTTTAGAACTAAGTTAATAGAAATCTATAAGATTTGGTATTAAGAAAAAAAAAGAATGTGATTAATCCAGTTTTTTTAAATTAAAAATCTAGATTTTTTAAAAGAGTAAGTGTGATTTGAAAATTTGTTAATTCAAATTTAATTTTAATTTTTTTAATGGATAATTTTTGTTGTATGAGATACGTTGCTATTTAAATGTTAATTCAGTTTTTTGGCTTTTACAAATGATGGTTCCGGTTTCACGTCTACAAGATAAATTTCCAAAAAGGAAAATGTGGATACAGTCCTTTCGTGTTTTTACGCTTCTGAGAAACTGATTTTATTTTTTTGTTCGATTTCGTTACTGTTCATTTTCGGTCCTTTTCTGTTTTCTGGTTGAGAAACTGATTTTCATAAAGGTTTTTTTTTTTTGAATAAAAAACTGGAGAATCTTCGCTTAGTTGGTTGATGAAACAATGATTCTTTCAAGGTTCAAATTACCAATTGTTCGCTAGATTGGGAGCGGAAGTCAATAGATGTAGGGATGATACGCTCTAATCTAGGTGTCTACTTGGGATTAAACAGCCTGAGATGCCATTAATCATGAATTTGAATTCTGTCAAAATTTGTGGTTATTCTAGCTTTTCATGCAAGTTTTTGTGATGACGCATTCGTTACAATCTTATTCAAATATGGCATTGTAAACATATTATATTACCACTTATGTTTGAACGAGCTTTCTTTTGAAAGAAAAATTCCTAATTCCCATATAGTTACCTTCTCAATCTAATTACTTTTGGAAATATGATATGATACTTGTGAAAGATAACCTTCTTATATTATGGTTATCGGACTGATAAATGGTTGTTTATGTATCAATAGCTGGAGACTGGCTGCAGGGTCCATATGTTTACTATCTTTACAGTACATATGGCTTTGGAAAAGGGGAGATTGGGCAGCTTTTTATTGCTGGTTTTGGGTCATCCATGTTGTTTGGTACAATTGTTGGATCTCTAGCTGACAAGCAGTAAGCATTTACTCTGGCTTCTGTTGCGGTCTTTTCATACTTAATCAATGAAAGGTCTTGTCTTAACTGTTAAAATCCCTTGTGTTCTACTCAGGGGCCGAAGGAGGGCTTGTGTCACTTACTGTATCACTTACATACTTAGCTGCATCACCAAGCATTCTCCTCAATACAAAATTTTGATGATAGGTCGTGTTTTGGGAGGTATTGCCACCTCCCTTCTGTTTTCAGCATTTGAGTCTTGGCTTGTTGCTGAACATAATAAGGTGAGCAATTGCTTCCGTGCTCTTTACTCTTAGCTTACAATTTAACATCATATGTGTGTTTGCTTATGTGCCCTTTGCTCTTTAGTATTCTGGATGCTGTATGTTGGTCTCTGTCAGGTTGTTTTCCTCCACTGCCCTATTTTTTGGGGGAAATAACAATGTTAGAGATATCTAGTTTACATCTCATACTGCACATGGTACATAAGAATATGCTAACTTCGTTTCTTGAATTTTCCACCATTGTTTTCAAAGATGTCAAGGACTGAATCATCTGTTTCTGATTAGCTACATTCGTCAACGAGCTTTGACTGCATCATTGATGTTGATATCCCTTTAACTTTAATCATGTTCTGACAATACTATTTCCACTTCTAATCTTTGCAGAGAGGCTTCGAGCAACAATGGTTGTCACTAACATTTTCTAAGGCAATATTTCTTGGAAATGGTCTTGTTGCAATTTTGTCTGGGTTGTTTGGGAACCTACTTGTTGATTCATTATCCCTTGGACCTGTGGCTCCTTTTGATGCTGCTGCATGTTTTCTTGCTATTGGAATGGCCATTATTTTATCATCATGGACTGAGAATTTTGGAGATCCCTCGGAAAATAAGGACCTGTTTACCCAATTTAAGGGTGCTGCTGTAGCAATAGCTTCTGGTAGAGTTCAACACTTATTTTAGACTCATGCATTCATCTGATTGACATGTTACAGGCCAAGTACTGTCTCTTGATGCCTTGTTGTTGTCAGTCATCCTTCATCATGCATTAATTCTTTCTTTTGTTTTCCTTTTGTTCCCTTCTTAGTCTAATCTTTTCTGCACTTCAGATGAAAAAATTGCTTTGCTGGGTGCCATCCAGTCTCTGTTTGAAGGCTCAATGTACACCTTTGTGTTCCTTTGGACTCCTGCTTTGAGCCCCAATGATGAGGATATCCCTCATGGTTTTATTTTTGCCACGTTCATGTTGGCTTCAATGTTGGGAAGCTCCCTTGCATCTCGATTGATGGCTCGCTCATCACCCAGGGTAGAAAGCTACATGCAGATTGTTTTTGTGGTTTCCTCTGCCTCCCTCTTGCTTCCAATCATAACCAATGTATGTTCGGACATTCTCTTCCTCTCCCCAACTCCCTCTCTCTCTGGATTATTCTATTGAGTGATTCTTAACTGGATCAATCTGTAACAGTTCTTGGTCGCACCTTCTGAAGTGAAAGGCGGAAGCATCTCGTTTGCAGGTTGTCTTCAGCTTCTTGGCTTCTGTACTTTTGAGGCATGTGTTGGGATATTCTGGCCATCCATTATGAAAATGAGATCCCAGTACATCCCCGAGGAGGCTAGGAGCACCATTATGAACTTTTTCCGCATTCCTCTCAACATCTTTGTCTGCGTCGTGTTGTACAATGTATGTTATAGACTTTTTCCTGACCAAAAAACTAAACAATTAAGGGTTTGCTATAATAGCTTCCTTTGATCATGTGTCATAGACTGATACATGCATGCTGTCGGACCCCCCATTAGGCTTTAACCCTGTTACTAACCAGCTGTATCGGTTCTTGCTGTGTAGGTTAATGCATTTCCCATCACTGTCATGTTTGGTATGTGCTCGATTTTCCTCTTCATGGCATCTATCTTGCAGAGACGGCTGATGGCAATTTCAGACAAGCCAAGTAAGTACAACATCAAATCATACCAAACATCCTTCATTTTCCCTACATCGGGTTTTTCTGTTCTAAACTTTTTGATGGTTTTTCTTTTCAGAGGTTGAAACATGGGCAGCTATGAAGGAAAGGGACCCAGAGGCAGAGCCACTAAATGATTGAGACTGATATTTTGCCTACAGGTCAGCTCACCAAGGGCTCTTGGTAGGTTGAAAGCAACAACATAACTCATTCCCCATACAGTTTGCAGTTGATGATTGGAGAGATGTGCTTTGATTAAAATGGTAATTGAGGTTACAAATTACAATTTATTAAGAAAATAGTAGTCTCTGCCCAATAAAGAAGATGTGTGAGGGTCATTATATGTTATTTTTAGTATATTCACGATCTGTTTTGAGCTGTGTCAGTAGATCAGCATTAAACATAGTGGAGCAAATATCAAGCCTTTCTAATTCTGCTATTATTCTTTCTTCTGTACTGCTCTATATCTCTAAATTGTTAAGTGGATTTAGTTTGTCAGAAATCTCTATTTCTTGATTTATATATTCTTCAAAATTTTGAAATGCACGTTACATTGTCACATTTATTTTGGTGGGATTTATGAAGCAAAAATTTAAAATATTTAATTCATTAATTGGTTTTAATTCAATTCTATAATCATAAAAATTTTGTTTTAAATTTGAATGACATTGAATTTTAAGTTTGATAATTATAAATATTTCCCTTCATTATTCTTTCTTAATTTAATTTAAAATTTTCAAGATTTTGATATAAATTATAATAGTTATTTTTTGTAGGATTATTATAAAATTTACTGATTAATTAAACCAACTCTAAACTTAAAAATAAAATAAATCTTATTACTAAAGCAATTAAGGGATTCAAGAAATCGCATGTAAATTAGAAATGAAACAAATCCGATCCTTGAGTATATTACTTTGTCCATTCAAGAAATCAAATTTTGGTAAATCAAATGATCCACGTAAAAATTTGTGTACATTATCCAAAATTACAAGACATGTTCATTACTTTTCATGGTCTTTTTGCCGGTTTCCACAATGATTCTACAAATCCCCGTGAGGTTTGAACAGCTGCTCCCCAAGCTTATCTATTGCTTTCATTCCTAGGAAGCAGTGATAAGGCAGATTGAAGTGAATTCCCTAACTTTTCTCTCAAGCTTGAAACTGTGTTCTTTAATGGTTCACAACTCGTTTCGTCGGGGAGCGGTCTTGTCGTGTTCTCGGACCTGGAGTTGTCTGTCCAAATATCTTCTAAGACTTGCCTCTGCAATGTTGATGAGGCAAAATGAGGCATTTGTGTGCATGAATTTTGTGACAACAAATCCTGCCAAAATCTGCTGATCTGCGTTGACGAGCTCCGATACGAACATGGGGAACAAGATTCTTGCAAATAGAAACAAGATGTCTCCCTCCGTGTTTCCATGCTCATTGCTTCCGTTCTTTCCAAGCCTTGGCAGTTGTGCTTCTTGGAACTGGCGAGATAGGTTGCCTACTAAATAGCAGACATACGAGAAAACGGTGCCGAAGGAAGATTTGTTGATAACAGTTGATAAAATCCCCGAGGAGAGGACCAGGATTAAGAACTCATGGTCACTGCCTATGTTGGAAGTACCTTCTTGTTTCAACCTGTTTTCGAGTGCAGTCAAAGACTCCAACCGCAATCCTTCGTAAGGCAGTAAAAGCATCATCTTTGAAGCCATGAAACAATCCACTCCGAGTACAATGTCATTCAAGCTCCTCGCATCATCTTCATCAAGCAATACTCCACCGGATTTTGAAATGGACTGGTCGATCAGCTTTAGGATATCTCTAACTCGAGATGCTTTAATAAGGCCCTTGAAAATCTCTGTCCAGCACTTGTGTAAAGGATGTATCGAAAGTGAGTCCCCTTTCTTTTCGTTCTCCAAAGGTTCGATTTCCTGAAAGCTCTCCCATCCTTCATCCCAATCATCATTGCTCCAGTTATTTTCTGCATTAGTTAATACCGCAGAGGCTTCCTCTTCTTTCTTAATCACAAAAAGCCCTTCCCACTCTTCCAAAATGGCTACTAAAACATCGTAATGAGGATCCGCGTTGGCAACAGCACACAATTTCAAGAAGCAAGAAACTGCTGTATCAACAGTTGAGAGGTCGTCAGGGGTAATTTCAAAGCCAGGAGAAATGGCTGCCATAAGTTGAGATGATCTGAGGGCAACTAAAGTACTTGTAAACCTGCTGGAAGTATCTATTTGCTCAGGCAACCCCTCATTTAACGTACTTCGGCTCTTGTTACTAGCATAGAGTGACTCGTCCCACCCTATCCATGGATGAACGTTTAGCTGCAGCTCAGAAGATAAACCCTTCATACTTTTACCAGTGATAAATTGCATAAGCTCTAGGACATGAACTCGAACATCACTAGCAAGCAGCAAATCTTCGGAGAATCTGGCAATTCTTTCCCAAACTGCACACCTGACTTTCTTTAACTCGTCAAAATCACCTTCTAAATTGCTCAGAGATGACATCAGCTGATATAATTTTTGGTGTTCGTGAGGTCCACTAGCCAAATCTTGTAAAATTGGCTCTAGTACTTTCAAATAGAGATGGGAAATGCATCATGGAATTCAGTGACAGCTGGTGCAGTAAGAGTGGTTACATGATGTTGTAGCGCTTCCAAAAATACTTCAGAAATAGAAGCAAAACCACAACCAGAAAATATCATGGCTCTGCAGAAAGTAAAAATGTCAAGAGAAGGGTCACCAATCAAACCATGGTTGACATAATCAACAATGGTGCTCCAGCCCTGTCTAGGAGAAACAGAGTCCTCCATTACCAACCTCATGAAAACCTTTAAACAACTCATTAAGCAATCTGGGTGGAAGCCGACTTTTTCAACAGGAATCACGGTGGAAGCAAATTCTTGCATTTCTTCAGTCAATCTGAGCCAGAAATTCAGAAGGAAGATCAGGCAGTCCTGCCATGTTGAGTTATCAGGTATATTCCTATAAGCCCTATCTAGAGGTATAATTACAATGAAATATTGCTTCATAATGTCCAATGCCTCTGAAGGTTCCAACAGTTTAATATGTTTTCTACACAAGTCATATATCTGCTCAAGTTCATTGCTTATGTCCAGAAAATTTTCAGGGTTCTTAGTGCTAAACTCTCTTCTAGCCCTGTCCTTCAAATTTGTCAGTGAACGCAGTATATAATGTTTGCGGACATCCTGCCATGCTATAAGTGTAGAAAATAGGTATTTCCAGCCAAGAATTATGTGGAAAACAGAAGAGATTTATAAACTCTGTGTTTCGATGTACAATAGGTGAGTCTATTTATAGACTCTTTACAATGAGGTTTATACTAGGTAGTTAACTTCTAGGATAGAATTTTATCTCTTTATCACTTATCCTATACAAGATAGATTTAATTTAAAATTTAAACTACTAGTTAGGATATATTTACAACTCTTATTTATCTACAAACACTAACAACACGCCACTAACCAACACTCCCTCTCAAACTGGAGAGTATATATTGTACACTCCCAGTTTGGATATGAGCTCCTCAAATGTCACTCTTGGTAGTGCCTTTGTTAATATATCTGCAAGCTGGTTCTTTGCAGGCACATAGTGTAACTGCACAGTACCACTAATAACTTTCTCGTAAATGAAATGCCTGTCAATTTCAACATGCTTAGTTCTGTCATGTTGAACTGGGTTTTTCGCAATACTAATTGCTGATAGGCTGTCACTAAACACGTCGAAGGATCTATCTTCATCCAGCTCCAACTCAATTAGGAGCCTTTTTAGCCACATGCCTTCACAGATTCCAAGTGCCACAGCCCTGTACTCTGATTCTGCACTGCTTCTTGACACCACAGTCTGTTTCTTGCTCCGCCATGTGACCAAATTTCCCCACACGTAAGAACAATAGCCACTAATAGACTTTCTGTCAGTTAATTCTCCTGCCCAGCTTGTGCCAGTGTAAACTTTCACTGACCTGTCTTGACTTTTCTTGAAGATAAGCCCAAACCAGGAGTGTACTTTAAATACCTCAGTATTCTATTAACAGCTTCTAATTGTTCTTCCTTGGGATTATTCATATACTGGCTCACTATACTTACAGAGTATGCTATGTCAGGCCTTGTAAGTGACAGGTAGATTAATTTACCAACAAGTCTTTGGTAGGATTCTTTATTAACTGGACTACCACCATCCTCTCTATTGAACTTCAAGTTCGGGTCCATTGGAGTGTCTGCTGGCTTACACCCAAGCATTCCAGTTTCTGTGAGTAGGTCCAAGATATACCTTCTTTGGTTTATGACTATCCCTTCAGATGATCTTGCCACCTCCATCCACAAGAAATATCTTAAACTTCCCAAGTCTTTTGTTTCAAACTCCTTTGCCAGATCGGCTTTCAGCTTTCCGATTTCTTCAGTATTATCACCTGTAATAATCATGTCATCAACGTAGACTATTAAAAAAGTCTTTCTACCATCTGATGCAACCTTCTTGAAAAGGGTATGATCTGCCTGACATTGTTTGTAACCGTTCCTTACCATAGCTTTTGCAAACTTGTCAAACCATGCTCTTGGAGACTGTTTTAGTCCATACAACGATTTGTTTAATTTACAAACCTTCTAGTTTGTTTCCTGAGCGTCCAATCCAGGTGGGATTTGCATGTATACCTCCTCGAGATTTCCATTTAAAAAGGCATTTTTAATATCCAATTGGTGCAGCTTCCAGTCCTGATTTACAGCTAGGGACAATAGCACTCTAATGGTGTTTATCTTTGCCACATGAGCAAATGTTTGTTGGTAATTAACTCCATATGACTGAGTAAAGCCTTTTGCCACCAGCCTTGGCTTGAACCGTTCTATGCTCCCATCTGAGTGGTATTTCACTGTGAATACCCACTTACACCTAATCACCTTTTTCCCTTCAGGTAGTTTGGTTAGGCTACAAGTATTATTCTTCTGCAGTGCACTAATTTCCTCCTCAACAGCTTTTCTCCAATCTGGATTCTCAAACGCCTCATTAATTGTCCTTGGAATCCTTATGCTGTCAATATTTTCTGTAAATGCCTTGAAACCAGACATTAGTTTTCCATAGGCAACAAATCTTTCAATAGGATGACTAGTACATTTTTTCACTCCCTTTCTTTGGGCAATGGGAAGATCATCGATATCAATAGAGACAGGAATTTGAGAGAGATCATTACCTGTTTCTTCTTCAATGACAGCAGGACTAAGTTCCAGTTCTCGGCAAGCAATAGCTGAGTAATAGCTTCTGTGATAGTCATTCTCTTCCTTGTATAAACACTCAGAGGTTTGCTTTCAAGTTGTGAGGTCATAGGTTGCTGAGGTGTGTTCGGTGTAGACTCGGGTGTAGAAATAGGTGTAGTATGAGAGCGAGGAGTTTTAGGAGTTGGTGAAGACAAGCTTACTGGATTTTCAGTAGTTATAGTAGCCTGGTTTTGGTTCAACAAAGTGTTATCAACAACAGGTAAGAAAGAAATAGGAGAGAGGAACTGTAGTGAGCTAGATTGCTGAAATTCTCTAAAATTCTCCCCCTGAATTTCAGTACTAGTAAAATAGGGTTGAGTTTCAAAAAATGTAACATCACAAGAGAATAAAATTTATGTGTAAGAGGCGAGTAACATCTGAAGCCCTTCTGACTAGTAGAGTATCTAACAAACACACATTTAACTGACCTAAGATCAAGCTTTCCTCTTTGTTGTTCATGCACATGGACAAAAACTGTGCAACCAAATACCCAAAAAGGAAGAAGAGAATACAGGGATTTAAAATGAGGAAAATAAGATGACAAAATGTCCCTAGGAATTTTAAACCCAATTGGTTTACTAGGCATACGATTTATCAAGTAGGTAGCGGTCAAAAGAGCTTCCCCCAAAGATATTTAGGCGCATTGGCGGAAAATAAAAGAGATCTTGTGACCTCAAGTAAGTGTCTATTTTTTCTCTCAGCTACCCCGTTCTGTTGTGGAGTATTGACACATGATGTAATATGGAAAATACCCTTTTCTATGAAAAAAGACCCTAGAGATTGACTAAGGTATTCACTCCCATTATCACTTTTTAGAATTTTTATCTTGCAAGTAAATTGATTTTCCACCATTGTATAAAAGTTCTTAAATATTGTTGCAGCCTTAGATTTTTCTCTCATTAGGTAAGTCCAAGTAGTTTGAGAATGATCATCTATAAAAGAAATGAACCATCTATACCCATTAATGGTTTTGACCTTAGAAGGGCCCCAAATGTCACTATGGACTATAGAGAAATGAGAAGTAGGTTTAAATGGAGATGAAACATAAGAGTGTCTTGTGTGTTTGGCAATATGGCATGTATCACAATGAAAGGAAGATGGTTTTTTACTAATAAATAGTTTGAGAAACAATTTAGCAAGGTAAAAGAAATTGAAATGTCCTAACCTAAAATGCCACAGCATGACTTCACTAGATAACAAAGAATTGGAAAAAGTAGACTGGAGACAACTCAAAACAACTTGTTGATAAGGTGAGAAGCCATCAAGGATGAAGAGACCATTACTTAGCCTAGCACTGCCAATCACCATCCCGAGCCCTGTGCCTGAAAAACACAACCATGCAGCCCAAAATTAGCACTACATTGAAATTCGCTAACCATCCTACTAACAGAGAGTAGATTGCAGGTGAGGTTAGGCACATAGAGAACATTGTTTAATACTAAGGACTCGGTTATAGGAATAGAACCACTCCCTTTTACTACTGAAAGAGATCCATTTGCTGTTTTGATTGAGGAGGCAAATTGTAAATGCTTATAGTCTGTAAATAAGCTTATATTCTCTGTCATATGATCAGAAGCACCAGAATCTACAATCCAGTTATGGGAATACAAAGTAGTCAAACACGAAATACTACCTTCAGTGATAGTGAAGGTTGCAGACTCAATTTTAAAAGACATTTAGCTGAAAAACTTCTGAAGTTCTACGAGCCGCTGCTTACTAATGTGACTAGATCGAACCTAAACTGATACCATGTAGAAAATAGGTATTTCCAGCCAAGAATTATGTGGAAAACAGAAAAGATTTATAAACTCTGTGTGTTTCGATGTACAATAGGTGAGTCTATTTATAGACTCTTTACAAAGCGGTTTATACTAGGTAGTTAACTTTTAGGATAGAATTTTATCTCTTTATCACTTATCCTATACAAGATATATTTAATTTAAAATTTAAACTACTAGTTAGGATATGTTTACAACTCTTATTTATCTACAAACACTAACAACACGCCACTAACCAACAATAAGACCTTCAGGCACTAGATCCTTATCGATTCTTACCAAAGTCTTTACCATTTCAGACAAAGCTTCCAAGCTAAATTCATCTGTATGAGCATAGACTTCACTACTGAAACACTGCAGATTCAAACCACCTAACCCAGTAATGTTTTTGAAGTTTAGGCCTTCCACAAAGGATATTCTTTTACATTCTTGATCAATAACCTTGTAATAATGAACTAATCCCAGATCAAATGCATGGGATTGATCTAAGAGTATCATTGGTAAAGGTTCTTTGCTTTCCTCTAATTTCTTATAGCAATCATAAAGGAAGCTATAGATGTAAGCAAGACGATGCTTATTGCAACCATCAACTACAGGGTATACGATCAATGATATCGTTTTGATAGTTTCAGCAGCAAAATCAAGTATTTCTCCTTTAATTTCTGAGATCTCAGCCATGATATCATCATTGGTCCAAATCTCATAAATAAGGATTGAAGTTAAGTACCTAAGGATTACCTGCAAAAAAACAAGCCATTTAATGGCTTAAAAGGGCATGTCATTATATGATCTACAATTATGAGTTAATAAAAATATACATGCATGGCCACATACCTCAGTTCTATTCAAACCGTAGGTGTCGGCCAAGTTCAAAATATCCTTCAAAATATGCTTCTTCTCCAACTGTAAAGATTCGATTAGAGAAAAAATGACACTCTCAATGTAACTCGAATCACCAGACAAAAAACGTGCCGTTTCAACCCCATGAATTATTTGCTCTAAGAATCTAGAATGTTCAGCCACACGCTTTTTCTCTTCTAGTTTCAGTTTCCATTCCCTCCAAAATGAGGACTGTACTTCATCAATCCTGTTTATGTCATCTGAAAACAAGAAAAAGAGAAAAAACGAATAACACCATCGCATTGAAGTGGATGTTGGATGGTGTGAGCAAAATGAAGTGGTCTTACTTTAAGCAGTTAAGAACAAGAGTTAAGTCTATTACCAGCATTAAGTGGCTTATTCTTTGCTCTAAGCTTTCCAAGGAGCAACTCCCTCCTCTGAGTAGGGCCTTCACAATCAACTCCAGTATTGTGTAATATGCTATAGATCATTCCAACATTCATAATACTATAAGTTTCGAGGTAGTTTTCCCTCATTCTCAGCTGCCCTTCAATTACTTGTACCCCACTAAAAGCATCCACAAGATTTAATAAGAATGAGCAACCAATGACATCTTCCTCTTCAGTAACTGGTGGTTCTATAATTGATTTTGCCAGAGAAGTAATCAAATCATCTCTGGAAGCAAAATCGTTCCTTGCCAACCAGGACAAAATAGTTATTACAGCTTGCGTTCTTACACTTACATATTGCTTCCCAGGAATCACGCCAGAAGTAAGTTTCTTACTGTAATCTTCTTTTCTAGTTAATTCAAGCAACCATGGAAGTTGTATGGCAGTAAAAGATAAAATCTTTCCATTTTCTTGCAAAAGCAGGTCCCAATTAGTCCCATTTTCAACAGGCAGGTTTTTAGCAACAAGAGAAAGTGTATTTTTAATCCTACTGATATGAATTCCTTGATCAGTACTATTAAACCCATCAACCAATTCAGATGAATTTTTCAGGTCAACAATATCTTGAATACTGTAACCTGGAAGTGAGATGACTGAGGAACCTTGAATGGAGAAATTTGGAGAATTTGTCCCTGACAATGTCATCAAAGTCTCACATTGCCCTTGCATGTCTAAATCTTTCCATGCACGGAGCAGCTCACTAATTGACTCCTCATCACAATGGCTCAAAGCAAAACCCAATAGCTGCTTTCGAGAACTTATATCCATATTCTCAAGAGGACCCCTTGCTAGTGCAGCACATAAATCCCAAACAAGACCATGACCCTTTTTGGCCATAACAAGACAAAGATCAAAGGCCAACTGCAGATCACCAGCAACTGCAGCTTCTCTGGCAATAATTTCCTCCACACCTGATATTTCATCCAAGGAGTTCAATCCAAGAAGTTTGGCAACCTCAATTAGTTCATCAACATGTAGATATGCTCCAGCTTGATTTGAGACTGCCATTTTAATAATTTCCCGAGGATCTTTTATTTGCCTAAATTGCACAGGTAGAAGAGTCACTCCAAGGTAGGAAAGTTTAATAGTAAATGCATCAATAATGTCAGCCTCTGCTTTAACATTTCTGCTACTTGGGAATAAATTCAGACATTCCTTATGTAGAAAATAAAGATAAGTATTTTTGGCAGTGATCAATTAGATTCACTATTTTTCTTGATTTTAAATAACACAGATACAAGGCCTTTTATAGGCTAGTTACAAAGAGTTACATTACAAATACACTACTCTAAATTGAAATTAAATTCAACCTATGAGATAAGATAAGAGATAAAATCCTAGGATAAGGGATAAATAATTCAAACTTTATAGTTTATCCATACTACTTTAGTTTATCTACAGTAAATAAAAAAACTTATCTTATCTACAACTAACACTCCCCTCAAGCTGGTGAGTATACGTTGTATAGTCCCAGCTTGGATGTGAATCCATCAAAGGTTGCTTTTGGTAGAGCCTTGGTGAGCACATCTGCTAGCTGCCCTTTAGTGGGTACATAAGATAAATCTGCTATTCCACCATTGACCTTTTCTGAGATGAAATGTCGGTCAATCTCCACATGTTTCGTTCTATCATGGTGGACTAGATTCTTAGCAATCCTGATGGCAGATTCATTATCACATAAAATCTCGAATTTTTCACTTTGGTTCATCTCCAATTCTTTCATCAATCTCTGCAGCCAAATGCCTTCACAGATTCCTAGTGCTAAAGCTCTGTATTCGGCTTCAACACTACTTCTAGAAACAACAAATTGTTTCATGCTTCTCTAGGTCACCAAGTTTCCCCAAACGAATATGCAATAGCCACTAGTCGACCTCCTTTCTGTTAACTCTCCAGCCCAGCTGGAATCAGTGAAGACTTTCACTATTCTGTCTTCGGTTTTCTTAAAGAATAAACCATGGCATGAAGTCCTTTTTAAGTATCTTAATATTCTGTATGCAACCTTAAGATGCTCTTCTCTAGGATCTGTCATATGTTGGCTTACAATATTAACAGAAAAACCAATATTTGGTCTTGTCAGAGATAGGTATATAAGTTTTCCAACCAGTCTTTGATACTGCTCTTTATCTACTCGAGCTCCTTCTTTCTTCAGCTTCAAGTTTGTCTCTATTGGAGTGTCTACAGGTTTGCACCCCAACATTCCAGTCTCGGATAGGAGATCCAGAATGTACTTCACCTTTGCTTGATCTTGCCACTTCCATTCTCAGGAAATACCTCAAGCTTCCCAAGTCCTTTGTCTCGAACTCTCTACTCAGTAGATTCTTCAAATTTCTAATCTCACTGAGATCATCTCCATTGATTATTATGTCATCAACATAAACAATCAAGATTACCCTTTTTCTGCTAGGTGTCATCTTGATGAAGAGTGTATGATCAGCTTGACTTTGCTTAAACTCACTTCTCAAAATAACTTGTAAATCTCTCAAACCAGGCCCTAGGTGATTGCTTCAGGCCATACAAGGATTTTTCCAGCTTGCACACTCTTTGATCTCCCATTTCCTTCTTCACTCCTGGAGGAATACTCATGTAGACTTCTTCTAGCCTTCCATTAAGAAAAGCGTTTTTCACATCTAATTGGTGAAGTCCCCATCCTTCATTGACTGCCAAACTAAGTAGAACTCTAACTGTGTTGAGTTTGGCCACAGGAGCAAAGGTCTCCTTGTAATCAATGCCATATGTCTGTGTGAAGCCCTTGGCCACAAGTCTCGCCTTGTATCTATCAATGTTGCCATCAGAGTTGTATTTCACTGCAAATACCCATTTGCATCCCACAAGCTTCTTTCCTTGTGGCAAATCAACCATGGTCCAAGTCTCATTCTTTTCCAAGGCTTCAATCTCTTCTTCTACTGCTTTCTTCCACCTAGGATCCTTGAGAGCCTCTTCTACAGTTGCTGGAATTTGTATCTCATTTAAGCTGGCTGTGAAGGCTTTAAAAGAAGACATTAAATTCCCATAACAAACAAATCTCTGAATAGGATATTTTGTGCATTGTCTGACACCCTTCCTCTTAGCAATAGGTAACTCATCATAATCCATATTAGAAGTAGAAACTTGGGATAACTCATTACCTTCATCACCTCCATTGCCTTCCACATTTTCAGAGGCAATTGGACTCAGTTGCAATTCTCGGCAAATGTCAGACTGTAAGATGGCGCCTGGAATAGATTTCTGCCTCCTTCTGCAGACACTCAGCTCTTTACTCTCGAGTTGTGGAGTTTGGGTTCTTTGAAGGGTCGTAGGAGTAGATTTGAGACTTTCTGGAGGTGTAGTACTCATTGGATGAACAGGTCGAGGACTGGTAGAATTTACTGGTGTTGATGATAGATTTGAGACTTTCTGGAGGTGTAGTACTCATTGGATGAACAGGTCGAGGACTGGTAGAATTTACTGGTGTTGATGATGACAAAAAGGTTGTAGGAAGAGTAGAGGGAACTGTCTTTGGAACAAGTTGGTTTTTTTGTGGCAAAAGATTTAAAAGGTGAAATTCATCAAAGTTCTCCCCCTGAATTGAAGACTTGGTAAAATATGAAACATGTTCAAAAAATGTAACATCCAGAGAAATATAAAACTTACGAGTATGAGGAGAGTAACACCTGTAGCTCTTCTTTAGTGAAGAATACCCTAAAAAGAGGCACTTAATAGATCTAAGATCAAGTTTAGACCTAGAGGGACTAGTATTATGGACATAGGCAGTGCACCCAAAAACTCTCAAAGGAAGGGTAGATGACATAGGTGTAAAAGTAGGATAACTGTCTAGAAAAACTGACATTGGAGTTTGAAATTTTAGGACTTTACTAGGCATCCTATTAATCAGGTAGGTTGCTGTCAATAGAGCTCACCCCAATATTGAGTAGGTACATTGTGAGAGAAGAGTAAGGACCTAGTGACCTCTAAAAGATGTCATTTTTTCTCTCATGATCCCATTTTGGTGCGGAGTATCGACACAAGAACTAATCTGGACAATCCCCTTCTCTCGAAAGAAATAACCCAATGTTTTTGTAAAATACTCTCCCCCGTTATCAGAGTGCAAAATTTGAATGTGACTGTTAAACTGAGTCACTACCATAGTATAAAACCTCTTAAATATTTGTTCTACCTCATATTTTTCTTTCATAAAAAAAGTCCATGTAGTACGAGAATGGTCATCAATAAAGGATACGAACCATTGACACCCATTTATATTCTTCACCTTAGAAGGGCCCCAAACATCACTGTGGACAAGAGAAAAAGGTTTAGAAGGTTTATAAATAGATGGCAGATACGAATTTTTAGTGTGCTTAGCAAGAGAACAAATGTCACAATGAAAGAATTGTGGTTTTTGATTGAGAAACAAAGTTGGAAATAACTTTGCTAAATAATAAAAACTGGGATGACCTAGCCTGAAATGCCAGAGCATAACATCATTGGATTTTTTAGAAGTTGAAACTAAAGAAGAGCAAGACAAACTCTTGATTTTTTTATGAGAAGAGAGAAGCGGTTCCCCATGAAGCACATAGAGCCCACCAGACAGCCTAGCATTACCAAGTATCTGCCCCGAGCTCATTGCCTGCAATTCACAAGTTTGGAGAGTGAATTTAGTCACACATTTCAAATCAATAGTCAGCTTACTGACAAAAAGAAGATTGCATTTCAAAGCTGGTACATAAAGGACATCTTTTAACACTATATTCTTATTGACAACAACAAAGCCACTCCCTGCAATAGGCGATAAAGAACCATCTGTTGTTCTTATAGAGGAGCGAGGAGATGTGGTCTGAAATGTGTTGAACAACCCTTTGTCCCCAGTCATATGATCAGAGGCTCCGGAATCAATTATCCATCCCAGTGCAGCCACGCCAGTGTCAAAAAACTGGCACCCTTTTGTACCTTCATGAGCTGTACAAGTCACTGGTTTTACCAGGACCAGTAAATCTGCGATTGGTAACCAGAACCAAAAAAACATCTGGGATATAGACCATGGTTGTGACAGCTAAAGCGTGTGATAAGGATCTATTAGCCTAAACTGATACCATGTAGAAAATAAAGAGAAGTATTTTTGGCAGTGATCAATTAGATTCACTGTTTTTCTTGATTTTAAATAACACAGATACAAGGCCTTTTATAGGCTAGTTACAAAGAGTTATGTTACAAATACACTACTCTAAATTGAAATTAAATTCAACCTATGAGATAAGATAAGAGATGAAATCCTAGGATAAGGGATAAATAATTCAAACTTTATAGTTTATCCATACTACTTTAGTTTATCTACAGTAAATAAAAAAACTTATCTTATCCACAACTAACACCTTAGCCTTCCAAATCCGATGCAAGTTACAGCAACACAATCAATATTTGGTTTTTTGAACCAAAAAAAATAAATCATAAATCGGTATATTTTATTCCTTTTGACATTATTGAACTACAAATGTGAATATATGCCATCATCAGCTTGTGATTAAAATAGCTAAGTTCAGTTGAATCATGCATGCGAGCAAATCTTTCAGAAGGAAGCTACCAAATTTTGGACTTATTATGCTATTCCTGTATATCCTAAACCTTGAAAGACAATTAACCAACTCCAAACTTACTTCTGAGCAAGACAGACTTGAAGCTGAGAAGAAATACTCCCTTGCAGCTTGAATAACAAGATTTTCTGCTTTTTCTGTTGCTAAATAAGCTGAACTTGTACCCCTTAAGTAACTTCCTGCTTTAACAGTCCTCTGCAGAACTCTGTTAACAGATATTCAAGGTCAAGAAAAGGAAAAGCCTTCTCCCGCAAGCACAGCATATCACGCCACATGTTTGCCCACTCATTATCAGATTGGCTAGGCTGTCTGCGAATAAATTTTGAAAGTATGAGGCGAATAATCTGTTTTACACCTTTTTCATCTGAATGGGCTTCTAAGAAAAAATTCATTGGTTTTGGGACCTGTAGAAAAGTATTGCCAACATAGACTTAGTCTACCCATAGCATTGGGCTCAGCAGGATAAACACCTCATACTGATGCTTAAAAGGGAACAATTTAAAACAAAACCATGCTAAAAGCATAGAAGAGTGAAGACAAACCTGGTAAAAAGCCAAAAGCCTCCCTGCTTCAATATGGCCTTCTGCCACTTTACATCTTTGCTCAAGGATGCCAATACATATTTCAGAATCTGAAAATTAATTATAGATGGAGAATAAGAGATCAGGGTGATGAAACCGAGGCCTAAAATTATAAAGGGATATGGAATCAAAGAAGTGGGAGGACCCAGGTAGAGAAACGAAAACAACTCAAACCCTTACAGGATGAAAAAGGACAACGGAGAACAGAGCAGATAACTCTTCTAAAATCTTAATTCACTCAAACCTAACCATCTTCCTTACAGCACTACATTAAAACTTAGATACCCTTATTGCCTAAAGTTAAGAGATTTTTAAATACCCCTATTATAATCCAGCAACCTAACCAGTCTCTGCACAATGTAAGGAAATTACCAAGAAAATTGAGATAGGAAACAAGTAAAATGTATAATATTTTGAGCAAGTTGGGCTCATTTGGGGTAAAAAATACCTTGCTTACATGGAAGTTTTGATAATATTGCAGACATAGTGCTCCACCTATCTGTAACTGTAAATAAGTATACACATTCCAGAGCACAATCTACAACTTCAACCTCATTCTTGAAGAAGCCACTGCTTTGGAGCTCCCTTCACCCTTCCTCAATGACCATCAAGCATACGTCTAATTTATTGGCCAAAGAAATCTCTTTCAGCCATCTAACCAGAAATGACTCACCCTTAGTATGATCCACTACAGAATGGCCATCTGCAATCTGCTCTTGGTTAGCCAATGTAACACTGTGGGACCTTTTGTGCATAAATGGAATTGCCTTGTTCGTAATGATTCCACCACATTTTCCTCTTTGCACTCATGAAGCATTGTTCTAAATTTTTCGTAGTCAGAAAATTGTTCCCATGCAACAAGACTCATATTGGTACTCATTTCACCATCATTATCAGCATAAACCATCTGGTGCAGGTACGAGATATCCTCATGAAACTGCTTTAGCTCATAGATAGCCCTTCTGGCAAGCAAAGTCAATCAAGCAGAGGCAGTTGTCTAGCAACCCACTGTAGGAATCAATATCTCTAGCTCTATGCTTATACCAAACTGCAAGTTCGTCTGTTGAAGGCCAAAATGATCCTAGCAACCTCTTGACAACAGGTTCAGTTCTGATTTGACTGCTCATGTCATGGTTCTCAGGTAATTTATTAATAAAACTTACCATATTGTCACATTCAACCCAATCTTCTTCCCTCACAGCAATATTTGTAGGAGGCGACTTCCCAGGAAGCAGCTGCACATATGTTCGCACAGGAATTGTTTCAGGAATAGCAGCCAAAATATCTAACATGAAAGGAACCAGTGAATATGGATGACGCTTGAACAGGAGGTTTAAAGCCCCAATTTTTCCATTTTCAGCAAGTGTAATGGCTGCTTCATTCATTGGCATAACACGGAATTTGCTGTATTCCTGCATGGAAAACCTACAAACCCCATGTCATTAAATGGTAAATGGGTAGAAACAACAGAAACTGGAACACTTCCATACAGCTAAAACTAGAAGTAGCAGATGTAACTATTAAAAGCTGGAAAGCATGTACCTGCCCATGTTTATCCCAAGAAACGTTTCCAACCTGTCACGGAATTGCAACAGCTGAAGTCTAGACATACGGAAATCCCAAATCTCATCAGATTCTTGGTTGTTTGATTCAGAAAATTTGTATCTGTTAGTTATCTGCAGGCCATATGCAAGTAAAGCCTTTGCTACTTCTTCTGATGCTCCAACTTTATTTACGCACTCAGAAAGCACAAAAGCTTTATCTTTAATGTTTGACAGAAATGCATTTATGTCATTTGTTCCTTGGCCAGAAAACACAACCACTGTGACTTTAGAACTTCATCCCTGTCCAATCCATGACGATCAGCAAAGTCCAAGGCAGCTTGATGCTTGGAATTATCAATTAGTATCTTATACATTTCAGGGACAGATCTCTCTGAGAGTGATATCAAACTCCAACGCAACTTAGAAATGTCAGATCGCTTGGATCCATCTTCATAAGTTTCCTCTTGTTGATGTAAGTCATTTGTTATTCTATTACTATTAGATAAATCAAACCCAACTTCAGATGATAAACTCTCTAAAACGAAAAGATATCCTCCAAACTGCTGTACCCTTTCTAAAACAGGCTGAGAATATACAGGTTCATTCTCTGTACTTTCAGACCACTAAGAATGTCAAGCATAGTAACAAAGCCATTTCTTTTACCAAGAGTGAGAATGTGGTCAGACCACCAAGTAAAATCAACAATGTCAGCTAAATTTTCTGAGCATTCATTTAACAGTTTATCAGTTACTTGAGAATTAGTTCTCACTTCGAAAGCAAAATTTGTAACCAAACAGATTTCTTTATCCAGCTTAAAGATATGCAAACATTGATTCATATCTAAAGTGGCAATATAGTTCCCTTGGGGTGAGATTAACACCTTTGGGCAGGCAAGATGAGCTGCATAATCATTTTGTTCACTGTAAAAGCCCTCAAACTGAGTAGAGGCTACTGGCTCCAAAACCAAATCCTGACCTTTACGCCAAAGAGAAAGATAACAGGACCCTACGGAAAAAAAAAAGATTTTAAAAAATAATCAAGCCTGAAACTAAAAGGTGACAATGGTAAAAGTTCATCTGCTCATCCCAATCCTCTATCATATGGATACAGATGCTTCTTTGATTCAGTCTAGTACTTCCAACAAAACTTAGAAGCTTTGAAACATGCAATATAACTGCATAAAGACTGTTCAAATTTAAAATCTGAGTTTTCATTTAAGGTCGAGGAGAATAAAGTATAAAACCATACCAGATTTCCTATCAGCAGTAATTGAGCTGCCACCAGCACCACCAACAATAACAAGAAAAGAAGATTCTGGATAATAGTCAAAGCAGAAAACATTCTTAGGGAATTGCCTTTTTAAAGCTAAGCCACTGTTGATTGTAGAGGAAATAGAGGCACTTGGGTCATGACTGATCTCAATATGATGAAAAGCTCCATCAGATGTCAAAACAGTGAAGCTACACCTGAAAACAAGCCCATTAATTTCACCCATGCTCTAATTCTTCACCTATATTACTTAAATAAATTTAGAAATACAGGCAACCTGATCATCAAGCAAAGGTTGTTATATGAATTCAAACTGGAAAGAAAACTAGCACGAGGGAAGCAAAAGCTTACAAGAAAGATTGCTTTACATCAGAATCATCCGGTGCAATCAGACCTATTACTTTTGAAGATACTTTTAGATGCTTCGCAGTAATCCTTGTTATTTCTTCACCATTTGCCTTAATAAAATATATTACATCAGCATCATCAACAAATCCAAGAATATCATGAGATTCTGACCAAGCTCCACACGTACAAGAAATAATGCTGCTACCTGACGCATGGAATCAAGTCGGAAATGGAATCATACAACAAAGAATGGATTTATAAAGCATTTATAAACGTTAACAGATAAGTATCTTTTTCCTATAGCAAGAAATATTTTCCTGTAGTCATCAAGACTCAAGGGTTTTATGAATCCAAATTGCCCCCAAAAGTTCTATCTTTCTATCAATAAAAAGAATTCAAATATATGTTCATCAGAATAATAATTTTAACATAAATTAGATGACATAAATCTTACTAGTAAAAATGCCAAAAGGCTCCAGGTAATCATCCTCCTTGCGCAATACTGTGACTTGATTTCCAGCAGCCACAGCGACACGCTCGCCTCTAGGGGATACAATCAAAGACACTGGTTTTTTTATCTTCTTCGGATTCTTGGAGCTAACCCATTTCTTTTTTAAGCTGACTTACACCTTCATTCAACAACAGTCCCGCCAAAGAAATAATTATATTATACAAAAAGAAAATAGTTAGTAAACATATCAGTATCACCAATTGAATTAGACCGAAAAAGAAAATGCGTTTAAATCTAGTATACCTCTAGCGGAAAGAAATGACAAGAAACCGCCTTTATCAGCTTCACTTGACTGAATTTAGATGAAAAAAAAAAGCAGAAAATTGTAAAACTGAGCTGATTCTGTTAAGAAGAAAAATAAAAGTTGAAACGAAAGGAAGAGACCTGCTGGAGAGGAAGAGGAGGATAATTGGAAGTGAAAGGCCGGGAGGCGTGATGACGTGCTTCGTAAAGCACTTCTCTAACTGTTCTTCAAGATTCCTCAGAGCTAATGAGCCTGGAGAATAACGGGTTCAAAGGGAGAAAACAAAAAGGCTTTGAATTAGACGGCCCATCTTGGCTGCTCGTTTAATTACTGCTACAGAATGGGCCTAAAATGGGCTTTGGGAGCTTTTGCGCCAAGGGTCGATTCAGGTCGAATGGAGTGAAAAAAAAGTTAGTTGATAATATATCTTATTTATATCATTGTTTAATTTTTTATTTTTTAAATTCAAATTAGTTTATAAAATTTGATTCAAGTTGAATCAAATATATCAATTAAATATATTAATTTGAATAATTTTTTTAAGTTAAATATAAAATTTCATTTAGTCTTACAAATTTTCAAATTAAAACATGCAAATTACGGAGCACATATTAAAAAACTCTTTCAAAGCAAAATAAGAGAAAGAACAAGAATTTTTTTTTGTCCGAGAACAACAAGAGACTTTAGTATAATAAATTAGATTTGATAATTTACTTGTTTAATGTTTAAATCTAGTAGAGCTCACCAGGGAATTAATGATTATATATAGAGCTGTAAACGAACCAAACATTTAGAGAATCGTACGTGAACTGTTAGGCGGGAAATTTATTTATTTATTAAACGAACGAATATGAGCAAGATTTTTTATTTGTTTAATTAAATGAATGAATACGAACAAATGACTCGTTCGTTCATTTACGTTCGTGAATATTCAGTAATCCGTTCGTTTATGTTCATCTGTTCATGTTCGTTTAAATTTATTCACATGTGTCCATTTATATTTATTATTTTAATAATAAAAGTATTATATTTTAAAAAATAAAATATATATTAAAAATATGAAAGAAAAAGAAGAAAAAAAAGTTCATTTACATTCGTTTACCATTTTAATGAACGAACATGAACAATCTACATTCCCTAACGAGTGAACACGAACAATAAATTATGTTCATGTCTGTTCATTTGTTCGGTTAAAATTAAACAAACAAACATGAACATACATACATTCTTATTCACTCGGTTCGTTTATGGGCCTAATTATATAACTTAATATTTTAATGAATATTATATATTTTAAAAAAACTTTATGGGTGGTATATTTTTTATAATTTTATTGGAAATTTTATTTTTCTTAATAAATTTATCAAAATTTCATTAAATATTTTTTTGAAAAATTTGTTCAAAGACCAATCTGATAATTTTTTATATGACAGGCACCCAAGGCGTGTATTTACACATTTGATAAATCATTTTTTTTGGATATTCAAATCGTAAAAAATTCATCCCAAACTCAAAAAATCGAATTACTCACTCAAGTTGACTCAAAAATCGAATTATGTCTTTCCATTTATTTGAAATTTGATTTATTTCTTTTAAATTAAATCGAATTTGAGTCACCTCTAGATTAAAGTTTAACTAGAATTTGTATCACTTAGGAGTGAATAATTTTTTTATAAAATAAAATGATATTTAAAAAATTAATCATTTTTATTGAGATTATTTTAAAAATACACGGGCAAATGGAAAAATGTAAAAATAATAGAATAAAGGGTTATATTTTTTATATAAAAAAATTACACCCCTTTACATAACCCAAATCTTTAACCCCTAAACAATACCAAAAATTAAAGAGTTGTATTTTGATAGACAAGCTGCGTAAAAAAATTCTACACCCTTCATATTTAAGCTATAAAATCTAAAACCTAAATCCTTAGCCCTAACATCCTAAGACCTAAACATTAAACCTTAACCTTAAACCCTAAACTCTAAATTTTAGCCATAAACCTTAAATTTTACACCCTACAACTTAAATCATTAAACTCTAATCCACAACCTAAATCTTTAAACCCTAAAATTAAAAGGCTTGTAAACTTATGTATCAAAATATTTTATAAAATTAAAATATTCTTTTTAAATAATGAAAATTTGGGTTTCACCATTGGGCTTTGAAATTGAGCCTATCAACGGATTTTGAAAATCCATTTAGAATTTGACTGAAATAAGTAACCAAACAATGTAAAATTCATCTTAATGGTAAATTTTCGGGTAAGTACTGTTAACTTCTCAAGTTTCCTTCTGGTAGTACTTATCTTAAAATCTCGGAAATTTGACGCGTTACAATTTCGATTTTGTCACTGTAATTTTTGGCACGTTACAATTTCACTTTTTATAGAGATAATTTTATTTTTAATTACGAGATTACAACAAGCCTTTAACGCTGACGAACTAAACACTATAATTCTATACCAAAATCTAAGATTACACCATATATTAATGCAAACATAATGCCTCTAAATGATTACTCGAGTTAAGTTTTTTTAAGTTATAATCATAGTCACATATAGTACGTACATATCAAAACAGATTAGAGACAAAATTAATAATTAAAAAATAAATAAGATTTGAAAACAACTCAATTTACACCAAATGAGAATCGAATCTTCACAAATATTTTCCTATGATCAATCAAACGACCCTAAATTGAAAACCCAGAAAGAAAGGGACCCCTTCCCATCTAGGGGTGAGCGCTCGATCGAGTCAAGTCTGGGTCAAAAATTTTCAAGTTATTTAAGTTGACACGTCATATTTTACAACTCAAACTTTATTTAAATTTTTTTATTCGAGTCGAGTTTTCGAGTTCCTATATGAATTTATTTGTAATTATTTATCATGTTATAGTACGGTTTGATTCCAATTTAAACAACTTTCTCTAATCATATAAGATATGCATATATATTTCTTCATACTTTTTCATATGTGGTATATATTTCTTCATAATTTTTATATTCAGTTTATATATATCAAGAAAATTTGAGGGACTCGACTCATACTTAAAAATCAATCCACTAATTATTAAAAATTTCGAGTTATTCAAATTTCCATTTTACAACTCAACCTTTATTTGAATTTTTTTCGAGTCGAGTTTATAAAATTTTGAGTCGAGTTTTTTTTTACCTTGAATCGAGTAATTTTTTTTAATTTTTTCGAGTCGAGTCGAGTTTTGCTCACCCTTATTCCAATCCACTCTCTATTCATCCAAAATTATTTATATGAAGTAGCACTAACCTCTCACTAGTACAATCCAGTATTAGTTCCCATGCATGCATGGATGCCAACTTATGACTCCAGCAACTAAACTTTACCTAACTTTCTCTATGATCGAATTTATTCCAGTCCCTACATTTGTTTATAGATCCCCCGTGACCAATACGATAAAGCTAAATAACTAGTCAACTTCACCTATTGACTTCACTAGCCATCCCATTAGCAATATATAGAGAGGATCCTCTTACCTTATGAACATGTTTGACAATTAGGAGATAGCTGATAGCGGATTACATTAACTAATAGTGGATAGTCGATAGCATTAGTTGATTTGACTAGCCGATTACATTAGCTGATTGTATAAAAATGTTTGGTAAAATTAACTGATAACTTATAGCTGTTCGATTATTTGAACAAGCAAAATTACATATAAGGACATAATTATATTTGATACTTGTTTGAATAATTCATTAGTTATTAACATTTTGTATATACTAATATTAATTAGATTATAAAAATTAATTTTTTAATATCATTACTGAGCATATATGAGGATGTATATATTAACTTTTTATTTGTGAAATTATCTTTTTAATATAATTTTAATAATTATTAAATTTAGATGTATATATTAATTTTTTGTCTATAAAATTATATTTTAAATATAATTTTATTAATTACTAAATTTATATGTATTTATTAATTTATATATTAATTTCTTATTTATGAAATTATGTTTTTTATTTTATTAGTTAATCAAATTTATGTTATTTAGAGAATTTTTTATAATTATCAAAGACAAAATAGTCTTTATAAGTCTTTTATCCAAACTTCTAACTCAAAAAAAGAAGCTTTTTCAAAATGAGAGGCTTCACCTCAATTCGCTATTACAATCCTCTATTTACCAAAAATCTAAATTAACAGATTTGGCTGGTCAAACCTCTAAAAATGCTTCAAACCTCTAATTTTAGCTTAAAAAGCTATTTACCAAACAAGGCCTATATAAAACTTTCAAAATTTTGAAAGTTTTACACTTTTTTAGACTGTTGGATAAATGTAAATGGATGATTGAGATTAACAATAGAAAATGTTAATATTATCATAGGAAAAAAATAGAAAATAATCTTAGTCATTTATTACCATCATCCAACAGTCCAAAAAGATGTAAAAATGATTGAGTTTTACACTGTGCAAATGGATCTTATCCCCTATATATATATATATATATATATATAGGGCATGATATGGTTATACAATGTAATATATATGGTTAGGATCCACTTACACAGAATGTAAAACTCATAGTTTTACACATTTTTTGGATCGTTGGATGGGTGAAACGGATGACTGAGATTAACTAATTGCTTTTTTCTCAAGTGATAAACTTCACATATTCTACTATTAATCTTAGCCATTCGTTTCACCCATCCAACGATCCAAATAACGTTTAAAATTTAAAATCTCTTACAATGTATAAACGGATTCTATCCCTTATGGGTTAGGATCCACTTACACATAATGTAAAACTCATAGTTTTACATGTTTTTGGGATTGTTGGAAGAGGGAAATGGATGGCTTGGATTAATTATAATACCTCTAAAACCGGACTAAAAGTTTTTACAAGGAAAACACGTGCTTGGAGAAGTTTTCTTTGGATTATTAAGGACTCAATTTGAATAAATTAGATAAGTAAGTCAATGGAATTAAAGGTAAAAGAGCTAATTGAGCTAAAAATTAATTATCAAATGAGTAAGGTAATTATATTTCAAGGATTATGAAGGAGTATACATGAGTGTTAAGAGGTTAATTTAGTATTTGAATTAAATCATTAAGGATTGAATTGCAAGAAGTAAGAATGAGCTTATGACTAAATTATGAAAGATGAGAAACTAGCATTGAATGACTAAAATGGAATAAGGGAGAAACTTACCTTTTGCATAGGTGATTATTACCACTTTTGGAAAGTGAAGTCCAACTGTTGAAAGAAAATGGAATAAGGGATGACATTTGGTGGGGTTTACTCTTGGACATGTGGATAATAAAAAAATAAAAAGAAATATGAGAAATAAAAAGGACAGCCGACTATGGTAGGGGAAAAGAGAGAAGCTCTCGTCTTCCTCTTCATTCCTCTCCTTTTCCATTGTTGAAAGAGCTTGAGAGCTAGCTTGGAAAACATGGAAATTGCTGGAAATTAGTAGCTTGGAGAGCTAATTGGGTCTTGGTTATTAAGATATCTTGGAAGAAGAAGGTATTTGTTTTTAACCTAACTAATTGTTTTTTAATCTTGAGAAAATGATATTGTTGCTTTTATTTGTGAATGAAAGCATGCTGGAATTTTGAATTATTGATGATTGAATTGATAATGAGTTGTGGGATGAAGTAGTTAAGTTTAGAGTACTTAAATTATTGAAAAACATAGATCAAATGCAATCTGCCCAAAGGACCCTGTTCGGGCAGTAAGTTTAGAAATTCATAGAAAATTTAATATGCTGACTTTGAGGATGAATTTTATATGTGTAGAACCATGTATGAGTTTAGTTTAATCTCCAACAAGCGGTGATTGATTTTGAGTTCATAATCAGAAGTTATGAATTTTTAAGTAAAGGTAGTGCAGAAAATCTGGAGGCAAATTCTGCTATGGACAGTTTCTGTTTTGAAACTTCTAAAAATTCTCCTAATTGCTATAGAACTTGTTAAATTATGAGGCTTATACCGTAAAAATCGTGATTGAATCTAGTTTGTAAAGGTGTAAAGAGCTTAGAAATGGAATTGAAGAATGATTAGCATATGTATGGTTAATGGTTGAATGATGATATTGGTTGTGCATATTGAGCAAATGAGTGATGAAAGTTATGCATATTAATGAATGCACTTGTGTCTATTTGAATTAAAGATATGGAGAAGGAAACAAGGTCTAAGAAGGGAAATTTTAGGATCATGAGACTTGGGTGAATCAAGTATCGAATGGAAAAGGCTTGAAGGTGTTTGTGGATCGAGATATTCCGTAACTTCAAGATATAAGGTGAGTGTAACTATGCCCTTGTGTGAAAATGATGTGTACCAAAACATCATTTAAATGAATGCTTAAGACTGAAATATAATTTTAGTCTAAAACTTATAATAACTAAAGAATGAAGAATGATTGTAAATGAAGGTAAACAATCAATGTATGAATGAAATAAGGATAATTGCGTGAAAGGTTATGAAGAACAATGGAAAGACTCAATATAAGGATTGAGCTATGCTAATGGTTACATGGTAAATTAAAAGTAATAGATAATGGTATACAATGAATTGTTAATGGACACTTAATCTAGAATAGTTGTGTTAAGAGAGGTTCCAAATGAACCCTAAACCCTATATTCTTATCTCTTAATGTGTTTGGTCGAATAATATAAAATGGAGTACTACAGGTAAGCTCAAGGCAAGTCAATTGTTTGATCTTTGATTGATGATATGGTGAAATATGGTATGATTATTTGCTATGATATTGCTAGTGCTTATTTGTTTGAATGTATAGTGCACTTAGTTAATGACATGCTAACTAAGGCTGGTATGTTATGATAATTATGGTATGGAAGATCTATGAATACTTATGTTTGAATATGAATGTATATCTTGTGTTATGAGTTGATAAACTTTGATAACACACATGAGATTATGTGATATAAGCAAATGGAATAATGGAGTCACACTCCTCTTGAACATTCGAATATGGAGCTAAGCTCACTTTAAGAATATGATAAGATATGAATTATAAATGTCTTGGTTTCGAGTCAGTCATAGGTATAGTTGGCATGCCATAGAGTCTAGTTGAGCTCGTGTTTGGGGAGGACAACGATCCATGGACTACGATCCTTATGTGGCGACAGTAGGAATGATGTGTTTTGGTCATTTGGCGACAGTAAGAGGGTTGACCTGTACCTTGTGTACATTATATTTGGCGACAATTGGTTGGGGATTCGAGTACCTAGACTACTTGACTACCAAGGTTACAAAATTTAAAATAAGATTGAATGAAACTCTTAAAAAATTAATAAATTGATTGATTGCTTGCTTGCATGATAAGTATTATTCGACCCATCCTCTTTGATATGATAATGTACTTCAATCACGTTGGAAATCAATTATAATATGGTCACTTGATACCAATTGATATATGATGATTGGTTGATTTGATTATATGTTTAAAAGGGTTAATGTGGTAATCGAATATTGTGTAATACTTAGTCTATGCTTAAAGTAAATTGGTAGCTTTGATAATTTCATGTTACCTTGCTATTATAATCTTTTTATACATCCTTATTACATCACATTATGCTTGATTCTTGAGGTATATATGAATGAATGATATGGTATGCTAAATAAATGGACCTGAGTTTGATATTATAATAAATGAAATTGATTGTTTGTTTTAATCCTCTACATGAAGATATGTATGCTAAGAAATTATGACACTAATGACAGGAAGATAGTTAAGGATTTAAAAGACATATTGTTGCTAGTACTAGATTGTGGACTGTTATGATTTAAAGTGAATGGTTAAAGGATTGTTTTAGTAAATAAACGAGGACTGAACTGTGACTTTGAAATATAGATTGGATTGGTAACTTATTGAGACTGTTTTATGAATTTAATGAGTTGTTTTAGATTGTTTTGATAAAGGAAAATATGGGCAGTTTTGTAAATGTTTAGGGGACTGTTTTAGTGATTAAATCAAGGGTTGTTTTGTAAGTGTTTAAGGACTGTTTTGGTGAATAAATTATGGGTTGTTTTGAAAGTTAAAAACAATTACTATTTTGTGATTTAAGTGGACTATTTTGCAAATTAAAAATGTGGATTGTTTTACAAGTCAAAGTTGTTGGGAAACGCCGGTACGCCCCATGGCGCAGCGAAAAAATTATCCAGCGTAATCCACAGTGATCCATGTACAAGAGACGAATTTGGGGTGATGAAGGATAAAACGTTACCTTAATAAATCTGGAATCTGGAAATCCGTAGGGAATTCAAAATAACCAAATCGAATTCGAGTCGTCACAATAGCATTCCGATATCTACGCAGTCTACCCAAATAAAACGAACAATATTTTTCTCTTCTCTAACTATTAGAGAGGTTTTTCAAAAACAGAAATAAATGGCTACTAGACCTTATGCCTTTATATATTTTTCTCTACTTTAATTATGTTTCTTTTAGATATATATATATACTTTAATAATATTTGATAATTACAATAACTTATCAAATATTAACATATATATATAAATGAAATTATCCATAATTATAATAATTTTGGTTTCTCACTAATTACGTGTACAACAAGTTTGTACACATGCTATCTAATCGATATTTGTTTGTTTCAATCATAGGGTGTGACCCTTGTAGGTTTATGTAACGTTAGCAGTAATATCTAGAAAAATTCTAATATTACAAGCAACGAGTGGCATCTAGCAATACATCATTGCTACCTAAGTTACATGAAATCGTGGTTCGATTTAACCTTTTTTCGTGATTAGTCACACTTCTTTTATGTATTTCATCCCTTTTTCCTTATATCTAGATCGAACACAAGTCATGGATTAGTCACACTTGTATAGTCCATCTAATGTTTCTTGATATATTGAGTAGACTATTATAAATGAATAATTATGATATCCCATATCAATTTATTCGAGCATGGCCATGCATTTTCTAGTGACACTCAATCAAGTGGGTTATGATATTACTTCTATTATGTAGGAGGGACAAATCCTATCTTGATAAACCATATTTCGCTACATGGATTATGACATATCCAATATCAGTCTTTATAGTGTAGTTAGTTACGACACACGTTTGACCGTATCAAAATATGTCACTCACGATGTTGAAATAATGATGATCTCAAGTTTGAGGACCATACATGTAATTATCACCATAAGCAATGTTGTGACTGTCACATATTAATCCAAGAAACATGCTCATAGTGGGTCAGTCCAGTATGTTGTTCCCTAATACATACTTATGTATTGATTTTGACATCTTCGTGTCAATAATAACACTTTGTCATCAATCAACTACATATTAGTCTTAATACATTATTATTGTCCAAGCCCATAATAATTCTTAACTAAGGACATTCAAGAATAACTATATTATTCTAAGGACTTTATTATAATTTAGTTTATTTATAGATACACAGAATAAGATTAAAATAATAATAATGGCTTTATTTTAATAAACAAGATAAAATAAGTATGTCTTTTACAACCATCTCATGATTGGTCTTTGGGCATACTCCAACAATCTCCCATTAGCACTAAGACCAATCACTCATGTATCTAATACCAAGAGACTTAGTGTGACGTTCACACTTCTGCTGTGTCAGAGGCTTTGTTAGTGGATCGACCATATTGTCATATGTTGGTACTCTGCATATTTCTATATCTCCTCGATCAATGATTTCATGAATGAGATGGTAACACCTAAGTATGTGTTTGGATCGCTGGTGAGATCTGGGTTCTTTTGCTTGTGTGGTGGCTCCGTTGTTGTCACAACGTAGATTTATGGCATTTGATATGTTAGGCACAACCCCTAGTTCAAATATGAACTTTTGATCCAAATAGCCTCTTTTGCAGCATCGCTTGCTGCAATATACTCAGCTTCTGTTGTAGAATCTGCTATTGTATCTTGCTTTGAACTTTTCCAGCTTACATTACCTCCATTAAGGCAAAACAAAAAACCCGATTGCGATCGAGAATCATCCTTATCAGTTTGGAAGCTTGCGTCAGTATAACCTTTTATACTTAGCTCTTCCTAACCTCCATACATAAGGAATGTATCCTTAGTTCTTCTTAAGTACTTAAGGATATTTTTGACTGCAACCCAATGACCTTCACCGGAATTTACTTGGTATCGACTTGTCATACTTAGTGCATATAATACATCCAGACGTGTACATAGCATGACATACATGATAGATCCAATGGCCGAAACATATGGAATCTTACTCATATGCTCTTTTTCTTAAGGTTTTGAATGACACATTTCCTTCGAGAGCGAAATATCATGTCTCATAGGTAAGAATCATTTTTTAGATTCTTCCATACTGAATCTTTTCAGTACTTTATCTATGTATGTATTTTGACTTAGTCCTTGAATTCGTCTTGATCTATCTCTATAGATCTTGACTCCTAATATGTAGGTTGCTTCACCCAAGTCCTTCATAGAAAAACATTTTCCTAACCAAGTCTTTACAGACTGTAAGGTAGGTATGTCATTTCCTATTATTAGTATGTTATCCACATACAATACCAAGAATGTAACAGTGCTCCCACTAGTTTTCTTGAAAACACATGGCTCATCTTCATTTTTAATGAAACCAAAATCTTTGATTGCCTCATTAAAACGAAGATTCCAACTTCGAGAAGCTTGCTTCAACCCATAAATGGATCTTTGTAGCTTGCATACTTTTAGGGCATCTTTTGGATCAACAAAACCCTCAGGTTGTTTCATGTACACATCCTCATCTAATTTTCCATTAAGAAAAGCGGTTTTGACATCCATTTGCCAGATTTCATAATCATAATATAAAGCTATTGCAAGCAATATCTGGATAGATTTAAACATAAAAACGGGGAAAAAGGTTTCATCATAGTCTATACCATGAATTTGACGAAATCTCTTAGCGACTAATCGCCCTTTGTATGCTTGTATATTGCTATCAATGTCGGTTTTCTTTTTGAAAACCCATTTGCACCTTATGGGCTTAATTCCTTCGGGTGGGTCAACCAAAGTCCATACTTGGTTTTCTGACATGGAATCCATCTAAGATTTCATGGCCATTTCTCAGAGTCTGGGCTCTCCATTGCTTCCCGATAAGTCCTAGGCTCATCTTGGTCCATGAGAAGAACATCTCCATACAATGTAACAAGAAATCTATATCTTTCAGGCGCATTGCGTTCTCTCATAGACCTTCGTAGTGGTTGTGTTTCAAGAATGATTGGATGTTCCTCAACTATTTGTGGAACTTGTTGATGTTCAATCTTTGGTTCAGTGATCTGTGGTTGATCTTGGATTTCCTCAAGTTCAATATTTCTCTCACTTCCTTTTCTGAAAATAAATTCTCTTTTGAGGAAGACTCTCGTTCGAGCAAAAAACACTTTGTTCTCAGATGGATTGAGGAAATAGTATCCCTTTGTTTCTTTAGGATACCCTACAAAATTACACTTATGAGATTTAGGTTCATGTTTTGTAGACATCTGATGTTTAACATAAACTTCGCATCCCCAAATTTTCATAAAAGACATACTAAGATGTTTCCCATTTCACATCTCATATGGTGTCTTTTGAACTGATTTAGATGGAACACGATTTAGTGTGAAAGCAGTTGTTTCTAGCGCATGTCCCCAAAAAGAAGTTGGAAGATCAGCATGACTCATCATTGACCGAACCATGTCTAACAATGTTTGATTTCTCATTTCAAAGACTCCATTGTGTTTTTTAGTACCTAGAGATGTAAGTTGTGAGACAATCCCACATTCTTTAAGAAGTTCATCAAACTCTAGGCTTAAGTATTCTCCTTCTCGATCTGATTGAAGAGCTTTGATACTCTTTCCTAATTGGTTTTGTAATTCATTCTTAAATTCCTTGAACTTTTCAAGGGCTTCAGATTTATGATGCATTAGGTAAATGTACCCATATCTACTGAAGTCGTCAGCGAAAGTGATGAAGTATTGAAACCCTCCTCTGCCTTGTGTATTCATCGGTCCACATACATCACTATGTATTAGACCTAATAAATCACTTGCTCGTTCGTTTTTACCGTCAAATGGTGATTTGGTCATTTTTCCCATTAAGCAAGGTTCACAAATATCTAATTGTTCGAAAATAAAAGAATCCAAAAATCCATCTTTATGAAGTTTTCATTGCGTTTCTCACTTATATGACCCAAGCTACAATGCTAGAGATAATTTTGATTAGAGTCATTTGTTTTTGATTTTTTCGTATTTATGTTATATATGGAATTGTCTTGATCTAAGATATAGAGGCCATTGATTAATTGAGTCGTACCATAAAAAACATTATTAAGGGAAAAAGAACAAGTATTATTCTTAATAATAATCTCAAAATCAATCTTGTCCAAACAAGAAATTGAAATAATATTATTAGTCAAACTAGGTACGAAATAACAATCCTCTAAATCTAAAACAAGTCCACTAGGTAATGACAAAGTATATGTTCCTATGGCTAATGCAGCAACTCTTGCTCCATTTCCAACTCATAGGTCCGCATCTCATTTTGCCAATTTTCTACTCATTTTTAGTCCCTATACAGAAGTACAAATGTGAGAACCACAACCGATATCTAATACCCAAGAAGTAGATGTTGATATATTAATATCAATAACATAAATACCTGATCCAGACTGTCCATTTTCTCTTACCTTCTTGATGTCCTCAAGATAAACATGGCAGTTTCTCTTCCAATGTCCAGCATTGTTGCAATGGAAACACTTTCCTTCTTTTGCAACTCCTCCTTTGGGTTTCAAAGCAGCCTTTCCTTTGTTGGGCTTTGACTTTGCCTTGGTGTTGGGCTTTCCTTTTCTGTTATCTTTTCGGACCATCAGAATAGGTTTACAACCAACATTTTTCATGTTGTTCTCTGTTGTTCTTAACAGACCAAGCAACTGGGGCAACGATTTGTTAATTTCATTCATATTGAAATTAAGAACAAACTGATTAAAACTATCCGACAACGATTGCAGGCAGTAGCCAATTCAACACTTAGAGGGAAGCCCAACTTTTCTAAGGTCTGAATATACCCTATCATTTTGAGAACACGAGTTCCAACTGGAGTTCCCTCAACCATTTTGCATCAAAACAAAGCCTTAGAGGTCTCATACCTCTCTTGACGAGCTTGCCCCTCATATAATTCCTTGAGATTTTTAACCATCTCATAGTGAACCATGTCTTCATGTTGCTTTTGAAGCTTAGGGGTCATGGTCGTAAGCATCAAACAACCGACATCTACCATGTCACTTGAGTATTTTTCAAAGGCTTCCAATTCAACTTTAGAGGCATCATCTGCTGGCTTTTTAGGAGCAGGTTCTTCGATGACTGTTAGTTTCCGTTCTTGTTTGAGGATAATCTTCAAATTACGGAACCAGTCAAGGAAGTTCAAGCCATTTAATTTATCATTCTCAAGGACGGATCGCAATGATAATGTGTTTGCCATAAATCTACAACGATAAAATATGTTTTATAAGTACCTATTTATCATGTTTATAAAGTAATAACATTCCCACTATTAAAAACCCTCAAAATTGAAAAACTTGCTAAAAGTATTTCTAGTGGGTAAGGATCTATATTTTATTTTATTATAATTCAGCTTTGGCTTTACTCCTAGAATTCAATTATTTAGGTAAGCAACACTTGCTAATTACATCTCATGTAATTCCTATATTTGATGAACAACTATTTGTCCAAAACAAAGTTCATATGGTCTAATAGAAAGAACAATAATGAATATTGCACCAGGTAGGTAACTTATGTAAGAGAGGTGGTGTACTGAGCACGCTTAAATACCAAGTCTTTCAAAGAACCAATCCTAGATATGCACTTTCGTATTGTTTTTCAATCACCAAAGTTTTTGAACAATCATTAGTCTTTAGGTTTCTAATCTTATTAGAACAACCTAGTTTAACCAATATTACTACCAGTGTATATCACTTGCTTATTCTTCGCGTTTAACCAGGATAGATCTAAGTATTTTGCTTTGGCAAAATCTACATAATACCGATCGAGGTTTTAACGAGGGCTAATATTGGATGACTAATTTTAATTAAATATAGAGGGTTTTTTTGTTATATTAATCTCACCATTCTATTATGATCTAATCAGTTACCATCACGCTAAAAAAACATACATTGTATCACATACATGTAAAGTAGTAAATATAAATGCAATGGTTATAGCCCTTAAAACTAAGCTGGCCCATCCCAAGTCAATGGGAGAACCAAAATTACTAAATATAGAACTTGCTTCTCAAGCACCTAATCCACCTTTGATTGGCCCATCAGTCTGCTCCTTTGGTCCATGCTTTCTCCGCAAATATTACAATTTTTCAGAAACTCGTTTTACATACGAGGGAATAAGATGAGAAGAAAATTACAATAGAAAAAAGAAAGGCACGACACGCATGTCATATTTATATAAAATCAAAGTAAATAGGCTATTTGGGCTATAACCATGCATTTTCAAACACCGTGCATATCATCCAAAACATACACATGTTTTATCTTGTTAATTAAGATTACCTAAATAGTTCCTATGACCTTTGTTGCCTACGCGGTCTGGCAAATCCGGGGCCGTCTGGTACACCCGTATGGAAAAACCTTACTATTTGATAACTTTTATCAATGGATTCGTGTTTTGGGGATTTTTCAATCCCTAAGGTTTTTCACACTGGAACAACCATTATTTCTCTGCCAAAAACGATCTGCTATCTTAACCGCATGTTCATCATGTCAACTATTAACATATGATTATCAAAAGCTTACCGCAACAGACTCATGATTAACACTTAACCATCGATCGTAAAAACTTGTTAAAACAGATTAACATATTAATCGCGACTGGATTTAATTTCTACGTTTCGCACAAACATCACATACTCATCAAAACAGAAAAAGTAAAACATGCATCTCATAAAAATATCATCCAAGTATTTAAGTCCGAATTCGTATCGTACAAGCGGCTCTGATACCACTGTTGGGAAACGCCGATACACCCCATGGCGCAGCGGAAAAATTATCTGGCGTAATCCACCAGTGATCCATGTACAAGGGACGAATTTGGGGTGATGAAGGATGAAATGTTACCTTAATAAATCTGGAATCTGGAAATCCGTAAGGAATTCTGAATAACCAAATCGAATCTGAGTCATCGCAATAGCGTTCTAACCTCTACGCAGTCTACTCGAATGAAATGAACAATATTTTTCTCTTCTCTAACTATTAGAGAGGTTTTTCAAAAACAGGAATAAATGGCTGCTAGACCTTATGCCTTTATATAGCATTTAAAAACCTAATTCTAATTAAATTTGGATTCTTAAATATACAATATATTTAACCGAATATAATTAAATATATAGAATCTGATTCTACTTTAATTAGGTTTCTTTTAGAGATATATATATATACTTTAATAATATTTGATAATTACAATAAATTATCAAATATTAACATATATATATATAAATGAAATTATCCATAATTACAATAATTATAACAATTTATGTTTCTCACTAATTACGTGTACAACAAGTTTGTACACATGCTATCTAATCGATATTTGTTCATTTCAATCATAGGGTGTGACCCTTTGTAGGTTCATGTAACGTTAGTAGTAATATCCAGAAAAATTCTAATATTACAAGCAACGAGTGGCATCTAGCAATACATCATTGCTACTTAAGTTACATGAAATCGTGGTTTGATTTAACCTTTTTTCGTGATTAGTCACACTTATTTTATGTATTTCATCCTTATATCTAGATCGAACACAAGTCATGGATTAGTCACACTTGTATAGTCCATCTAATGTTTCTTGATATCTTGAGTAGACTATTATAAACGAATAATTATGATATCTCATATCAATTTATTCGAGCATGGCCATGCATTTTCTAGTCTCACTCAATCAAGTGGCCTATAATATTACTCCTATTATGTAGGAGGGACAAATCATATCTTGATCAACCATATTTCACTACATGGATTATGACATATCCAATATCAGTCTTTATAGTGTAGTTAGTTACGATACACGTTTGACCGTATCAAAATATGTCACTCAGGATGTTGAAATAATGATGATCTTAAGTCTGAGGATCATACATGTAGTTATCACCATAAGCAATGTTGTGACTGTCACATAATAATCCAAGAAACATGCTCATAGTGGGTCAGTCCAGTATGTTGTTCCCTAACACATACTTATGTATTGATTTTGACATCTTCATGTCAATGACAACACTTTGTCATCAATCAACTACATATTAGTCTTAATACATTATTGTTGTCCAAGCCCACAATAATTCTTGACTAAGGACATTCAAGAATAACTATATTATTCTAAGGACTTTATTATAATTTAGTTTATTTATAGATACACAGAATAAGACTGAAATAATAATAATGGCTTTATTTTAATAAACAAGATAAAATAAGTATGTCTTTTACAACCATCTCATGATTGGTTTTTGGGCATACTCCAACAAAAGTAAGGATTGTTTTGGTGAATAAATCATGGGCTATTTTGCAAGTTAAAAACAAGGGCCGTTTTGTGATTTAAGTGGATTGTTTTGCAAATTAAAAATATGGACTATTTTGTCAATTAAGTGGGCTGTTTTACAAGTCAGAGTATGGATTGTTTTGTGAAGTAAGTGGACTGTTTTGCAAGTTAAAAACAAGGATTGTTTTGTGATTCAAGTGGATTGTTTTGCAAATTAAAAATATGGACTATTTTGTCAATTAAGTGGACTGTTTTACAAGTCAGAGTATGGACTATTTTGTGAAGTAAGTGGACTGTTTTGCAAGTTAAAAACAAGGATTGTTTTGTGATTCAAGTGGACTGTTTTGTAAACCTAAAATCAATGATTGTTTTGGTGATTTAAGGGACTGTATTGGTGATATAAGTAAACTATTTTGCAAGTTCAAATGTGGATTGTTATGTGAAGCGTGGAAGACATAAAATGAAAATTTAAGTTATATGGTTCTTGTGAATCAAATATGAATGAGCTTAGAGAAAGTGTATGTAGAGAGATTGGAGTGAACTTTAGCTAAATGAAAGAATCAATTAAAACTAAATCATAAGGACTTGTAAAAGTAATATATCTTCTTGAATCCTTGTATGTTTAGATTAGTTTTGTTACCTCACTAAGTTCTTTTGAACTTACTTGTATTTGATTGATTGATCTTTTAGGTAGCTATCATTCAGTTAACAAGGATCGTGTCAACCTCCAGCAACAAGTCACACAAGACCTAAGATTAGAGTATGTGATTAGTAGTAATTGTTTTAAATTCTTAGGGTGGCAATACATGATTAAAGTGTATGTTATCTATTTGATTAGTTAACATATTTGTGCATTCAAGTAATGTTTATAGTACCTTATGAAGAATGTACAAAGATCTTAATATTTTGATTCCTATGTGTGTTATTGTTGCTTGATAAGATAGGTCTTTGTGTTCTAATGGCTTGAAATGTGTGTGATATGATCCCATGCTATGTTAGATGATTGGTTGCATATGATTAAGTAGAAATGACATAAAAATATTTGCTATGATAGGAAATATGTGTCTGGCTAGGCTAAGTTATGAACCTATTGATAAGCATGAGTTATATTGACATAGGACAAGTAATGAACTAGTACTAAAGATTAAATGATGAAGGATGGTTAAGCAAACTTTTCAAGGTATGACTGATAGGTATAGTTTTGAACTATATATGTTTTACTTATTAAAGGTTAATCTGGTTTGGGGATGTTCTTAAAGTCCCCTAAGTTATAGGATATTAGTTCTTGAAGACGTTGAAAATGTATCCATGAACTTGAATTTCATGGAGCAATAAAAGAATGAATAGATAAATTATAAAAATCATAAGTTAACCTGTTTTGCTTGATGCTTGTATTGCTAAATTGTGATAATAAATAAATATGCATAATTGGTCATTGATGGTAAATGTTATAAGGAACTTCGTACAAATGATTAAAGCCATGTTTTGTATGATTGGATGAATAAAAGAGATCAATGTTAAAACAAGAATATGATAGTATATGATTGTTTGATTCATGACATGAATGTTATAATGATACCTCGACTAAGGAGTAATGAAGTTTACTAAGTGAAGCCTAACTTAGTAAAGAGACCAGGCATTGATTTATAAGCCTTAAATGGTCAAAAAATATTAAGTTGGTAATTGATTTAAGGAGAATGAAGTTTATAAATAAGGATAAACTCTGTGAAAATATAAAAAAGATATAATAAGCTTGTTTATGGAAGATTAGTAAATAAAGTATACGCTATAAGCTATCAAATGAAATGAAATGCATGATCTGTGTACATACTTGTTAGAATATGAAATGCTAACCTGAAAGTTGATTTGTGAAATAGTTTAAAAAGTTTTAATTGGTCCTGGAAATTCTATGTTTACATAAGTTAGTTTTAAGTCTTTAATGCGATGTTTGAATGCTTGTTCGTGTGTAACACTTTTTGAACCGGTTTAACTCCTAAACCGGGTAGGGGTGTTACATTAACTCTTTACTTTTTTTTTCAAGTGATAATCTTCACATAACCTACTGTTTATCTCAACCATTCGTTTCACTCATCCAATGATCCAAAAAGGCGTATAAAATTTAAAAACACTTACATTGTGTAAATAGATCTCATCGCTATATGAGTTAGGATTCACTTATACAGAATGTATAATTCATAGTTTAACACGTTTTTGGGATCGTTGGATGAGAGAAATAAATTATTAAATTAACTCTATTTTTTTCCAAGTTATAATCTTGAATAGGGTTTATTGCCCGCCTTCAAACGCCAATTAATGTTAATGATGGAATCAAACTCAATCACTAATCGCATAGAAACGCCTTTAGTCTGAATTGATGGCTATTTTTTTCTTCATCTCTTTTCATTGTATAAAGACATGACTGGAAAAAATAATTGTTTATTAGATGAATGCTTCTTCTTTTATTAGGAACATGGGCTTTGTTCTTCTAATTTGACGCCTTGTAGGATTAAGAAAGCCAACTAATCAGAGTAAGAGGAATCTTTGAATTTCTCAAAAGGCTACGGCAGAAGATGATAGATTCTTATCTTTCGAGACAAGGATTACTTGGTTTAGATTTACTTCCATTTTTTTGCAATATCTAAAAGTGAATGGTGTTAGTATTTCTTTCTTTCTTTTTTAAAGAAATTGTACAAAGAAAACTACCCTCCTAACAGTATTACGTATTTCCATGGTTGCCAAGAGAATGTAACTGTGTGTAGCGATAATAGTGTGTAACGATATCTGTCGTTCGCTCTATTTTTTTTTATTAAAGAAAACATACATAAAATAGAATTGAAGCACGTGAAAGACTAGCGGAATGTGCTGTTTCAGTGGTGAACACAGCTGTCCACAAATTTAGAACTGATGCTCTCTCTACATATATGGTGGAATAACTAGGGGCTGTTTCCCAGACAAGAAAATTTAATCCTATCCCTTAACTTTAGGTCTTTTCCTCCGATGAATGCTTAAAACTTCTTTTGGGGGGGACCAAAATGTTTGAACGGCACAAAGTGGGGGACCTTCGGCTTTTATATAAAATTATAATATATAGTCTAATCATTCAACCAACTTTCCGACTTTGAGAATCACCCATATTGTTATGTGCAGAATAACAGATGATTTTATTCGATTGGTTATGGAATGCATAAAACAATTACTTGATAACAGCTTGGAAGTGCTAAAAAATATTTCAATTCCTCATACGTTCGCCATGACATGTGCACTTTTACGACATCAATGCCTGGCTGCTCATGTATGTAGTATTCCTACGCATGCACCTGCCGATTAATGACTCAAAAAACAGTGTAGACAAACGTAGTATTGTGTTTGTTCATCTTATCTTATCTTTTAATTACGTAATTAAATATTTTAATTTTTATTTAAAAATAAATTTTATTTTATGACTAATCATTTACTTCTTCAATAATTCATGATAAAAAAATAGACGGTGAAAAAAAATTATGTAAAACAATATTACGTTCTATGTCCAAGCGTAGCAGGGAAATGCGTAAGCGTAACATACATATTCAAGAATAGAAATCCTCTACTTTTTTGTTGTCTTATTTATGCCTCATACTAAAAATTAAGTTTAGATTTTGAGGTTTAGGGTTTATGGTTAGTGTTTATGGTTAGAGTTTAAAGAATTTGAGATAAAATATATTTGGGAAAACTATCCCGGTGACCACCCAACTATTGACCGCGACCTGTTTTGACCATCCAACTAAAAAATTCAAAATTTGACCACCAAACTATTTAAATAGACATATTTTGGCCACCGGCCGTTAAAATCTAACGAAAAGGTGATGTGTCGGTTAAAGTAAAATTTGTATAATTACACTTTTAGTTATATATTATATCCATTTGGTCTTAATTTTAATTTAATTAAGTAAAATTAATCAACTAATCAAATAACAACACGTGTCACCACCCTATTGAATGAATTTATTTTAATTTTTTATTTAATTTATTTAATATTATATCAAGAGAAGGGAATATGGCCATGGTGTGGTTTGAATCCTTGGCCTCTTGGGAGGAAAAGCTACTTCTTTGTGATGTAAAATGCATCATTTTATATATATCTTATAATGAAGTAAGTACTAGGAAAAAAGAAGAAAAATATTTGAGAGAAGACTCGAACATGGGTCACATGAGATATATAAAAACACGCATATCACTAAATCAAATATATTTGATTTAATTAAAATCTGAAATTATTAATATTCGATTTTAAAAAATATTAAAAAAAAAGAAATTTGATTTAAAATATTCGAATATTTTTTTCTTTTTCGTATTTAAATTAAATCGAATATTTATTAAAATATTAAATATTCGATTTAAAAAATATTTGATTTAAAAGAAAATAAATTTGATTTAAAAAAGTATTCGAATATTTTAAAATTTTGATTTAATATTTTTAAATCAAATATTTGAATATTTTTTAAAAATATTTGAACACTTTTTAAAATCAAATTTCTTTTCATTTAAATCGAATATTTGATATACGTATTTTTATATATCTCATGTGACCCATGTTCGAGTCTCCTCTTAAACATTTTTTTTTCTTTTTTCCCTAGCACTTACTTCATTATAAGATATATATATATAATGATGCATTTTACATCTCATGGCCATATTCCCTTCTTTTGAATTTTCCTTTAACCGGGTGGTGAGGAATATATATAATATATAATTAAAACGGACTAAAAGTATAATTATACAAATTTTACTTTAACTGCCACGTCACCTTTCCATTAGATTTTAACGGTTGGTAGTTAAAATATGTCTATTTAAATAGTTGAGTGATTAAATTTTAAATTTTTTAAGTTGAGTGGTCAAAACAAGTCGCGGCTAATAATTAGGTGGTCACTGGAATAATTTCCCTTAATTATTATGACATAAAAAACACTAAAAAAGAAAGAAAAAAAAAAGGATTTTTGTCCACGTATCCAATGCCTTCCCCCGCCTTTTTAATGGCTATCAAGTGTGTTAGGTGCGGTAGTTTTATATTGAAATAGATTATACAACACAAATCTGATAGTAAGAAAATAATTTAAAGACTATTAAATATATCAAAACTTTTACAAACATGCGTAAATTAAATAAATTATCACTGAGCTTTACTCTTAAATATATTATAGTCACTAAAGTTTTAAAACGTTTGATTTACTCAGTGAAGTTTAAACATTAAACATTTTTTTCATTTTTAAATCAACTATCGTAGATGGTGATCGTTCAGTCCCAAATTTCAGCATTAACTTTATCTCGTCCTTCGAATCTGAATTCAACCTCTATTTTTTCAAAAAGTGCTCTGAAGTTCATGAATCGACTAAAATTTTTTTTTGTTTCTCTCTCGTCAATCTCCCCACTCTGCCTTCGGATATAGCTTGTTTCTCAGTATATTGTTTCTACTCTTCTGGTGAATTTTTTTTACCGTTCGAATTTTAAAAAAGTTTCTTTGTTCGCCGGTAAATAGACATCGTCAAAAAATTAACGAATGAGTGACAAAAAATGTTCATATTTTAGTAACAAAAAATTTTAGTGAATAAATTGAATGTTTTAAAATTTCAGTGACCAAAGTAAAAATGGGTTATGATTTACTCAATTTATGGTTAAAATTTTGCTTTAGTTTCTTTAAATTTGGGATTTAATGCATGTCTAAACAAGGACCTGGGCTGGGTTTCACATCAAACAACAGTGTATGGACTTAAAAACCCTTTGGTTCAGCTCGTATTTAGTATTTATAGGGGGGAGGCAGTTGAGAGGAATTCATAGAAACAAGCAAATCGGAGTAGACATGGCGTGATATTGCTTCGGCTCATCTTTTTGTCAGTAATCCATCTGAAGCTTAAAGACGAGCCGAATCAATATCACTCTTGTATGCTTCTTTTCATGAAAAATGAACTACAATAAGCTTCGGTCTTTCATATTTCTATTTCTTTTGTCTCAACCTGTCGGGCTGCTTTCTTCTGCATTTGATTCAATTTTTGGTTCTTTATTAAGCTTGAGTTCACGTATACGCAGGGATTGACCTAGAGGGGCTGGTGAGGACAATCATTCTCTCTAAAAAATTAAAATTCATATATGATTTAAATATTTTTATGTATTTTGTATTAAAAATTTATTTTCGTCCCACTAACATAAAATTATATTTCTGTCCCTGTATATACATACAGTAACTCTGTTGATACCGCAGCTTGTATTGCAGTTGCAGACTGGATGACTAAAAGGAAGAGATGATTTGATGCTTCATCCCAAATCACAACACCACAACCATCCAACTCCAACATATCTAAAAAAATCGCAAGAAAAACCACACTTCAATCTTCTGGTTAACTAGGACCAACATAGCTTTTGCTTTTATTATTATATGGAGTTTTTTTATAATAAAAATTATTTTTAATAGTATAATATAAATTTACCAATATGGTTTGTCCAAGTAGTAAGTAGTTTAATATCGCTTAAATAAGTCTCGAGTTCGAGGCCTTGTGTATACAAAAAAATTCTACCGGGAGACTCACCGACCAAAATCAAATGTGTGACGCAGGTCAATCCAGATTAGTTTGGGCAAAGCCCTAAGAATCAGGGCAACTAAAAAAATAGTAGAATATAAAATTTTCTATAACATGAATTTCTTTTGTATTTATATATCTAACATGTTATAATATTTTAAATTAAAACAATATTTTTTAACATGAACTCATTTTTATATATAGACCACATAATAATATTTTTATAATATACTTGAATATCTATAATAATATATTTAAAAGCAGGGAAGATTTAAAGATTTTAGGGACCGTATGCAATTTATTAAAATAAGAACCTTAAATTTTAAAAATTTAAACGTTTGTTGTCTTGTTGTATGTGTGGTAGATTGACTTTTGAATAAAAAATAAGTCTAAAAAACTCAAAATCTATAAAGTGCAACATTGTATTTTTTGCATATATTTTACCACGAGTCCATAATGTGTTTTTCCTTCTAAATATTTAACTTAACTCATTTTGAGACCTCCTTTTTCTGAGGTCATGTGCGGCCGCTCCTATTGCACATGTCTAAAATCACGTGTCTAAAAGTATAAGTTAAAGAGAAACTTTTAAATAGATTAAAATACCATTTTTAATGTATTATTAATTTGATATTTAAAAAACTAAATTATTATTATTATTATAAATAGAAATTTATTCATACATGAAATTTATTAAACTAATTTAACATTTAAAAACAAATTCTTTGCATAGTTACCATTAAATTTTAACGGCCGGGTACCAAAACAGAAAAAAACGTAACATTAGGTATCATTTTGCGAAAAAAATAGTTGAGGTGCCAAAACAAGAAATGGGCATAGACGGGTACTAAATAGGTAGTTTACCTAATTTTAATTAGGGATGTAAAAAGCTGACCCAAACCCGACCGAGAACGACCCAAACCCGAATTGAACCTGTTACTGTGTACCTGAAACCGACCTGCACCCGACTGAAACGAACCCGAATCCGAGACTGACCTGGAAGATAACCGATCTTACCTGATTAAATCGACTCGAGATTCGATTTTACCCGACCTGTTATGAACCTAACCTGTTAATTGACCCGACTTATTTCGAACCCGACATGTTGTTGACCTGAACTGATATTGACCTCGCTTGATATTTACCTGACATGTAATTGAGGAAGTCTATGATTTGATGAATTTAAAGTGTTGATAAATGTAAAGTATTAATTTTTTAAATCAATTTAAAGTGTTAAATAATCTTTTTGTTATATATACATATATAATCAATTAAAAATATCAAAAAAAGAAAGATTGGGTTTTGAAATTCATTTGATACTACTAAGTTTAAAATTTTGTTAAATAATTCAATGCTTAGTAATTCAATATGCTTAGTACTAACTCATTCAATATAAATTATTTGTCAAGTTAATAAAAATTAACATACTTAAATTCATTTTTAATGACATGTTATATTATGTTTCTATTTTTATACATAAAAAACATAACCATTTTTAATTATCTTTTGGATAAAGTACACCATAACTTGAATGAATTTATCTTTTTTTCTTATTAACTTGACCAAATTTTATTGATTAACTTGACCAGAATTTATTGGAAAATATTAGATTTAGGCACTTATTTTATAGTTAAGCTTTTATTATTTAACAAAACAATCACGGTGCTACTTTCTAATATGGTTATGCTCTTATATATTTGATATAAGAAAGATATTTTTATATTCATTTCATTATTCATAAGAATCAGTCTTTTCATATTAATTTTTAAAATTTATGATTTTTTAATAATATATTCCTAGAATTTTAAATTTGACTATATAATAGAGGTTTAAGTGTATCATGAGCTTTTGAATTTTTGAAAAAAAATAACGAGCTCATGAATTTTTTTGCACCCAATTAAACTTTTATACTACAAAATTTCATCAATTCATCAACGTTGACTGTTAAATCTAACAACTTTTTGATCAATTAGTTGAACGTGTCATGTTACAGTGTCGTCATTTAACATTTCAAGATTTTTTTTTTATTTTAAAAAATTTAAAAGTTATTAAAAAACTTAATAGAAATAGTTTTCTAACAAATCTATAAATGTCACAAGACATAACTATAATGTTAGGTTACAATAATATCTCTAAAAATATAAAATAATGGATAAAATTGATCAAAGTACTTAATTGATTTAATTTATTAATTTAAGAGTTTAATTAAGTAAAAATAATTTATAGTATAATTAGTCAAACACTTTTATTATTTTTTTAAAATCAGAACCCAACACTTATTATTTAGTACAAGTCATATAGGATAAATACAAATATGGTGTGGAAAGGCATATTAATAACGCATTTTTGTTGTGTTTCTAATTTGACGCGAAATCGTTGTTAGAGCAGTTTCTGCATTCAGGCGGGCGGTTCTTAGCAGTGGGTCCCACTCTCCCTCTCTGCAAATACAAACTCTAAAAGAAGAAAAAGAAAAGAGGTGACGATTCTCTTCTCCCCAATCCATATCGCTCGCGTCAATACCACTACCTTGTTGGTTATGCACGCGTGGTTATCACGAACGTGGACGTGGAGATCACGAGCACCTTTCGAGAGTGAGGGTAGGAAAACGTTTAAAAAGGGTGCAGGGATTGTTGGGCCCTCACGAAAGTAGAGTGCGACCGTGGGGGAAAAGTCAACCGAGAGATTTTGGTTCAAAATGAGGATGCGTAGGACCCACACTTTAATTATTAATGAATAGTGATTGTAAGATTTAAGGGTTTATGTTTGGAGTTTAAGGGTAAATGTCTCAAGTGAAGTATTTGGGGGTAATGAGATTAGTTTAGGGATTAGAGGTTGAGATTAGGAGATTGGGCTTCCATTTTAATTACTAGTGAATAGTGCTTCTAAGAGTTATGGGTTATAGTTTAGGGATTAGGGGTAAATCTATCATGTGGGGTGTTTGAGGGTAATGGGATTGGTTTAGGATTAGGGGTTAAGATTATAGGATTGGGCTTCCATTTTAATTATTAGTGAATAGTGCTTTTAAGATTTAGGGGTTCTAGTTTAGGGATTAGGGGTAAATGTGTCATGTAGAGTGTTTGAGGTATAGGATTAGTTTAGAGATTAAGTGTTGAGATTACGAGATTAGGCTTCCACTTTAATTATTAGTGAATAGTGATTCTAAGATGTAGGAGTCATAGTTTAGGGATTATGTGGTGTAATCACTCATTTTGTCCGGGATAGACCCGTTTTATTTTTGTTCTTTACAATAACGGGCTTATATATATATATATACATATATATGTTACTACATTCTAAATAATGTTATGGGCTTTGCTTATCTTGAACCATTTTATACTATAAGGATGTATATGATTTCATTAAAAATTTCAACAACAATTAAAATGCTACTATTGGTACTTGTTAATACATCTAAGTGTCATCTTTTAATATCTAAATTTCCATTATGTTTTATTATTTGTTGTATTATTTCTATCGGTTTATCCTATCGTTGTTACTACATAGCTTCATTGGTGATTCATTTTCATATTTGAATCAAATATATCAAAGAATACTAAGAATTATGAAATAAATGAAACCGATTTCTTATATATATATATATATATCAACCCATATAATTATAAATCTAAATAAAGCCAAGTTTTAATTTCAGTCCATTTACATTAAGCCCATAAATTAAAAAAAGAATATTACATACTTAGCCCATTTTGGGCCCAATGAAGCCAAAACCTCTATCACCCTGATCTGGTAACATCTGAAAACCCTAATTCCTCATTGCATTTTTGCGCAGCCCATTCCCTGCTTTCAGATCTGGTAAGATCTGACGGTCCAAGATGAAGTAGGAGGGGCTCTTCATACCATCACGTGCCGCAAGCGAGGCTCATCATTCCTCATTCGCGTGTGCAATTCAACCGCTCGACCCTTCCAATTCCCGTGACCATTTGCATTCTGGCCACACCAGCGCCACCTCAACGCCACGACAGTTGTTGCACTCCACGACGACTGCCACGTTGGTAGATAGCTGATCCCCTTTCCACAACCGCTCGGCCACGGTAGCATATGCAACAAAAATGACAAGATTATCAGAAAAATGAAAGACAGAAAACAACGTAAATGTCAGAGGGTAATGGAATCAGGGAACAAGTCGGTAATGCAGAGGATGCACCATTTTATTCAAAAAATCAGAACTAATAGGGAATTTTCGCATGTAATTTCAATTCAAAAATTCCATGTAATTCGAGGTATATGAAGACAATGCCCTAAATCAATTGTAGAGATAGACTGGAATATCAGAACGAAAGCAAAACGACAAGCATTTATTCTGGATTTTCGTTCAATAGAAGGCAGAGAAGCAACCTCAAGCTTTTGAGGTATAACCACTCTTACTCATTTGCAATATACGCATAGCAAAAATCCAGTTAGGGTTTTGTGTTTACCTCTTTAGTGGCCCATCTTCTTCTTCATCGTTTCGTCTCCCGCCTGTTGATAAGCCTTGAATGGTGAAACGAAATGGAGACAGCCTCGGAAGGGGCCTCTAACCCCGGTGAGTTTTAAAAGGGAAAGGGGTTCTTTTAGTTCTGTTTTTGGGGTTTTTCAAAAGAAAGGTTCAGATTTTGAGAGAAATAGGCTGGATCTGTGTTTTAGGGTAAAATTGGGGGGGGGTTGGTGATTTTTGGAGTTTGTCGGCCCCCATCGAACGGCGGCCGACGCTGCGGAGGAGCCATCAGAAAAAACTGGGTTATACGGCCGGATTCTGGGCAGGGCAGTGGCGCTGATGAACACCATGGCGGTGTTCATCCCCTGCCCAGAGAGAGATTTCGGAGGATTTAGGGGTTATAACATTTTTTTTCTAATTTTAGTAAGAAAACGATTAATATATACTGGTTTAACCTATTCACCCTTTAAGGAGCTCCACGTTTTTAAACTCCTTCCATGGTCCCTGGACGTTTTTTTGCGTCTTTTAATTTGGTCACCGTTTTAAGTAGAGTTCTTATTTTCTTTTAATTTGTCATTTAATTTTGTTTTTATTCAATTGAGTCCCATTTCCAGTTTAATTTGTTTTTAGCATTAATTTTGTGGTTGATTAGCTTAAAATGTGTTAATATGTTTGGGTATCAATTATTTGAATGCTAGAGAACATAAGTTGTCTTTTTGGGGCCTTGTTGGTTTGTAGTAGTCTTAGACTTTTGGGTTTTAGGCCCATTTCGATTTGGTGTTGAACCTTAGTTATCCTGGTTAGCTTGCTTCGGGGCTAGGATTAGGTGCTTTTGGGCTTTAGTGTAGGCTTAGGTTATAAATAGTTTAAATGGATTTTAGGTCCAATTTAAGTTAAGCTTAGGGCTTTAAGCTTTAGGCTTCTTTTTAGGCTTAGTTTTTTTTTTTGTAATTTTAGGCCTTGTCTTGTGGACTTTTGGTCAGGTTTAGTAGAGGCTCTTTGGGCCTTAGACTTTAGGTCTAGGTGTTGTAGTTCGGTGCTCATGTTTGTTGGGCCTAGTTACTAGCTTCGGGCTTATATTAGATTTAGATTAGTTTAATTAATTTAAATCATGTGCTCGTCTCATAGGGGCATGATTTCGAATTAATTAAATTAATTGTGGGGCTCGTGTCTTTAGGGTTAATCAATCTAGGGTTAAATACTATACCCACCTAGATTAATTAGATCACTAAATGGTTTCTCTCATAATTTGGGCCTTTTAGGTTAGGTCTTGGGTTGGGCCTTGTGTGCTTTTCTTTTATGCCTTTGTTTTCCATCCCATATTTGTCATTCATGCGACTATAACCATTTTGATCGCACGTTAATTAATTTGAATCATAAAAGGGAAGGCAACCATTAGTTCCGATATTTGTGTCGTAACAGTTTGAGCTTAAGGGATGTTGACCTAAATATTTGAATTAATCCTTACAGACTCAAGGTAAAATTAAAACTGGATGAAGTCATTATATCATTCTTTAACTGCTTGCACCATGCATAAAGGTGACATGCGGGATTCGAACCATAAATTAACACGACAGTCAGGCTTATTTGATGTCGGTTTAATCTATGGTCCGATGTATCATCAACCTTATTAATTAAATGTCTAATTAATTTAAACCAACCAAATTGATAAAGCCCGTTCAATCAAGGTTAATTTTTAATTAAGGTCACCGAATTAAATTCCTTTCAAATTTCATCAATTTCCTTCGATTAAAAGCAACAAATATTTTGGTACCGATTTCTGGGTGTGATGGAGGTGTTAATCCTTCCCCACACGTAACCAACTCCTGAACCCTTTCAAATTAAATCTCTGGTTTTGTGGTGTCTGGCTTACCTTATCCAAGTAGCCGGTGGCGACTCCAAGTTTTATCGGTTTTCCAAAGAAAAAGAATTTTCAAAAGAAATCCCTTTAAACCAAGATTACAAAGAAATGGTTTTTGGGATAACCCGTAGCGCCAACCTATAATTTTTCAAAGGGTTTTTCAAAAAATCTGTCATGACATGGGGTAAATGTGTCAAGTGGAGTGTCTGAGGGTAATGGGGTTAGTTTTGTTGGAGTATGCCCAAAGACCAATTATGAGATGGTTGTAAAAGACATACTTATTTTTATCTTGTTTATTAACAATAAGCCATTATTATTATTTCAGTCTTATTCTGCGTATCTATAAATAAATTAAATTATAATAAAGTCCTTAGAATAATGTAGTTATTCTTGAATGTCCTTAGTCGAGAATTATTGTGGGCTTGGACAACAATAATGTATTAAGACTAATATCTAGTTGATTGATGACAAAGTGTTGTCATTGACATAGAGATGTCAAAATCAATCATAAGTATGTGATAGGGAACGACATGCTGGACTAACCCGCTATGAGCATGTTTCTTGGATTATTATGTGACAGTTACAACATTGCTCATGGTGATAACTACATGTATGATCCTCAGACTTGAGATCATCATTATTTCAACATCGTGAGTGACATATTTTGATACGGCCAAACGCGTGTCGTAACTGACTCACTATAAAAACTGATATTGGATATGCTACAATCCATGTAGCGAAATATGGTTGATCAAGATAGGATTTGTCCCTCCTACATAATAGGAGTAATATCATAGGCCACTTGATTGAGTGAGACTATAAAATGCATGGCCATGCTTAAATAAATTGATATGGGATATCATAATTATTCATTTATAATAGTCTACTCAAGATATCAAAAAACATTAGATGGACTATACAAGTGTGACTAATCCATGACTTGTGTCCGATCTAGATATGAGGACAAAAGGATGAAATACATAAAAGAAGTTAATCACGAAAAAAGGTTAAATCGAACCATGATTTTATGTAACTTAGGTAGCAATGATGTATTGCTACTATGATTGAAACGAACAAATATCGACTAGATAGCATGTGTATAAACTTGTTGTACACATAATTAGTGAGAAACCGAAATTGTTATAATTATTGTAATTATGGATAATTTCCTTTTTATATATATGTTAATATTTAATAAGTTATTGTAATTATCAAATACTAGTAAATATATATATATATATATAAAAGAAACCTAATTAAAGTAGAATCATATTCTATATATTTAATTATATTCGGTTAAATATATTATATATTTAAAGAATTCGAATTTAATTAGAGTTAGGTTTTTAATGCTATATAAAGACATAAGGTCTAGCAACCAACATATGTTTTTCGAAAATCCTCTCTAACAGTTAGAGAAGAGAAAAATTGTTCGTTTTATTCGAGTGGACTGCGTAGAGGTCGGAACGCTGCTGTGACAACTCGGATTTGATTTGGATTCTCCTATACTCGCTACGGAATTCCAGATTACTTGAGGTAATGTTTTTATCATTTATCACCCCGAATTCGTCCCTTGTACATGGATCACTGGCGGATTACGCCGGATAATTTTTTCGCTGGGCCATGGGGTGTATCGGTGTGTCCTAACAAGTTTAGGGGTATAAACAATACATGTTTCATGTTGAGTGTTTAAAATTGGAGTTATGAGATTAGTTTAGGGATTCGGGGATTATGCTTGTACTTTAATTACGTGTCAAGTTTAGTGTTTGGGGTTATAGGATTAGTTTAGGGTTTTGAGTTTATTTTGTTCATATTAGTCCCTAATTTTAACCGAATTGACCCTAATTTATTTCAAAATTTTCTAATCTAGTCCAATATTTTAAATATGATGATATTTTTGTTCATTATAGTCCATAAAACTTTATTTTTAACCAAAATTGACTCATATATATTTCTATTTTTGGTAATTTAGTCAAATAATATTTTTGTTTATTCTAGTGCCGACAATTTAATTTTTAGTCAAAATTATCCCGTATTTATTTATATTTTTGGCAATTTAGGCCAATTTATTCTAGTCTCTAAAATTTAATTTTTAGTCCAAATTCACCCCTATTTTTATAATTTAATCTAAAATTAAAAAAATCACCCAATTTTTAGGGATTTGTTCCACCCAAATCCCAAAGAGTCAAGAACCCAAAACCCAATCTAACAATCAATCCCAATTCTCATCCATAAATCATAATCTATATTTCAATTTCAAAATATATTCACTTAACAAATTGAGGGAAAAATCCTGCACATTTTTAGGGGTTAATTGAACTTTAGGTCATTACTAATTTATGAGCTTTACATTTTGGTCTTTTTTAATTCTTTAGTTTTAGTTTGATTCAATTTAATCCCAATTTTAGTTTAGTTTCCTCAGACCTTTAGGTTTAGGTTCTTTTTTTTAATTAGATCCCCTTCATAAAATTATTTATTAATTAAACCTTTTAAAGGCCCTAATTATTTTGGCTCGAAAAAAATTTTAGGGATTCCAAATTGACCCCTATTCATTTTTTAACTTAGTCCAATGTTTTTAATTTGATGATATTTTTATTCATGTTAGTCCCTAAAACTTTATTTTTCACCGAAATTGACCTTTATTAATTTCTAATTTTTGTAATTTACTCCAATATTTTAGATATGAATCATATGATAATATTTTTGTTCATTCTAGTGCCTAATGTTTATTTTTAATGTGATTTGTGTTCATGAAAGCCGAAAGGCGTTAAATAATTCAGTCGAAAATGACCCTACCCAAAGTCTATCGACTATTTGTACCAAACTCAAACTTAATATGAATTCGAAACCCGAATTAACCCGACCTGAAATGAAACTGACCTAAAGTTCATCCGAGTCTAAACTAACCCGTCAATTATCTGATTTGGACCAGTACCATTTTGACCCGACTTGAAATTAACCCGACCCGAAATGAATCCTGTCGTGACTGCTTTTTTTGCGATCGGAAAATAAATGGTGTAAGAAAATTGCTCAGTGATCGATTCCTTTGAAAATCAGGATTTTTGTTCATTTGAATTCACTTAATCCTGAAATTAGGTTTTTTTCACATTAAAACCTTTATTTAATTTAGAAAATAATTTGGAGTCGCCACCGGTCACTTTGGTAGACCAGACACCATAAAAAACAACCAGAGATTCATTTTAGAAGATTTGGGTTCGGGAGTCGATTACGTGTGGGGAAGGATTAGCACCCCACAAACGCCCGTTATCGGTACCTTTTTAATTCCAAGTGGCATTTTGGCATTTTTGAGTAATAAAATGAATTTAATTTGATCATTAATTGCTAATTGAATTTCTTTCTGAATGAGGATATCCTTTTGCAAGAAAATACATTTTTAAACGAATATGAGTTTTTGAAGTGTCCAGTTGCATTAGGAAACTTCGATTCATACTCAAAACATATATCTCAACACAAAAGGTTTAAATGCATGACAAATTATTTTGTGGTCAATTTTAAGTAAAAACCTAATTAAAGCTTCAGTTCGTTAATTAATTGGAATCCTATGAATATCATAATTTTTGGGCTCGTGTGATAACACCCAAATGATTGGGCACTACCCTTTTTAAGCCCAAAAATAACAATATTCTTACTATTAATGATACTAATTACTTAATCCTAATTTGAATTTTATTAAACTAATTATCCAATTATATGTAATAACCATATTCTAGGTTTTGAATGAAATATTAAATATTTCACTACAACACCCCCTTTGAATAACATCACAATACAACGTGATACTAATCAACTTAGGGCATTAAAGTAATCATTTAATATTCATTCATTTTCTACAATGATCTTTCTTTTCAATTTCAATTCATTCAAATTAGAGAACCTAATTCTAGGGTTCTAATTATGCTAAGAGTATTTAAGGTTATCCAAACAAATATACTACATGGCTATTTAAAATCATGCATCATACGAACAATTAAATAAATTAAAATAAAAGCTATTAAAATAAGGAAATTAAACTGCCCAGGACCAAATTGAATTAAATTGGAAATTTAAAGGCTGAATTACAAGGCATTGGGTGACTAAAATGTAAAACGAGACAAACTAAATAGCTCAAATCCAATTATATCAAAATCTGGATCCAGACCGGTCTAAAAGAAACCGAACTGACTGGTATAACTCCTAAACGGTGCAAACCGACCTTCGGACCTTTAGTCGAGTCACAACCCCATATCTAAACCAGCATGGTGAGGCGCAGATCTTTTTGACCCGGCACCAAAACGGTGTCGTGTTGACTCATCCTTAAAAGGATCGAAACCGGGCCAACTCAGCCATTTCGATAACTTATCTCTCTCATCTCATTCTTCTCTCTCGCTAAACTCTCTCAATTTGAACAAAACCCCCCTAGAAAAACCATGAATTTTCGATCAAAACCCCTTTGTTCTTCATTCTTTCCTTCATTTGATCCACAGAAACACAAAAACACCTCCTTATTCATGTTTTCCCAAGATCAAACCCACTATTTCCTTAAGAACTCAACCCTAGTTCTTCCAACTATTATAACTTTGATCATCAGCCACCATCAAACCCTAACCCAACCTATTCCTCGGCCGCCAAAGGTGACGCTGACCACTAGCCATCGTCTTCGGTCATCCCTTCCGATAAACCTTATCTTTTCAGCCACTGTCTGGCCTAACCCTGATCATCCCTAACCTATCTCCGGTGACCAGTCGCCGACGCAAGGTGATTTTTGACCACTGTCCTCTGCCACCGGAAAATCACAAAATCTATTTTCTCCTTTTTTGAGCCTAAACCATAATCTAACCCCAGATTCATCAGAATCGGCCCCTTCTCCCATTCCTAAACTATCTACCCAAAACCAGAGGCCTTCCTCTATCATTTTCGACTCCACCTTGAAACCTAACTCTTTTCTGTCTTCAACCTCAAGTTCAGCGACGCACACAACGACATAAATTTTAGATAAGTAATCAGAACCTTCTTTTAATTTTTGATTTCATTTCCATTTTAGTTCTAGGTTTTTTTAGCTTTCGACTTTAGATTTAGGATTTATCTAGGTTTAGAACGCTGATAAGGAGTTATGTCTTTGCTGGGCGAATTCTTCTCATTAGGAGTTCTGTCTTTGCTAAGCGAATTCTTCTCATTAGGAGCTCTATCTTTGCTAGGCGAACTCTTTACATTAGGAGTTCTGTCTTTGCTGGGCGAACTCTTCACATTAAGAGTTTTGTCTTTGCTGGGTGAACTCTTCACATTAGGAGTTCTATCTTTGCTGGGCGAACTCTTCACATTAGGAGTTATGTCTTTGCTGAGCGAACTCTTCACATTAGGAGCTCTATCTTCGTTAGGCGAACTCTTCACATTAGGAGATCTATCTTTGCTGGGCGAACTCTTCACATTAGGAGCTTTATCTTCGTTAGGCGAACTCTTCACATTAGGAGTTTTGCCTTTACTGGGCGAACTCTTCACATTAGGAGTTCTGTCTTTGCTGGGCGAACTCTTCACATTAGGAGCTCTATCTTCGTTTCTTGTCAAGACAAACTAAAATGCATGTTTGAGGGTTATTATGGTCTTAGTTTCTATATGATGCATGAATTATATCTCATTGAGATCAATCAATCAGCTGTCAGTCCCTGGTGTCGCAACCCTTTTTTAGGAAGGTTTTGACGTTTTGGAAAACTTTATAAAATCACGGAGTCGCCACCAATCTTTTTTTAAAGTGTGATTGGATCACTTTTTAAGACAAGGGTATTTTGACAAAACGTTTTATTTATCAAAATTACATTTTGGTCCACGAAAATAAGAGAAACAGGTTTGGGGGTCGATTACGTGTGGGGAAGTATTAACACCCCCACAACGCCCAACAATTGGTACCTAATTGATTTCAAAAAGCATTTTTAAAACTGGAATTTGCAAGTTCACAAAATTTCAATTTATTTGTCCGCAAAGTGAATGTAAATCTATTTCAACGGCCTTATCGCCCAGGAAATAAACTTTAATCACCGCCAACACTTCTGGCGCTAACCCGTCATTCCCGTTTTATAAGACACCGCATTAATTAAGTTTTTATTTTTTTTAACAAATAAACAAGGAAATTAGATGAGTTAAAGTTTCTTAATTAAATTTTGATCAGTGGTTAACACCTAAAGAAACATCTACATTCATTTTAACTATTATAGTTATACTATAATTAAGTGTGTTTTATTGAAGATGAAGAATGTTTTACAACATACATGTCACTATTCTAGGTTTTAAGTCCCTAATCCTAAGGTTTAATATACATACATAAAGGCAAATAAGAAATAATTAAATAATTAATTAACTAAGTAAGTAATTACTTAAAATTAAATAAAGAAATAGGATTTTTATATTTTTTTAAAAAAAGAAAATATGAATTAGGGACTAAACTGAAAGAAAATAAAATGTGAAGGTTAATTTGAAAACAAAATTTAAAATAGGTGCCGAATTGAAAGGAAAAAGGATGAAATTGAAACAATTGAAAACTGAAGAGCTGCGACGTGAGATTCGGGAAAAAAAGGCACGGGTTATACTCGGGTTCGGGTCGGGTCAAACAGGTTAGTATAAATAATCGAAATTATAAACAGATTTCATTTTCTTTCTTTATTTCCAAAAGGATCAAAACAAGTTTCATTATAATTCTCTAATGTGTTCTTCGTGTTCTTCATTCACGAAGAACATCCGTCGTGCCGACTGCCTTCCACTGGCACTGGCCGCCGTTGTCGACAGCGAAATTCCCAAATTTCGACCAATATTTCCAGATTCTGGCGACCTCAAAATCACGTTTTTCCACCGGATTTTACATCAAAACCAAGTTTCTCGGCGTTTCAAACAAAAACAAGGTAAAACAACTACTTTTCTTTATTTATTTCAAAACAGAAAGTAAATAGATAGAACAAAAATTACCAGAATTTGATTCTCTTTATTGCTTCTAAACACTGATTACAAACTGCTTGCTCCTACAATTTCTGAATGCTACTATGTTTACTGTGTTTTCTATCCAAAATGTTGTGTGTTGTTACATGAATTACAAAATGGTTTATATAGTTACAGAATTGCTTGAATTTTAATCCCGAATCCCTAATATCTTCCCCTATGATTGCTTGAATTTTGCCATGGCACCGATTTGGGGATTCTGGTCTTTTTCTTTGGTTCTAAATTACCTTTTGCATATCCAGTTGTAGCTTGATTCTCGCTAGGGCTTCGAATTAGGGATTATCCCTTCCTGTTTTGCTTCTGATTTTTCCAGCTAGGGCTTTGAATTAGGGATTTAAATCCCTATTGATTTCATCTTGAATTTTTTTGCCCCAGTTTAGGGATTTAACCTTTTTTTCTTCTATTTGTATGTTTCTGATGACTCGAACGACGCCGACGAGGATCAATTGGAGCGAGTGAAGCGTCATAGAAGATGAAGTGATCGGCCGAAGCTGAAACGTCGTGCGCGTGGCTGCCACATGTGAGTGGTGATCCGCGTGATATATCTCGAAGCGATCTGGGCCATTAGATAGCATCCTGATCGAACGACTATGTTGAGTGTGGTGTTATACCGTTCCTTAGCTGGCGCGATCTGTGCCGTTAGATCTGCCTCTTGATCCAACGGTCATGCTTCAGCTGCATAAGATGATAAAGATGGCATTAGGGAATTTAGTTTTGTTGGGCCGATCGGTCCTTGCTATGTATAACAATAATGGGCATGTTATTTAATTAATAGACTCTATTTAGTGTTTTAAATCTAATGAATTTTTTATTTGAATGGGCTATCTATTTTATTTTTTGGTTTTGATAACTTATTATATTAACTACTAACTAGGATACTACAAATATATAACCTATGTTAATTCTAACTATCATACTAACATATGACAACTATACTAATTATAATACACCAACCTATTATACGTCACCTAAATAATTCTAACACTAACATTAATATATACAACTAAATTATCAATACTATACCTAACTACATTATTAGTCACTTTAATATTTACAACTATAATGTTATCAATATTATATAACTACAATACACTAATACGGAATTAACATAACAACTAAAACAAAGGTGAAAATCTAGTGACAACAGCTGCCCCTCTTTGGTCATTCCGGTGGAACAAGAATAGAGCAAAGAAAAGAAGACACTGATTTTCACTGATTACCAAATCGTTTGTGCCTGAGAAGATAGACGGGTTCTATTCTCCTTGTGCTCGAATAGATGAGCAGGTTCTATTCTCCTCATGCTCGAATAGATAAGCAGTTTTCATTCTCCAAATGCTTGAACGGATAGGCGGGTTATATTATTCTCATGCTCGAATAGATAAGCATGCTACATTCTCCAAATGCTCGAACAGATAGGCGGGTTCTATTCTCCTCATGCTCGAATAGATAAGCAGGCTCTATTCTTCTCATACCTGAATAGATAGGTGGGTTCTATTCTCCCCATGCCTGAATAGATAGGCAAATTCTATTCTCCTCATGCCCGAATAGATAGGAGGGTTCTATTCTCTTCATGCCCGAATAGATAGAAGAATTCTATTCTCTTTATGCCCGAATAGATAGGCGAATTCTATTCTCATCTTGCTCGAATAGATAAGCATGCTCCATTCTCCAAATGTCCGAACGGATAGGCGGGTTCTATTCTCCTCATGCCCGAATAGATAGGCGGGTTATATTCTCCTTATGCTTGAATAGATAAGCAGGTTCTATTCTCCTCATGCTAGAATAGATAAGCAGTTTCCATTCTCCAAATGCCTGAACGGGTAGGCGGGTTCTATTCTCCTCATGCTTGAATAGATAAGCAGGCTCTATTCTCCAAATGCCCGAACAGATAGGCAAGTTCTATAATCTGTCAAAAAAAAGGCAAATGATCCAAATAATATGCATATGCCCCTAGGGATACCTAGTCATGAATGCATGTCTTATTTCTTTTGCTCTTTTTCTTAACGTTTTTCTTAATTAACACAGAAGAAAATTGTGAAGCTCTAAGAAACTCGGATTATATCATCTCAAACATTTTCTCAACTCTGGCAACTGATGGTGTGTCTGCTTTGGCCCATCCCATCAGAAGAGACAGTTTGGCTTCACCAATTCCATCGTTCATTCATTGGAAAATAATCTTCACCGTTGTCTACTTTTAACCCCTTCAGCAGCCATGCCATATCATGGATTCATATTACTTTAGAGAATACATTCATCATTTCCTGCAACTTCTGCCTTGATTTTTCAAACATGGAAGTTCTTTGTTGCTAGAACACCTAAGAGCGAAACTTCGTGGGGATATGGGAAATGCATCGGTTTGCCATAATGCATGGGAAATCGTCTGAAAATTGCAACTGTATGCTTTGATGGTAGACTAAATAATCATAAATAGTCATCTCCGTCACTTTTGTCTTACCATTCTCATTCTCAGCACTTCCTAGCTTCATATGATCTTTGCATATTTGCTCGCTCAATCCAGTTATCTTGTACTCTCGATTGGAAGTACTGACTTCATCCTTATATTCTTCAACACTCTATTATCATTGTAGTTGATACATCGATATTCAGTGACAAACTTCCTAGAATATTGATGCTCTTCCAATATCTCATAGCCTTAGTTATTTCCTCCAATGTCTGTAAAATTGTTATCATTTTTGTAGAAAACAAAATATCTCATGTAAGCATCTCTATTTTGCAACATGCTTCCTCAAAGCAATGTCAAAGCATCTCTTGAGGTTTTTTCTGCAGAGGTTTGTAGCAAAACCTATTTCCATCTTGAATTTCCTTATAAGTTTTGCTGCTCTTTATGCCCTAAGCTCTAAATTTAACCATTGAATACCTCATAGTTCCAATACCCTTCTAGACAAATTTCAAAGTAATGCTCAAAAATCTTATATATATTTCAAGTGATGTCAAATTTTAATTCTCATTTCAATGCAAGATGCTTTATGGAAAGATGTCAAAGAAGGAAAGAAAAGGTCTAGCAAAATTTTATTGGTATTGTGGCAAACACAAAAATAAAATTACAAGGAAAGGAATAGGTATTCAGATATCAGAAACCAAAAAATCCTCCTGTCGTGACTTCATAAGATGCCTTGAACGTCCACTATGATGAGCTGACCCTGGAAATAGTGACTATGTGGAAAGATGTGAAGCTTCACAGTACCAAACTCCAAGATTGATTTGTGGAAGAATTATTTTTGCAAATTATCTGAGTGGCCCTTTTACGGGTTTTCAACTCAGATCCTCATTTGATTTCAAAACGCCATTTGCGGATTTTCATTTTGAACTCCCCATTTTCTTTTCCTTTCTCTTTTCTTTTTCTTTTTTCTTTTTCTTTTTTTCTTCTTTTTTTTTCTTTTTTCTTCAAACATAATACTTCTTTATCGAATCTGAATTTATCGGGTTTTGGAGTTCGTCTCCATCTATTTCATTTTAGCTAAAATTAACGCTCCCCTGAGAAAACCTTTGTCACAATGTAAGGTCCTTCCCAATTCGGTGCCCATTTTCCTCGAGCATCGCTTTGGATTGGCAGCTTCTTCCTCAACACCATATCTCCCTCTTGGAATTCTCTTGGGTGAACTTTCTTCTCATAAGACCTTATCATCATTCTCTGATACATTTGCCCATAGCACAGTGCTTTCAGTCTTTTTTCTTCAATTAAGTTCAGCTGATCGTATCTTGCTTGAACCCATTCTGCTTCTTCCAACTTTGCTTCCATTAAGACACGGAGCGATGGTATTTCAACCTCAATGGGTAGCACAGCTTCCATTCCATATACCAATGAGAAAGATGTTGCCCCAGTGGAAGTTCTTACTGCAATTCATTAAGCGTATAAGGCAAACGACAGCTTCTCATGCCAATCTTTATAGGTATCAGTCATTTTTGCAATTATCTTCTTAATGTTCTTATTCGCAGCCTCTACTGCCCCATTCATCTTCGGGCGATATACCACAAAATTATGATGTTTGACATTGAACTGCACACAGACTCCACTTATCATCCTATTGTTCAAATTTGAAGCATTGTCGGTGATGATACTTTCAGGCAAGCTATATCGACAAATGATTTCCTTTTTCAAAAACTTACAAACCGTGGATCTGGTGACATTTTTATATGAGGTTGCTTCTACCCACTTTGTGAAATAATCAATGGCTACCAAGATAAAACGATGTCCATTTGATGCCTTAGGGTGAATCTGACCGATGACATCAATGCCCCACATAGAAAATGGCCAAGAGGCTGTCATAACATGGAGAGGTTGAGGTGGTGTATGAACCTTGTCAGCATAAATTTAACACTTGTGGCATTTTTGAGAATAATTGATGCAATCACCTTCCATGGTTGACCAATAATATCCCAAGCGCATGATCCTTCTAGCCATGGTGAAACCACTAGGATGGGTTCCGTAAACTCCTTCATGAACTTCTTCTACAATTAATTGTGCCTCTTTTGCCCCCATGTATCTTATAAGCATTTGATCACGACTTCTCTTGTATAAAATCTCTCCATCAAGGACGTACCCTGATGCCATCTTCTTAATCATTTTCCTTTCATTCTCTGTAGCTTGAGGTGGGTATTGCTGGAATTTTACATATTTTAAGATGTCATGATACCATGGCAATCCATCCACTTCTTCTTCCATATCATAACAATGAGCCGGAGAGTCAAGCATATATAACCTGATGGGCATCGTCTCAGAACCTCCATTTACCCTAAACATGGCGGCTAATGTGGCTAAAGCATCAGCTATTTGGTTGTCTTCTCTGGGGAGATATTTGAAAGTAATCTCATCAAATTCCTTGGTCAATTCAAGGACCAACTTGTGATATCCCAACAAATTTGCATCTTTTATCTCCTATTCACCACGTATCTGATAAATGACTAATGTCAAGTCCCTGAAAACTCTTAAAGTATGAATTTTTCTTCTTATAGCTTTTCTTAGTCCCATTATACAAGCCTCGTACTCCGCTATGTTATTAGTGCAAAAGAACTTCAAACGACTGGTAAAAGGGTAATAATTTCCTTCTGGCAAAACCAAAACTACCCCTATACCTCTTCCTAATGCATTTGCTGCACCATCAAAGTTCATAACACAAGATTCTATTGAAGCTTCATCATCCTTAGTGATACACATCAAGTCTTCATCAGGAAAATTAAAGTTTAATGCTTCATAGTCATCATGCGCGACTTGCCAAAAAGTCTGCTATGTCACTCCCTTTTTCGCTTTTTGGCTCACATACTGGATATCAAATTCTGATAATAACATTTGCCAACGCACTAACCTTCCTAATAAGGCTGGAGCTTCCATCATGAACTTCAGTGGATCCAACTTTGAGATTAGCCATGTAACGTGATAAAGCATGTATTGTCTTAGACTTTTAGCTGCCCAAACCAGAGCACAACATAGCTTTTCAATTGACGAATATCTGGTTTAACAATCAGTGAACTTCTTGCTCAAGTAATATATCGCCTTTCCTTTTCTTCCAGCATCGTCATGTTGCCCTAACATACAACCCATGAAATTTTCATAGACCGTTAGGTACAAGATCAGTGGTCTCCCTGAAACAGGTGGTACTAAAACTGGAGGATTGCTCAGCTATTCTTTGATCTTTTCCAAAGCCATTTGACATTCCTCATCCCAAGTCCCTAGATTATTCTTCCTGGGTAGCCTAAACATTGGATCACACTTATCAGTTAGCTGAGAAATGAAGCGTGTGATGTAATTTAATCGTCCTAGGAAACCTCGCACTTTCTTTTGTGTCTGAGGTGGGGGAAGTTCCTGTATAGCTTTTATTTTATCAGGATCGATCTTAATTCCTCTTTTTCTTACAACAAAACCCAATAACTTGCCAGGTGTAACCCCAAATGTGCACTTAGTCGGGTTGAGCTTCAACTGGAACTTTTTCAGTCTTAGAAAGAGCTTTTCTAAATTGACCAAATGTTCTTCCTCAGATCGAGATTTGGCGATCATATCATCAACGTATACCTCTATTTCTCTATGCATCAAATCATGGAAAAGGGTAACCATGGCCCTTTGATAGGTTGCCCCTGCATTCTTAAGTCCAAAGGGCATCACTTTATAGCAAAACGTTCCCCATAGCGTCACAAAAATTATCTTTTCCATGTCCTTTGGGCACATCTTGATCTGGTTATACCCAGAGAAACCATCTATGAAAGAGAAGAGTGAATGGCCTACCGTGTTGTCGGCTAAAGTGTCAATATGTGGGAGCGAGAAATTATCTTTAGGGCTTGCCTTATTGAGATCCCTATAGTCAACACACATTCGTATTTTTCCATCATTCTTCGATACTAGGACAATGTTCGCCACCCATTCCGGATACTTTGCTAACTCGAGGAATCCTGCATCATATTGCTTCTTTACCTCATCACTGATCTTGAAGAGTGTTTCAACCTTCATCCTTCTAAGCTTTTGTTTTACCGGTTCATATCCTTCTTTTATAGGGAGCCTATGCATGATAATGTCAGTGTCCAGACCGGGCATATCTTGATACGACCATGCAAAGATATCTTTAAATTCTTTCAAGAGCCTGATCAAACTTTGTCTAGTTTTGGCCGTAATGGTAGTACCAATCTTCACCTCTCACTTTTCTTCTTTAGTTTCGAGGTTTAATGTTTCTAATTCCTCTTTATGTGGTAGAATCTATTTTTTCTCTCCTTCTACCATTCTGAGCATATCACTGGGTACATCATATTCTTCCTCATCAACAATATTTCCAACTTCTTCCAAGCACAGAGGCAATTCAAAGTCAACCTTGAAGGATTCAGTTATGCTAATGATATCTGAAGACCTGAAAAGGGAATAGGCAAAAGATCTATACAAAGGGAAGAAACAAAATGAATGAAATGTCTTTTATGCTTTTGACTTTATGGTTTTATGGTTTAGGTTTATTTATGGAAAGAAAGTTTGCCACACAAGATTTAAAGAAATGCATCTTTTATTGAATTCAAATTAAATGTTTGACATAGGCCCTTTACATAAGATCCCCTATTGTCTCCGGGCCTGGAGCAAAAAGGTTGGTTTTGAGAATTACTCTGAACATGTCTTAAAGACTACAAGAATTTCTTCAGTAGTCCAATTGTCAAGCTCAGAGCAAGGGCTACTGGCTCACTTCCTCCTCTTCAGTCACAGCTGTAACACCCCATCCCCGGGTTAGCTGTAACCCGGTTTTGGAGCGTTAGCAAAGCGAAAACAAAGCAATAGATAGGTTACTTGTCGAACAAGTAACCTCGGAATTACTTGACTTGATGCACAAGTAACCTCAAACCAAACTTTTCAAAACATACTATACATTCAAACAAATCACATTAAACAAAAACTAACATACATAGCATACTAATTTAGGTACCATTTTGTTTCATTTCATGCTTATAACCTAAGTTACTAATATTATGTTACGAATCCATCCAATTCACATGCATCATTCAAACAACAAACTCATGTGTGGCATACTTCACCTTAAGTTACTATTAAACATGGTACAACTTTCATCCTTATTTCAATTCTATGCACCTTATTCGAATAACCCTAGGTGATCACTAAACATGCTTAAACATCTTCATACATCCATTCGAACAACATGGAAGTCCCTAATTACATTTGAATTGTTTCTTTACAATCAAGTCATCATATTTTATAGCATACTTGGTTAATACCTTGTTAATGCATGCTTAAACATACCTTAGCCTCAATCTTGTCATAGCTGAATCATGTCAAAGGCCATAAGAACAAATGCATGATCATGCAACATTAATCTAACATTCAAATTAGACAAGATTCAACAAACATTGGATTTCTATCGCAAATTGTGCATCATCTATTTCATATATACATATTATCAAGGTTCATATACATAGATTAAGTCATCCAAATAGGGTACATAATAGGCCCATCAAAATATTACACAAACTAGTCTTAATCATATATTCAAATGCATGATCAAGGCTACCTATGACATAATCTAGTGCCACCAAACTAGAAGTATACAAAGAGTATAAATTCATACTTTTAAGCTTGCCTCAAGTGTTTCTTCAAACCCAAGATATCCTCTTGAAGTATCTTTAATATGTTATGGGGAGAATGAAGAGTGGAGTGGTAAGTACAAGTTATGTACTTAGTGAGGTAACACTAAGTCTAGCCAATTTCAAAACATATAAGTCCAAGTTTTCATGTATTTCAAAGAATCAAGATCATTTCTTCATAACATAATCCATTCGAATTGCATAGGTAAACATAGGCAAGTTTCTCATATCACACAATCAACATAGCAACATCCATCATGTATACAAATAATGTCATTCGATTTTTTGCTTAGGTGACAAGCAATCCAAAAACTCAATCACCAAGTAGGCATTCGAACACATAGTCATCATCTATATATTTCTTTCAAAGCAAGGAAGTATATACAAGTTTCTTACAATACAAGCAATGTTCATTTGAATTATTAAGTCATCTTTCAACATCCTTGGTAAGTAGCTTACTAGATAATCAAATCTTAACAATATGCACCGAAGTGCCAATATGCACCGTTATGCCAATATGTACCGTCGCACCAATATGCACCATAGTGCCAATATGAGCTCAAGATTCTAAGGCATGCCCTCCTATCTATCAAACTAGCTACCAAGGTTGTTGATTATCCATTTCATTTAAGCTTTATACATTTCATGATCCAATACAACATTAAGCCCTTGGGCTTATGGAGTCTTAACTCCCAATACAAAACAATTCATGCCATTTGAATAGCATGAATTCAAAGTAGTATCCTTGTTCAATTCATTTCAATCAGCTGTGTATAGCATTCACAAACACAAGCATATGTATGCAATGTGCGTACCTTATTCTCCAAGCAAGCATGCCATTTCATACCTTTAGCATAAGCAATGCAACATGACAAGCATTTGATTACATTTGCTTAATACCCAAGTAAGCACATAGATCATGGCATCAAACAAGTTATCATACATGTCATTCTTCCCTTAATTAGCCAAATATGTATTAAGTCATGTTACATGGCATTGACATTGCATTAAGACAATAACAAGGTTGGTTAGGACCTAAGTCCCAACCCTAAGAATAGTTACACTCACAATACTCCTAGCAATTCAATGGTCTTGTATCCAAATCACTTTGCCTCTAGATTTGGGATGTCCACTCCTATCCTCTTCTTCCCCAACTTGTTGTTCTTGGTCTAGCAAGCATAACACATACACATTTCATCAAAACAAGCACATAATATCACACAATCATAGTAGCAATGTTGCCACATTTGTACCTAACATTTAGCTACTGTTTTTTATGCTTCCTTTTAAGCATTTCTTACTAGTTCATTTACATATTGTTATTACTTCATTTTAAAGCATAATTGGACAGGCAATGTCCCAAAACTGTTTTGGAAACAGTTTGTTACTAGGTGCAAAAACAGTCCGAAACTGCCCAGGACACTGCTGCCTGGCAGTTTGCACACTGTCCCTTTAAATGGCCATATCTTTTAATTCGTACGTCTGAATTTCAATTGCTATATACCGTTGGAAATATAACAAAACTTTATATAATGATATGTAATACTTGCATTTTAGTTCTTAGCCAATTAATACAGTTTATTGTTCAAAGACAGGGCATTTACACTGCCTGGACAGTTTGCACTGTCCAGCAATTCCTATTTACAATTTCCAGTATAGGACCCTGTTTTCAGTTATGTTTACACCTAATGAAAATAGACATTCTAAGGATAATTTCATCAAAATTTCAGCCCTGAATTTGATCTATACAATTTTTGGTGAATTTTCAAACTGACTGCCCGGAACAGAGCAATTCTGGGCAAATTGCACCTAATCACATTTTAATGCCTTAAATTCATTTTAACCAATGTTTTGGCCCTATAATTCATTTCATATGATATCCTAAACATGTTGAGTCAATGTTAATCCATTATTCAAGGCATCCAAAATAGAGCAAGTTGGTTATAATGCCTAATTTTGCATGTTTACTCAGTTTCAATTCAACAAAACAGTTTCTAGGTTACATGTCTATGTTCATGCTTTTATCTTTCATTTCCAGCATTGCTTGTTAACATTTCAATTTGTTTAACACATTCTTTAAAATATCTATTCATGATCATAATCAATTCATCAATTCCATAGCTCAATTTTAAGTTCTAATCATTCAATTCTCACTTCAACATCACAATTCAATTTTCCAGCAACCTAGCTTATTACACTATCACAAACACATGATTTCCAGTATTGTACCTAGCTTTCATTCTTCAAATTTGTATAATTCTACAACCATTCAATCATCTAACAACATATCCAATAGCAAATCTTATCTATAATCATCAAAACAGTCCAATTCCACATATATATTTGCCTATTCAATTGAACACAAGTAGAATCTTACTTTGCTTCTAGCTTAATTTCAATGAAAAATTACTACACATGCAAGCTTAATTCCTTCTCCAATGGTGTTTTCCTTAGCTTTCTTTCTCTCACTTTCTTTTCTCTCTTTTTCGGCTAGATGGAGGATAATGGAGAAGATGACAACATCTAATCCATGACATTGGAATTGTGCATTGTCTAAAATGTCCCTTAATTAATCCTTAATATTAACTTAATCAAGGGCATTAGGGGAAACAGGGAACTTAGCATGCATTCCCATTCTTTCTCCTTTAATTCAAATTGGTCCTTTGTAATTTGATCACTTATTTCATTCATTCTTTCAGTTAGACCCTTGACTATTCAATTTAGCTTAATTCTAGAATCAATTAAGCTGTCAATTTATGCAATTTGGTTCTAATACTTCTAAGCTAGGATTTGGGGTGTTACAACAACATTGATACCCAGCCTTTTCAAATGCTTCACATAGAGTATTCTCTCATTTTTCTTCTTCCTTGGCTGAGGTATTTGGATCCAGCATACCTCTATATATAAAGTTATGGTTCAGGGGTGGGAATGTCATCGATTCCCATTCGATTTCCTTTCCCAATTTCAGCTCATTTCCCTAGCGTCTGCTTTACTTGTATCTTCGCACAACTTGATAATTCAGGTTCTGGCACCTTACTCCCTTCAGTGACAAAGGTTGCATTGACAAGCTCCAATGTCCTGAAATGACACTCGAGCGCACCCTCATCGATCTCAATAAATGGCGCATTAGTGGTTACTGATGCAATGATTTCCTCTTCTACACCGTCAGTTATTAGTTGACCATCGATCACAAACTTCAGCTTCTGGTGTAAAGTAGATGGGATCGCTCCTGCTGCGTGAATCCATGGGCGCCCAAGCAGGCAACTATAGCTAGGTCTTATATCCATGACCACAAACTCAACGTCGAAGGTCACTGGTCTAATTTGCAAAGGCACCTTAATTTTCCCCAACACATCTTTTTGAGTTTCATCAAATGCTCTAACCGTATTTTGGTAAGCTCTCATATGAGAACTATCTATTGGAAGCTTTTTTAGTGTGGCTAACGGTAGAACATTCAGCGCTGACCCATTATCGATTAGGACAGCTGGTAACATATGCCCCTTACATCTGGTGGTGATGTGTAAAGCTTTGCAAGATCCCGTTCCTTCACCTGGTATTTCCTCATCATTGAATGAGATAAAGTTGTTGACAACAATTTTACCAACTAACATATCCATCTTATCAGTTGTGATCTCTTTTGGCACAAATGTCCGGTTTAATATCTTTAACAAGGCCTCACAGTGGCCCTCGGAACTTAGTAGCAGAGAAAGCATAAAAATTCGATCTGAAAGCTTGTGGAGTTGCTCTATGACGCTGTATTCACTGTGTTTTAAGATCTTTAAGAATTCCTGAGCCTCTGACTCCTTTACAGGCTCATGATATGTTGTCAGATTTTCCTTGAAGAAATCTCCGTCATCTTCTTTTACAGGCTCTTCAGCATCAGCCTTTCTTTGCGCTGCATCTCTATCCTCTGCTATTGGTTGGGAATAGAGCCTTCCGCTCCTCGTGAAATGGCTTACCTCATTAACTGGTTCTTCCTTCTCTTGAGTATATGTTTCTCATGGGGCTGTTACCTCACAAGTGTAATTCTAAGGGACCTGATTGCTATCTTTAAATAGAAACGGCGCTGGTGCCTTGATTATGAGCCGCGGGGTTATACTCCTTGTTGGCTCACCAATTCTTGTTTTAGCCTTAATAACCAAAGGCTTCATTCCAGTATAGTCTCTTTTAGAGGATGACTCATCTGATGCACATACATTCAGCAAACATTCATTTTCTTCTTTCTAAATGAACTCAAGTTCTTTCTTATTCATATTTTCCTGAATTAGTTGCTTGAACTCTAAGCAACAATCAATCTCAGGTCATTCCTTCATGTGGTACTCACAGTATGATTATTCCTCATTTTTTAGTTTTTGGGTCTCTTCTTCCAACATCTCTACTGCCACCATTTGAGCCCATACCCACTTCATGGGAGCTCTAACTTCAGCAACATATTCCTTAACCACCTTATCTTCCTCCTCAATAATTGCATTCACTCCTGCCTTTTGATGATTTGGCAGGGGGTTTCTTTTATCTTCCAACGTATCAAATGATATCATCCCTGATTTTCTTAAGTCATCTACCACACTTTTGAATGTAGTACAATTTTCAATGGTATGCCCCCTAACTCTTGCATGATATTCACATTGTTCCTTCTCATCATACCATTGTGGATATGGTGGTGATAATGGAGGAACATATCTTGGCAGCACCATCTGGGATTTGAACAATTCAGCAAACAATTATGTGTATGTCATCAGGATAAGAGGAAAATATGGTTTCGAGCTCCCTTGATACCTTTATTCTTCTTTTGGAAGATTTGTGACTGCTGGAGCTATGGTCGAGATATTGGGTTTATTGAAGACTACCCCCTTCGAGTAGCTAGGTTATAGACATTTACAACATTGACTTCATTGTCTCTCTTTTTGTATGGTTTCTTTATCTCTCCACTGTCCAACCTTCCATTTTTCATGGCCGCAAGTATCAACTCTCCATTTATAAGCATATCCGCAAAACTCTTTGTGGCATGATTTAGCATACGATCATAGAAAGAACCCTTTAATGTCTCCATGAACATTGGGGGTGATCTCACTTTCCAGCAATGGTGGCTGGACTTGGGCAGCTACAACTCTTCATCTCTGTGCGTATTGGCAGAAGCTCTCATGGTGCTTTTGCTCTAATCCTTGCAGAACTAAGCGAGTTGGTACCATGTCTGAAACATGCTTGTACTGCTCGCTGAAGGCTCTGGACAGATCTTTCCATAATCTGATGTTAATTCAACTTAGCTGGGTATACCAGCGCGCAGTTGACCCTACTAGACTGTCTTGGAAGTAATAGATAAGTAGCTTATCGTTCTCTAGATACATTGACATCTTCCTGCAATACATAGTCAGATGTGCTGCAGAGCATGTTGTTCCATTGTATTTTTCAAAGTCAAGAACCTTGAACTTTGGTGGCACCACCAGATCAGTCACTAAGCTTAAATCCTTGGCATCCATTCCTCTATATATACCTCCTTCTTGGAATAATTTAACCATTCCCTCCAATTTCTCATAGCGATCCTCCCATTTCTTCTCAGCTTTCACTTTGTCAGCAATTTCATCGAGATCAGGCACCTCAATGACTTCTTCAGAACCTATCTTCCTATCATTTCGCGCTGACGCTCAGCAACATGTGGAGAAATTTTGACCTTAGACGATTGAGCTTCCCTTTTTATGTTTGGATGAACAAAGGCCATCCCCTGAAATTTTGGCACAACATTTGCTTCTTCACCAGTTTCCACTGCATCAAGGTCCTTAAAACCTAGCATGACTGCAATTGAACCAACTGTCTTTTGGTGAACCAACTCCATCTGTTGCTTTAGATCTGTCTCCAGCTTGTCTAACCTATCCTGGGTACTCTTGTGGTTGCTTTCTAAGGCCATCACTTTGTCTTCCATTGCTTTGACTTGAGACCGAGTACCGTACTTGTGGTTTGTTTTTGCTATTTTGATTTTCTGTCATTTTTATTTAAGTTAGATTCTTATTATGTCATGCATGCATGCACAAATGTAAACATAAATGCAAATAAAAACTATTAAACATAAAAGAATGAAATACAAATGCATGAATGCAAGCGAAGGGCCATCAATTCCATGAAAAAATTGCTCAAGAAACAACTCTTTTATTGGATATAAAATGGTCCTTATTACATCAAGTTTTGTTTACAAATATTTTTCGGCTTGAATTCCTAATTCTTTGATCTCTTCAATGAGCCATATAAGCCTCGTCCCACTTCTCCTGCTGGCTTAACGTACTGACGAAGAGCTGCAGCTTCAGTGGCTAGCATCATCACGTGTCGAGCCACGTCTTGTACTTGGGTCATGACAGTCCTATCAAACTCATCCCATTCTTGGAATCTTCTAGCCATTTCCCTAAGATGAGTGAACCAGTAGTCATTACCTCCCTCAGCGATGTCTTCATGGACAAGGATTTTTGTCATATACTCCTGAATGATGTTGTTCATACCTTCAACCTGTTTCTTCAAGGTATCATTCTCACTTATACAGGCATGGAGCTCAATATAGGTGTGATGGTTCTGAAGCCTGTGCAACGAGTGGTTCAGATCATCTATCTTAGCTTGTAACTTATCAACACAAGCCTGACTCTGCTTTAGCTTTGCACTAGTCTGGTCATATGCCTTCTGCAACTCAAATAAATGAATCTTGTTGTCGTGGGCCTTCCTTTTCCATGTAGCCACACTTTCCTTCTCACTTTCTTGGACTCGTTTGCCATTTGCATTTTCAGTTGCTAGCTTACCCTTCTTCTTTTCTTCAGCAAGAGCCTGTCTATATTTCTCAACCTCGCGTCTTCCTCATATCAGCATTCCTAACAGTAGCCTAGAGCTTGAGGAAGTCAACCCATTGTATCTCAAATTTCTTTTCTAGGTCTTCATACAGCTTCACTACTCGCTTCGTCTCCCCTTTATATTTTTCAACATCTACGCCTGACTCAAACTTGTCCCTCTGTTCTGCTCTTGTAATGCTTTTATCTCTAGCTTAGCCCTTCTTAATTCTTCTCTTAACATGTCAGCTTCTGTAGTGATTACTTTTAAGTGTTCTTCTATAGACATAGCTTACCCAAATGTAGGTACTATGACTTTGTCATTCATTCTCGTATGCCTCCAAATGTCATAGTTCGGGGTGTACATGCAATGACTATCAGATTCTAGTTTCATGTGATAACAATAGTTCTATGCATCACTGATTGTCTGAAACTTCTGTTTGAACTCACCTTGGAACTCAAATTTTGATGAGCCAAGACTGGTAGTGAATGGGATAAACTGCCGAGACCCATACTAATGAGATACAAGCAAAGGGGCACATCCAATTCCTCCCCACAAACCTAGCAGCATTAGGAAGTTGAAATCTCCACATTTATACAAAAGCTTGGTGTGACCCATCCAAGGAACCTTCCATATGATGTCTTCATCATGACGATCCCTGAATATATCAATCCATTTATTCTTCTTAATAATAGGCCACTCATTTGCCAAAAATTTTGAAGAGGTGAGAAGTTCGGGGAAAACATATTTGATAAAGATAATGTCGGGCACTACTAGAAATGACTAAAGGCCCAAACTTGCAAAAGCGGAGCACATCCTCCAAAAGGAACACCTTCAACTTTTCGGCAGACATTAAGGGAAATGAAGGTTTCAGCAAGTGCGACTGGTACTGGATTGACTCTTCTCTTTAGCTGTTCAAGGAAATCAAGTAGCACCACGTCAATGTTTCCTAGAACCCTCAGAAAGATGACTAAACCATAAATTGCAATGGTTAAGAGATCAACCCTCTTTTCTCTTTCGGGGTGGATCGAGATTATACTTCTGATGCTTGACCAAGAGAAATTAAAGGTGCCTCATCTCTTTTGTATCAACCCTTTAACCCAACCATCACTCACCAGCGAATGCCTGAAGCTTTGTATTTGGGTTTTTGTTTTTAGGAGGCTTGGCAACCCAGTTCTTCTTCACTTTGCACAAGTTGAAAAAGGCTAAGTACTCCTCGAATGTAGGCATCATATCTTCTTTATTAAAAGTGAAGCAACAATACCCCAGATTCCAGAATTGAACCAAGGCTTTCAGAAGCTGATCATCAACCTTCACGTACAAGAGGTAGGCTATGTCACCATAAACTTCATGGAACAACTGCTTGGCCTCATAATCAAAGTGCTCCCAGACTTCCTACAATTCTTGCACAACTGAATTATATCTCATTGAGATCAATCAATCAACTGTCACTTCCTGGTGTCTCAACCCTTTTTAGGAAGGTTTTGACGTTTTGGAAAACTTTATAAAATCATGGAGTCGCCACCAATCTTTTTAAAAAAATGTGATTGGATCACTTTTTAAGACAATGGTATTTTGATAAAACGTTTTATTTATCAAAATTACGTTTTGGTCCACGAAAATAAAAGAAACATGTTCAGGGGTCGATTACGTGTGGGGAAGGATTAGCACCCCCCCAACGCCCAACAATTGGTACCTAATTGATTTCAAAAAGCATTTTTAAAACTGGAATTTGCAAGTTCACAAAATTTCGATTTATTTGTCCGCAAAGTGAATGTAAATCTATTTCAACGGCCTTATCGCCCGGGAAATGAACTTTAATCAACGCCAACACTCCTGGCGCTAACCTGTCATTCGCGTTTGATAAGACGCCGTATTAATATGTTTTTTAAACAAATAAACAAGGAAATTAGATGAGTTAAAGTTTCCTAATTAAAATTTGATCAGTGATTAACACCTAAAGAAACATCTATATTCATTTTAACTATTATAGTTATAATATAATTAAGTGTGTTTTATTGAAGATGAAGAATGTTTTACAACATACGTGTCACTATTCTAGGTTTTAAGTCCCTAATCCTAAGGTTTAATATACATACAAATACAAATATAAAGGCAAATAAGAAATAATTAATTAATTAAGTAAGTAAGTAAGTAATTACTTAAAATTAAATAAAGAAACAGGATTTTTATATTTTTTTAAAAAAGAAAATCTGAATTAGGGACTAAATTGAAAGAAAATAAAATGTGAAGGTTAATTTGAAAACAAATTTTAAAATAGGAGCCGAATTGAAAGGAAAATGATGAAATTGAAACAATTGAAAATTGAAGAGCTACGGCGTGAGATCTGAGAAAGAAGGGTGCAGGTTATACTCGGGTTCGGGTCGGGTCAAACGGGTTAGTATAAATAATCAAAATTATAAACATATTTCATTTTCTTTCTTTATTTCCAAACGGATCAAAACGGGTTTCATTATAATTCTATGATGTGTTCTTCGTGAAATGAAGAACACGATGAACATCCGATGTGCCGACCGCCGTTGTCGGCGGTGAAATTCCTAGATTCTGACAAATATTTCCAGATTCTAGCGACCTCGAAATCACGTTTTTCCACCAGATTTTACATTAAAACCAAGTTTCTCGACGTTTGAAACAAAAACAAGGTAAAAACAACTCATTTTTCTTTATTTAATTCAAAACATAAAGTAAATAGATCGAAAAAAATTACCAGAACTTGCTTCTCTTTATTGCTTCTGAACACTGATTACAAACTGCTTGCTCCTACAATTTCCGAATGCTAGTATGTTTACTGGGTTTTCTATCCAAAATGTTGTGAATTGTTACATGAATTACAAAAGGTTTATATAATTACAGAATTGCTTGAATTTTAAGTTTGAATCCCTAATATCTTCCTCTTTGATTGCTTGATTTTTGCTATAGCACCGATTTGGGGATTCTGGTCTTTTGCTTGGGTTCTAAATTATCTTTTGCGTATCCAATTGTAGCTTGATTCTCGCTAGGGCTTCGAATTAGGGATTACCCCTTCCTGTTTTGCTTCTGATTTTTCTAGCTAGGGCTTTGAATTAGGGATTTAAATCCCTATTGATTTCATCTTGAATTGCCTTTGCCCTAGTTTAGGGATTTAACCCATTTTTGTTCTTCTGTTTGTAAGTTTCTGATGACTCGAACGACGCCGACGAGGATCAATTGGAGCGAGTGAAGCGTCGGAGAAGATGAAGTGATTGGCCAAAGCTGAAATGTCGTGCGAGTGGCTTCCACGAGCGAGTGGTGATCCGCGTGGTATATCCCGAAGCGATCTGGGCCATTGGATAGCATCATGATCGAACGGCTATGTTGAGTGCGGTGTTATACCATTCCTTAGCTGGCGTGATCTGTGCCGTTAGATCTGTCCCTTGATCTAACGGTCCTGCTTCAGCTGCGCAAGATGATAAAGATGGCATTAGGGCATTTAGTTTTGTTGGGCCGATCGGTTCTTGCTATGTATAACAATAATGAGCATGTTATTTAATTAATGGACTCTATTTAGTGTTTTAAATCTAATGATTTTTTTATTTGAATGGGCTATCTATTTTATTTTTTGGGTTTTGATAACTTATTATATTAACTACTAACTAGGATACTACAAATATATAACCTATGTTAATTCTAGCTATCACACTAACATATGACAACTATACTAATTATAATACACCAACCTATTATATTTCACCTAAATAATTCTAACACTAACATTAATATTTACAACTAAATTATCAATACTATACCTAACTACATTATTAGTCACTTTAATATTTACAACTATAATGTTATCAATATTATATAACTATAATACACTAATACGAAATTAACATAACAACTAAAACAAAGGTGAAAATCTAGTGACAACACCTGGGGAATTATCTTGATGTTTCATTTTCTTCTTTCATCTCACGTTTAGGGTTAGCCATCAGAAACTCCCTCCTGTGTTTTTGACACATTTCTCTAAAGCGCCCTTTCAGGTTTTCACTTTAGATTGCTTTTCTCAAATTGCCCTTTCAGGTTTTCTCTTTGGTTTTTTTTTTGTTTCTTTTTTCCTCTTTTTCTTCAAGGCACCCTTTCGAGTTTTCACCTTGGTTTTCTCTTTTTTTTTCTTTCTTCTTTTTTTTCTTTCTTTTTTTGAACATGTTACGGAAAAAATCAAAACAAGCTCTCAACCAATTAGCATTTACAGTCTTGCCAATTCCAAAAGCCTTTACAAAATAATGAATCAAATTTTCATTCTCAACATAGGAACGTGAAGCCATGCTTATTTTGACTCAACTCGGGAGGTTGAAGGAGGACGAAGGCTCCCAGTACAGAGACGTCAATAATGCTCATTTGGCTCTCATACCGATCACGTCATCCTTAGCGCCTTAAGACTAATTTTCAGCGACACCCTTTATGCGCTTCCTATCTTTTAGGTCCAATGGTACCTTTTACCTTATACACTCTTCTTCAATAACCCAGAGTGTTAAAGTTCACATGTATCTTTCAAAACATAGTAATACCAAGAAATTATCTACTTTATTCACTATGTCAATCATTTAATGATGCTTTGGAATAAAATAAAGGCTTAGAAGAGAATACATGATCTTTATTGAAGTTTATTAGTACAAATTTTAACGGATTTTTTGACAAGTCACGGCAAACCAAAACAACAAAAATCAAGAAACCATATCAGGTTTTCGAGCATTCATAGCATAAAGGATACATTCACCCCATCGACTAGAAATAGTCTTGAGCTCAACCTTTGTCCAATAGACTTCGAATAATGCCTGGATGGTTATAGATGTGAAATCCTTTATGAAATACCAGGTAGTGTCTGAGAGGTTTCAACCGACGGATGCCTATTCTTAAACCATCTGGGCTGCCCTTTACGGGTTTTCAACCTAGATCCTCCTTTGGTTCCAAGACGCCCTTTGCAGATTTTCATCTTGAACCCCTTTCTTTTTTTATTTCTTTTTCTTTTTTTTTGAATATCTATAGTGCCCTTTCGGGTTTTCACTACAAATATATTATTTTGCGAAACGCCCTTTTCGAGTTTTCACTCCGCTTTTTCTTTTCTTTTTATTTTTTATACTTCAGGCATAATACTTTTTGACTGAATCAGAGTTTACTGGTTTTTGTAATTCTTTAGCATCCATCTCGGTCAGAATCAGTGCTTCTCTAGAGAAGGCCTTTTTAACAACATAAAGTCCTTCCCAGTTAGGCATCCATTTCCCACGATCATCATGGTGTATCTGTAATATCTTTTTCAACACAAGATCTCCCTCTCGAAATTCCCTGGGACGAACCTTCTTATCATAGGCCCGTATCATTCTTTTTTGGTATATTTTACTATGAAAAATAGCCCTCAACCTCTTTTCTTCAATCAAGTTCAACTGATCTATTCGAGCTTGTATCCATTCTGCATCGTCCAAGATCACTTCTGATAAAACTCGAAGTGGTGGGATTTCAACCTCAATGGGAAGTACTGCTTTTGTCCCATAAACTAAAGAGTAAGGAGTTGCCCTAGTTGAAGTCCGTATCGAGGTTCGATATGCAAACAATGCGAAGGGAAGCTTCTCATGCCAATCTTTGTACGTCTCTATTATTTTGATATGATTGTTTTTATTTGCTGCCTCAACTGCCCCATTCATCTTTGTGCGGTAAGTTACATAATTGTGATGTATGATTTTGAACCATTCACAAACTTCTGCTATTATCTTATCGTTGAAATTGGTAGCATTATCAATAATGATTCTTTTTGGTAATCCATATCGACAAATGATCTCTTTCTTCAAGAACTTGCATACTGTTGTTCTTGTGACATTAGCATAAGAAGCTTCTTCCACCCATTTAGTGAAGTAATCAATGACCACCAGAATGAAACGATGACCAATAGAAGCCTTAGGGTAAATCTGCCCGATAACATCCATGCCCTAGACGGCAAAAGGCCATGGTGAATTCATCGTATGGAGTGGTAACGGTGGAGAATTGATCCTGTCAGCGTATATCTGACATTTATGACATTTCTTTGCATATTCAATGCAATCTCCTTCCATGGTCGCCCAATAATATCCATATCTTATAATTTTCCTGGCCATTGCGTAACCGTTTGCATGTGTCCCACATTCCATCGTGCACCTCTGTCATGACGCTTCTTGCTTCATTAATATTAACACACCTTAGTAAGATCTGATCTCTGCCCCTTCTATACAGGGTTTCCCTATCCAGCACGTATCATGAAGCCATTCTTCTGATAGTTCTTTTATCATTATCATTTGCCTCTAGAGGATAACTTTGAAACTTGAGGTATTGCATGATATCGTAATACCAAGGGTTTCCATCTATTTCCTCTTCTATTCTACAACAGTGAGCATAAGCATTGTAACTCCGCATCTGGATTGTCATCATGTCCTCAAGCTTATTGGCTAAGAAAACTGAAGCCAGTGTTGCTAAAGCATCTGCCATCTAATTATCTTCTCTAGGGACGTATGTGAAAGTAATCTCTTTGAACTCTTTTATCATCTCAGGGATCAGCTTCCGATACTCAATCAGCTTGGCATCTTTTGTTTCCCACTCTCCACGAAGCTGGTAGATAACCAATGCGGAATCTTCATACACTTTTAAACTCTCTATTTTCCTTTCAATAGCAGCTCACAACCCCATGGCACAAGCTTTGTATTCTGCCATATTATTGGTGCAAAGGAACTCTAGCCTACTTGTGAAGTGATGAAGTTTATTGTTTGGGGAGATCAATACTGCCCCAATTCCACATCTTATGGCATTTACAGCCCCATCGAAATACAACTTCCAAATCTCATCCCCAGAGATTATGTTTTCTCCTATGGAGATATTCATCACATCCTCATCGGGGAAATCAAAGTTTATTGGCTCATAATCCTCTGAAGCACGACTTGCTAGGAAATCGGCTATAGCGCTCCCTTTTATTGCCTTTTGACTTACATACACGATGTCAAATTTTGACAAAAACATCTGCCAACGTGCCAATCTTCCAGTCAATGCTGGTATTTCCATCATAAACTTCAACGGGTCGAGGCGAGAAATCAGCCAAGTTGTGTGATACATCATGTACTGCCTAAGTCTGCAAGTTACCCATACTAGAACACAGCAAAAATTTTTAATAGGTGGGTATCGCACTTCGCATTCTGTAAACTTTTTGCTTAAGTAATAGATGGCTCTTTCTTTTCTCCTCGTGTCATCATGCTGCCCCAACACACGTCATATCGAATTCTCATGAACTATTAAGTAAAGGATGAATGGCATGTCTGGAACTGGAGCAACCAGTACCGAAGCATTCATCAAGTACCTCTTAATCTTATCAAATGTTTCCTGGCACTCTTCATCCCATTCTCCCAGATTGTTCTTTTTAAGCAGTCTGAAGATTGGATCACATTTATCAGTTAATTGAGAAATAAACCAAGAGACGTAGTTCAACCTCCCAATGAATCCTCGAACTTCCTTTTGTGTTCGTGGTGATGGTAAATTCTGAATTGCTTTTACTTTATCCGGATCTATTTCGATCCATCTTCTATTGACGACAAAACCAAAGAGTTTTTCCGATGTGACTCCAAAAGTACACTTATTTGGATTGAGCTTTAACTGGTACTTTCTCAGCCTCAAAAACAACTTTTTTAAATTCTGAATATGTTCTTCTTCAGTCTGGGATTTGGCAATCATATCATCAACATACACTTCGATCTCTTTATGCATCATATCATGAAACAAAGTCACCATCGCTCGCTGATAAGTTGCCCCAACATTCTTTAACCCAAAGGGCATCACTTTGTAACAGTATGTTCCCCATAAGGTTATAAATGTTGTCTTATCCATATCTTCTAAGCTTATCTTTATCTGATTATACCCCCAGAATCCATCCATGAAGGAAAACCAAGAATGTCCTGACGTATTATCCACTAAGATGTCTATATGGGGCAAAGGGAAATTGTCCTTTGGACTAGCCTTATTTAGATCTCTGTAATCTACACATATTCGTACTTTTCCATCTTTCTTTGGCACATGAACTATGTTGGCCACCCATTCTGGATACCTCAAGAAAACCAATATCAATTTGCTTTTGCACTTCTTCTTTTATCTTCAGTACCATTTCTGGCCTCAATCTTCTAAGTTTTTGTTGTACTAGTTTACACTCCGGCTTTATGGGCAGTTTATGTACCACTATGTCAGTATTCAATCCAGGCATGTCTTGGTACGACCAGGCAAAGACATCTTTAAACTCTCGCAATAAATTAATCAACTCTTGTACAGCTTTTGACGAGAATGATGTTCTTATTTTCACATCCCTTCTGATTTCATCAGTTCCCAAATTAAGAATCTTCAATTCTTCCTTATGGGGTAGGATCTGCTTGTATTCTTTCTCCACCAACCTCAGTAATTCTTCAGGGATTTCATATTCTGTTTCATCTTCCACCTCATTGATTTTTATTAGACACACTGGCCACTCAAGATCTACTCTAGGATTAGGTTCAGGGATCATTCATGTTATCAACTAAAAACCTGAAAAGGAAATTATAGTGTATATATTTGAAAGAAATGTGAAAAAGAAAGCAGGAAACATGTTTGCCATTTGTGAATCATCATTGGAAGCATATTTATTTAAATGAACTGACATAGTGGCCCTTTAAAGATAATACTCTATACTTGCGGGCAAAAGTATCGAGCTAGTTCATCATGTTTACTTTGTTTCATTAGATACAACATCAAACTCTTCAATTGTCCAATTTCTGAGTTTTTTGCCAGGGAAACACAGACGAATTTTTTTCAGGAACCTCCTAGGTTGAGCTCCCTCAAAAATTCCTCCGACGAGAAGCTCTTCCAACTCATTGCCAAGATTTCTTCTTCATGCATTCTTGCGGTCTCTAGGTTAACCTCCACGAGCTGTTCCTCAACGTTCTCAAACCCTCTGGACTTAAAGATACATGTCAAATCCACCAAAGGCATGGGTTCGAAGGAGGCTTTAGATCCCAGCAGACGAGCTTTCCTCTGTTCTCCATTTTTCTTCAAATCTTTCAACCTATCCTTGACATTGGGCTTGAATCCTAGCCTGAAATGATCTTTCTTCATAACCATTTATTTTGGACGCAAGCACCCCTAGAGTCGTTTGTCTAAGCCTTTTCTCGTTCTTGCACCTCTTTCCAGTGTTTCTCGTACAGTCATCTTGGTGCAATTTGACAACTTCGGACGCGGGAAAGGCTTGCCTTCAGCAACGAAGATAGCATTTAAAAACTCTAGAGCCCTAAATGAACATTCAAGGGTGTTCTCGTTGGCTTCAATATAAGGTGTGTCGGTGGTTACTGAAGCTATGGTATCTTCTTTTACTCCCACACTGACCAGCTTTCCTTCAATCACGAATTTTAACCTTTGATGTAGGGACGATGGTAGTGCTCCGACCGAATGAATCCATGGCCTTCCCAGAAAGCAATTATACGTGGGTCTTATATCCATCACCACAAATCCACATTGTAAACTGTCGGTCCAATAAACAATGGCACTTCAATTTTTTCGAGCACCTCTCAAGTAGTCCCATCGAAAGCCCTTATTGTATTCTTATACACCTTCATGTGTGATTCATCAATGGGTAACCTTTGTAGCGTTACCATTGGTAGAACATTCAAGGCAGAACCATTTTCTATTAGCACTCCTGGCAGTACATATCCTTTACAATGCGTGGTGATATTCAAGGCCTTTACTGATCTCATTCCTCCCTCAAGAATTTCATCATCAGTGAAAGTGATATAATTGTCAGCGGTTATATGGTTCACTATCATGTCCAGTTTGCTTATGGATATGTCATTTGGTACAAATCTCTGATTAAGCACCTTTATTAATGCATTGTGATGCCCTTCTAAACTTAACAGCAATTCTAGAACAGAGATCCTCGCTTGTTGCTTCTTTAACTGCTCAACAATATTATACTCACTATGTTTCAAAAACTTCAAGAATTCTTGAGCCTGCTCTTCCGTCGCCGGCTCATTTATCTTAGGTGTTGGTTCTTCCCCAAAGATTCTCGCTAGTGCAGACACAACTTTCCCTTTAGCTTTCTCCACTTCTTTGGGAACTTTCAGAGAATAAGACCTCACACTTCGAGTGAAGTGCCCCACCTCATTTATCGTTTCAAAATTTGGCTGATCATTTTTACTTCCTTCTGGCATCAACTTCGTTTTTTCCAACAATTTTTCTTCATCCTGTAATTTGCCATATTTAGGTATGGTTACGGTTGCAGCTTAATTCCAGGGCACCTTGTGAGTGCTCATGTAGACAAATGGTGCAGGAGATGAGATCACAACCTTAGGAACCGTGATAGGTTTCGCATCTGCAAGACCCTCAGCTCTGGGTCTAACAACAACAACCAAGGGTTTATGTATCCCATATCTAACGCCTAACGGGTCAGAAGTACAAACTTCCACTGCTTTCTTCTCACCCGACTTTACAAAAAACTCAATCTCTTTATTGTCCATCATCTTTTGTATCAAGCTTCAAAACTCTGGACAGTGTTGAATCTCGTGATCATGATTCTGATGATACTCACAATACACATCAGATTGCATCTCATTTTCTACTTTCATGCATATTTCAATCATCCCGGCATTATACAACTCTTCAAATACCCATTTCAAATGAGATTTCACTTCTGACACATCAGTCTTCAACTGCTTTGCTTCATCATCCTCTTCTATGGCATTTACCCCCCGCCCTACATGGATCGGCAATGGATTTGCTGCAATGCTAGGTCCATCAAACTTCAGGATCCCGTTGTTGATTAGATTTTGCACCACCTTTTTGAATGATGTGCAAGTCTTAATCATATGTCCCGGTATCTCAGCATGAAATTCATAATGAGCATCAAGCTTATACCACTGTGGATAGGGAGGCTGCAGAGGAGTATGTAGTACGGCCTCACCAAATCTGTTTCGTACAACTGTGGATAAAACTCAGCATAAAACATGGGTATTGGCGTAAAATTTATTCTATCATTTCTCGGGCCACGAGTGTCCTTCTTGTTTGAACCTTGCACATTTCCTGATGCCACTCCTAGTGAAGTAATAGTCACATTCTTGAGAGCCTCATACGCATTCGTATTATTCACGTCATTGTCCTTCCTCTTGTAATTCTTTCCAGAGCTTTCCCCACTCTCGATCCTCCCACTTTTGATCGCTACTTCAATCAACTCTTCAGTTATTACTATATCAGCAAAATTCTGAGTAGCATTACTGATCAGTCTTTCAAAGAATGGTTTATTCAAAGTCTGTACAAACATATGGACAACCTCGCTTTCCATCAACGGAGGTTGGACTTGTGCCACTACATCTCTCCATCTTTGAGCGTACTGTCAAAGTGACTCATTATTTCTTTGTTCCAAACTCTGTAACATTACATGGCTAGGAACCATCTTTGTAACATGCTTATAATGTTGCACGAAAGCACTAGAAAGATCCTTCCACGAACGGATATTTACACAGCTTAGCTGTGTGTACCATCGAGCAGTCGAATCGGTCAAACTATCCTGGAAGCAATGTATCAGCAGCTTTTTATCTTTCAAATGAGCAACCATCTTTCGACGGTACATTGTGATATGAGCTCTCGGGCATGTAGTCTCATCATACTTTTCGAAATCTGGCATTTTAAACTTTGTCGGGAGTATTAGATCAGCCATCAAACTCATCTCAACTGCACCAAATCCTGTTTCATTTACCTTTTGCAATTCTAGCAAGTGATCTTCCAACGCCTTACAATGTTCCTCATATTTCTTTTCAATCTCAACACGAATCTTCTCTATCTCATTCAAGGTATTCAAATTAGGGACATCATCATTACTCCCAAAATTTGCCCCAATGTTCACCGGATTGTTTGGTGTTGCTCCTGTCAGATTAATTTGGAACTTCTTCGCAGATGGAGGTCCTTCAGGTGGTACCCTTACGTGAGATGTGGTTTCTGCTTGGTTATTTATTTCATTAGAAGCATCTCCAAGTATTTTAGCCTTTCTTGATTCCTTTGGCCCCAACAGAGAAGTCAGTTGATTGATTATCTCTCTTTGGGTCTGAGCAAAATAATCATTCATGGATTATTCCATTCTGTCGAAACGGTTTTGTGTTTCCGCTCGATCATTTTCTAGACTTGTGACTCGATCTTCAATAGCAATAGTCTTTGAACGCAAACGGGTTCCGTAAGAATGTGGAATGATTACGGTCTATGAAACAAACTGTCATAAAACTTTCTTTTGTTAAACCAGAAACTTTGTAAAATAACTTTGCAAGGTGAATGCATAAATGCATGAATGCATGTACGCAAACAAGGCATCAAGTTTTAAGAAATAGTCTTTAGAAACATCCATTCATTAGAAGGTTCAACTACATGAAATAAAACAACTCCTTCTATAGAAAACTACTAGACCTAATTCCTAAGTTAGTCAGCTCATATAGCAGATGCGCAATGGCCTCTCCATGCTCCAGCTCAACGTTTGGTTGCTTTAACAGAGTCGTAACTTGCCTCGAGAGTATCTACACATATGAGGCTATACTCCCAACATGCTCCTTGAAATTCACCAGCTCATTATTTTGATTCTGGACAGTGCGTTGCACGGCTTTATATTTGGTCTTCCAAACCCCACTGTCTTGATATAGCGTTCCTTCATAGCTTGCAAGTTTTCCCTTCAATGACTGCACTTCATTTTCCAGTTCCGATATCCTTTTATGTAATACTTCCTTCTTACACTCCATCTGAACCCTATCTTCATTGTGATATCTTGTCACTAATTCCTCTAGATGTGTCACATGTCTTGTCAAATCAAAATTTTGGGCTTGCTCCCCTTCTATCTTCTTCTTTACCTTGTTACTTGCTTCCTTACTTTATCAAGATTTCTTTTTGTACAACTTCTCATAACCATTTCGTTCCTTTGTCATGCTTTCCAACTTCTATAATAAGTCTCGTATTGTCTTACTCGTTCCTCCCTTTTGCTTAGCCTTATAATCATTATGAATTTCTTGTAACTCTTTCAAATCTTGGCTAATCTTCTTATTTTGTGCAATCAACTCTTTCTCTTGCCCTTCATGAATAGTCACTTGATACTTTGCCATTGTTAACTCCTCTGTAAGGTCACTGATCCCCTTATCATATTGCTTTAAATCTAACTCCCGATCATGCTTGAGTTTCTCTAGTGCTGATAGTGCTTCTGTAACTGATCGAGCGGACGGTCCTACATTCTCTGGCATTTTTTAAAATGTTGTATCATTCACCCTTTGCGCTCACCACTCTTCATATCCCGTCATCATTTCCAACTCTTGATACGGCTGAACTCTTCTTGGTTTTTCCCATGCTTTCCCTTTTGCATTACAATTCATTTGTAATCATTGGTCTTGTGAGCATACTCGAATTTCGTCATTTCCGCCATATCTGGTATGAATTGCCTCGAACTAAATTGTCTTGACACAAGCAAAGAATAATAGGTTATTTCCCATAGATTTCGGGTAATGGGACCCAATCCATGTCCCCATATTTGTACAAGAATGCCATCCCTTTGTGCAACCAAGGTGCCCTCCATACAACATCAGTATCTTTCAAGTTCTTAAAACATTCCTCCCACATCCTTTCTCTCTAAACGACAACCCTTCATATATTCTTCTATCGGTGAATAAGAGGTAAGATACCTTGCAGCTCTATACGGTGTGTCCCACCTGTGACCTCTAAACCAGATTTCCAACAGTTATGCGCATCCCCAAAACCTTCATTCTCCCGATTTCTTGCATGCAGTCAATGACCTATATGTCTCAGTTAAAATAGCGGGAACTGGGTTCACACTTTTTTTTCAGTCGCTCAAATAATCCCACGGTTGATGGATCTACGTACTCCGGAGTTCTCGGGAATATAACTAACCCATATATGCATAAAGCTTATAAACTTTTTGCTCTGGTTGGTTCGCCTCCACTTGCAACTACCAATTCTTTTAGGACTCTCCAATTCACTCGCTGTTTGTCCTCATTCTGATCCGTGTTGTCACTGTTGGCAATTTTTGTATCCCACCATTCCTTTGTCTTTCCAGTGATCAATGCTAACTTCTTCTTAAAACCTGAATTGTTTCCAGGTCTTGTGTATATCTGGTGGATATGAATGGTTGGACAATTAACCAGTACCTCATATTCTTCAAAAGTGGGTGTCATATCGACTTGGCCGAAGGTGAAGCAATTGTATGCGGGATTCCAGAATTGTGACATGGCTCTGAGTAATTGTGGTCCACTTTAACACTTAGCAACAAAGCTATGTCTCCAAACTCTTTCCTAAATGCTTCTTTCATTTCACTTCCCCATTGATCCCATATTTTCTTTGCTTCTTGCAGGCAAGCATTCTAGTTGGTGTTTAGCTTACACTGACCTTTCATCTGTGACACGTCACCTATGCGCAAATTGTCTCCCTTCTCATGTCGAGTCTGTTCTGACCACGTCCAGACTGTAGTGTTATCTTCCCCAATCTTGACCCCTCTAGACATTCCGAATACTTCTAATTAACTATTTCTTAAACCGATGCCAAAGTAAATGCAACAATGACATGGTTTATCAAGAACAAAAACAAAAGGAAACACGTGTCAGTAATCATGAATTAATACAAAAAGCAAGTAAGCAAGCATTATCATATAACAACACAGAAATATTTGACAAGGAAAATAACCAAAGAAATGTATTTAAACTAGCAGCACTTGTCCTAGGTTCTTGTCTGGCTCTTGTGGGGTAGGTTTTGTAAAACAAAATGTGGGCTTGGTTCTAGACTTTGGGTTCCCGAACTTTCGTTACTGTCTACTGCGACAGTAAGACATCGGTCTGGTAGTATAGGTCCCTTATAATGGAGGCGTAGGCCCCACGACGTATAAGGTTAGTATACCGGAAGAAGACAAAAATCCAAACTCGGAGCTGGAGAGCATCACGTCGAATAATGTCTTTCTCCCACTTAAGAGTAAAAAGCCTGGGTCGAGAGCTTATGCATGAATGACAGATATATCATACACAAAACTACCCTAATTTTTCCTGAAAATTCATCCAACAATTCTCTAGAAGAAATTAAATCCAAATTATTGCTCATAATGCCAAAATGCCACTTGAAATTAATTAATTAGGCCTGACTATCTTTTTAACTCCCCAGTAGAGTCACCAAGCTATCGCGACTGCTTTTTTGCGACTAGAAAAGAAATGGTGTAAGAAAATTGCTCGGTGATCGATTCCTTTGAAAATCGGGATTTTTGTTCATTTGAATTCACTTAATCCTGAAATTAGGTTTTTTTTACATTAAAACCTTTATTTAATTTAAAAAATAATTTGGAGTCGCCACCGGTCACTTTGGTAGACTGGACAACCAGAGATTCATTTTAGAAGATTTGGGTTCGAGAGTCGATTACGTGTGGGGAAGGATTAGCACCCCCACAAACGTCCGTTATCGGTACCTTTTTTAATTCCAAGTGGCATTTTGGCATTTTTGAGTAATAAAATGAATTTAATTTGATCATTAATTGCTAATTGAATTCCTTTTTGAATGAGGATATCCTTTTGCAAGAAAATACATTTTTAAACGAATATGAGTTTTTGAAGTGTCTAGTTACATTAGGAAACTTCGATTCATACTCAAAAAATGTATCTCAACACAAAAGGTTTAAATGCATGACAAATTATTTTGTGGTCAATTTTAAGTAAAAACCTAATTAAGGCTTCAGTTCGTTAATTAATTAGAATCCTATGAATATCATTAATTTTTGGGCTCGTGTGATAACACCCAAATGGTTGGGCACTACCCTTGTTAAGCCTAAAAATAACAATATTCTTACTATTAATGATACTAATTACTTAATCCTTTTTTGAATTTTATTAAACTAATTATCCAATTATATGTAATAACCATATTCTAAGTTTGAATGAAATATTAAATATTTCACTACAGCACCCCCTTTGAATAACATCACAATACAGTGTGATACTAATCAACTTAGGGCATTAAAGTAATCATTTAATATTCATTCATTTTCTACAATGATCTTTCTTTTCAATTTCAATCTATTCAAATTAGAGAACCTAATTTTGGGGTTCTAATTATGCTAAGAGTATTTAAGGTTCTCTAAACAAATTTATTACATGGCTATTTAAAATCATGCATCATACAAACAATTAAATGAATTAAATTAAATTAAAAACTATTAAAATAAGGAAATTAAATTGCCCAGGACCAAATTGAATTAAATTAGAAATTTAAAGGCTGAATTACAAGGCATTGGGTGACTAAAATGTAAAACGGGACAAACTGGAGAGCTCAAATCCAATTATATCAAAATATGGGTTCAGACCGGTCTAAAACAAACCGAACTGACCGGTATAACTCTCAAACGGTCCAAATCGGCCTTCGGACCTTGAGTCAGGTCACGTCCTCGTATCCAAAACGGTGTCGTGTTGACTCGACCATAAAAGGACTGAAACAGGGCCAACTCAGCCATTTCGATAACTTCTCTCTCTCTCTCCTCGTTCTTCTCTCTTACTAAACTCTCAATCTGAACAGAAAAAACCCAAAAAACCATGAATTTTCAATCAAAACCCCTTTGTTCATCCTTATTCTTTATCCGTTCTTCATTCTTTCCTTCATTTGATCCACAGAAACAAAAAAAACACCTCCATATTCATGTTTTTCCAAGATCAAACCCACTATTTCCTTAAGAACTCAACCCTAGTTCTGCCAACTCTTATAAATTCGATCATCAGCCACCATCAAACCCTAACCCCAGCCTGTTCCTCAACTATCAGAGGCGACGCCGACCACTGGCCGTCGTCTCTGGTCATCTCTTCCGACAAACTTTGTCTCTCTGGCCGCCGTCTGGCCTAACTCTGATCATCCCTAACCTATCTCTGGTGATCGATCGTCGGCGCAAGGCGATTTTCGGCCACGTCCTCCGCCACCAGAAAATCCCAAAAATCCATTTTTCTCATTTTTCAAGCCTAAACCCTAATCAACCCCAGATTCATCAGAATCGCCCCTTTCTCCCATTCCTAAACTATCTACCCAAAACTAGAGGCCTTCATCTATCATTTTTGACTCCACCTTGAAACCTAACTTTTTTCTGTCTTCAACCTCAACTCCAACGATGCACACAGCGGCAGAAATTTCATATAAGTAATCGAAACCTTCTTTTAATTTCTGATTTCATTTCCATTTTAGATCTAAGTTTTTTTAGCTTCCGACTTTAGATTTAGGATTTATCTAGGTTTAGGACACTGATGTCGCTGATTTTTAAATATTTGAGGCCTGGATTTAAATGTTTTGCTTGTTTAATTGCAGGAAAAGAAAGGACAAAGGTGGAAATATATCTCTGGATGTGTATCAACAGCTCCGGCGAATCTCCAGTGATGAAACAGTTATTCCGATTGTCTTCTCCGAGCGTCCCTTCCTTTCAGGTAATCTCTTCAACTTCTAATTCTCTCCCCTTTTAATTATTGCATATTATTGCACAATCATTAATTAATTCTGACTTTCTCTCTCCCTTTTATAGTAGGTGATGTGGCTGACGTCAACTACGTTCTTAATCCATGTGCTGGGCTATGGACCAATCCAGCAACGCCACGTGGACAAATTCAGCGGGCTTAAGAAACATACTTGTGCTTCTTGGGCTAGTGAAGACAGGGGATGGGTGGGAATTTATTTGAAAGTGAGCTTTTATATTTGTAATTGGGCCTTTCAGACTTGTAAAGGACAAATTTGATGTAATATGGACTATTTATTTAATGTGGACATTGGGGAATTATTTCTATTTAATAGACTACGTTTGTGTTTATTATCATTTGGCCATACGTATAGTGAACATATACATATACACGAGACCTGGACGAAATTCGGGTATTACAAACCCGATCTGAAATAAAGTTGACCTGAAATTGACCCGCACCTGACCCGAATCAAGTCGAAATATCAAATTAACCTAAAATAACATATATCCAATTTGACCTGACATGATAGGACCTAACCTGAAACCTATCTGATTACATGTTTTTACATCCTTAATTTTAATCGGGATAGCATCGATATGAAATTTAAAAAGTATGTTTTAAGCGGACAAGTTTGATATTTGGATTGTTGAAAAATTTCAAAGAAATCCACTTTCTTTGCATAGTTTTTTTTATCAAAACTTTCTTTGCATAGTTACTAGTATCTGTCGTACGAATTGTATTACATTACAAGGAACTATCGACCAATTTTTTGCCAAAATGTTGGTAAATAGACCTCTTAGGTCCTCGAAATTTTCAAATTGAACAAATTAGTTTCTGAAACAATTTAATCTCCTTAATTGACAAGAAATAAATTTCTGTAGGATCAATTTATTTAATTTCAAAGTTGAGATGAAACTAATGGAACTTTTATTAATGGATTGACCATATAGAAGACTATCTCAATTTTTTTCGATTATAATATATGTTTCCCGGGCAATACTTTCCATTTTATTATCAAGAGGGTCCATGACAATATATTTATATGTCTAGTACTAATAATGTGTTTATTTTACACGCATAGTTTTATTTCTAATTAAACTATATTATTTATATTGTTAAATATAATCGTTCCAAGAAAATAAAACTGACTTCTTAAATTTATTAAATTATCATTTTTAAAAAATAATTAGGACAAATAAAATTTATTATTATAAATTCCATCATGCAACTTTTCTCTCATTCTCGTTTTGATCACTATACATTAAAAAAGTAATATTTTTATCAAACTTTTAAATTACTCATATTTTAGTCATTTAAATGTTAAATTACAAACGATATGATTATATGAAAGACGGTATGATAACACACCAAAACAATATCGTTCTAGATTCCTATGAAATCACCAAAACGACATTATTTTGGATCTTTATAAAAGTTAAGAAAAATCCTCACTTTTTTCTCTTCATTCTTCATTATTTCTTTCTCTCCTTTTTTTTCTCCCTCTACTTGAACAACCTTAGATTTCGATCATCACTTGTAATTGTTGGTCGTTGCAAACAACGATGATGAGTCCTTAAAATTTTCACCAAACTTATTTCATCCTCCTGAACACGAATAAGATATTTATTTAATCAGAAAACACCCACAATTTCATAAAAATCTAGCATTAAAAGCTTCGATTTTTGTTCTCTCATCTCTATCGTTTGTCGTTGGATGAAGTCAAAACATAACAATGTTGCTCCCCGCCTAAAAGAAACCTCTCCACATTTGAGATCTTCAAATGGAGTCTATGATCGTCATAAAATCCTTTTCTTTTTTCCCCTTTTCTTTTAAGTGTTAATTGGTAATATCGTTGTAATCCAATAATATTCATTTTAGTATTGAATAGGGACGGATCAAAAGGTACTGGGTGAGCGGTTACACCCCCTATAAATTTCAAATTCACAATTTATTTTTTTGTATTTTTATTGATAATTTAATTTTACACCTTAAAACTGTGTTATTTCACACTACTAATTTTTTAATATAAATTCTTAAGAGTCCTTACTCCTAACATAAAATCTTCTATTCGTAATCGGCATCATTCACTTTTTTTATGATAGTATAGTTGTCAAGTTGGTGTAGGGCTTCTGTTGCAAGTCTTAGTTTATGCCACTATTTTAATTCAGTTTAAAGCATTGCAAGCTTAGGTTGGCAATTGGCATAATAGGAGTGTCAATGAAGTGCTCCATGAAGAAGCGGTACGCCAATCTGTTAGAGTGCTGGAGGTACCAGTCGTTCAATTATTTAATGCTGGCGAAGTAGGTTTATTGGATTTTTTTATTGATCAGAGAGAGGTATTATGTTCTCGTACCGAAATTCGAACTCATAGAAGATTGAACAATATAAACATTTTTAGCCACTAAGTCAATTAATAAATCTCTAAGTTCATTAGATTTATTGGTTCGCTTACTGTGAATTAACCTAACATGGAGTCATCTTGTTCCTTAATTGTGGGATTTGTTTTGGTTCTCCAAGGAACTCTACCTTATTTATTGGGAAATCATTTATAGAATCTAAATTTATTAGTACTTATTTAAAGAATTTAAACTTACAGGAGGCTAAATATATATTCTTAAGAAAAATTTTAATATACTTTTAGAAGGGGACCACGACCTCATCGACAATTGCGGAACTCAACATTATTTATAGATGATTCATTTAAAAATGTGTAAATTTATTGAGGCCAAAAATTAATTATATATTTTTAAGAGGACTAAATAACAATTTTACCATTATATCAATTTATAATTCTTTCCATTTTATTTTTAAAAAAAATATGGTATGCCAGTAAAAAGTAAAAGTGACCAAAATAAAAATAATGTCAAGGTTCAGTGATAAGATTAAAAAAGTTTAAATTTAGTGATCAAGATAGAAGTGAAGAAAAAGATAAATGATGAAAAACTTAATTACTCTAATAATCATAATACATTCGAAATAAGATGATTTTAAAAAACTAAATTCCTGTTTTAAAAAAAAGAAATTCCTTTTAAAAAGTAATTTAAAATTTCATATTATTTGTATAAATAAATTATTGAGTTCAGCTCCAAATCCTCGTCTCTTTATGCTGCTGCTTCTTGCGCATTCTCTCTCTAATTGTTAGCGTCTTATTCAGCCGCTCATCTCCGATCTGTGGAAGGTAAAGTCTCCATTAATTTTATTGAATTTTAAGATTATATTGTCGAATTCCCCTTTCAAACTTTTGTTTTAGTTTGTAATTAGGGTTTCGTACAGTGGATTAGGGTGTCCCATATTGATGCATTGATTCTCTTTTTATATGTATACCCAGGGTTCTGTTCATTTGCTGTAATAGTTATTATATTCTTTTGCTTGCAACGATTTGAATGATCGAGTTCCTTAGTGTTAATTTTATTTAATTCGAATCTACTTTGATCTAGGAATTCTCTTTTCTTTTCTCTGTCAAATTTCAGAGTTTTAAGTATTTTTTAATGTCAAATTGGCTGCATAATTGATCTCTAATATTTAAGTTTTCCTCTCAAGTGTTAAGTGTGTAAGTAGAGATGGAAATAGGGTTTTCATAGATCTATTTGATTCATTTACTGCATTTTTGTTTCATTCTTGTTATTGTCGTCTACTCTGTTTCAACGAATTTTAAGGTGATAGTGTAGGTTTTACATGTGTGTATTAACCTTTCACTGTTTTCAGGATTGAGGTGCTGGAATATCTATCAATATTTACCTCTGACTTTATGTACATCTAATTTTTTATATTTGTTGGTGCTTCACTTTTCAGAAATATTATGGCTATGGAGGTTACACAGGTGCTTTTGAATGCACAGTCAATAGACGGAGCTGTACGGAAGAATGCAGAAGAAAGCTTGAAACAGTTTCAGGAGCAGAACCTTCCTGTTTTCTTGGTGTCCCTTTCTGGAGAGTTGGGAAATGAGGAGAAGCCTGTTGAAACACGTAAATTAGCTGGCTTGATACTTAAGAATGCATTGGATGCTAAGGAACAGCACAGGAAGCTTGAGCTTGTTCAAAGATGGTTGTCGTTAGACAGCAATGCAAAGAGCCAGATTAAGGCATGTTTACTGAAGACTCTGACATCTGCAGTATCTGATGCTCATTCAACTGCATCTCAAGTCATCGCAAAGGTTGCAGGCATTGAGTTGCCACATAAACAGTGGCCTGAGTTGATAGGTTCACTTTTATCAAATGTTCATCAGTTACCAGCTTATGCTAAGCAAGCCACTTTGGAGACTCTTGGGTATTTGTGTGAGGAGGTCTCCCCTGATGTCATTGATCAAGATCAAGTAAATAAAATACTTACAGCTGTAGTTCAAGGCATGAGTACATCGGAAGGAAACATTGATGTGAGGCTTGCTGCGACAAGAGCACTTTACAATGCATTAGGATTTGCACAGGCGAATTTCAGCAATGACATGGAACGTGATTATATCATGAGAGTTGTTTGTGAGGCAACACTGTCCCCAGACGTGAGGATAAGGCAAGCTGCTTTCGAGTGTTTGGTATCTATTTCATCAACTTACTATGACAAACTGGCTCCGTATATCCAAGATATTTTTAACATCACCGCAAAAGCTGTGAAAGAAGATGAAGAATCTGTTTCCCTTCAAGCCATTGAGTTCTGGAGTTCTATCTGTGACGAGGAGATAGATATTTTGGAAGAATATGGTGGTGATTTTACTGGGGACTCTGATATTCCTTGTTTTTACTTTATCAAGCAGGCACTCCCTGCCCTTGTTCCTATGTTGTTGGAGACGCTGTTGAAGCAGGAGGAGGATCAGGATCAGGAGGAAGGGGCTTGGAATATTGCAATGGCTGGAGGAACATGTCTTGGTTTGGTTGCACGGACTGTGGGAGATGATATAGTCCCCCTTGTTGTGCCGTTTATCGAGGAAAATATTTCAAAACCAGATTGGAGGCAGAGGGAGGGGGCAACTTATGCCTTTGGCTCAATCTTGGAGGGCCCTTCTCCTGAGAAGCTAATACCCCTTGTGAATGTTGCCCTTACCTTCATGCTCAGTGGTTTGATAAAGGACCCCAGTAGCCACGTCAAAGACACAACAGCCTGGACTCTGGGACGTATCTTTGAATTTCTTCATGGTTCAGCTGTTGATTCTCCCATCATCAGTCAGGCAAATTGCCAACAGATAGTCATAGTTCTGCTACAGAGTTTGAAGGACACTCCAAATGTAGCTGAGAAGGCCTGTGGTGCTCTCTATTTTCTAGTGCAAGGTTATGAGGAAATGGGTTCATCATCTCCTTTAACTCCTTTTTTCCAGGAAATTGTCCAGTCCCTTCTTACTGTCACTCACAGAGAAGATGCTGGTGAATCCCGGCTGAGGACTGCTGCTTATGAGACATTGAATGAAGTGGTGAGATGTTCAACCAATGAGACGGCTCCATTGGTGTTGCAATTGGTTCCTGTCATCATGATGGAGCTTCATAACACCCTTGAGGGCCAGAAGCTCTCATCTGATGAAAGGGAAAAGCAGAGTGAATTGCAAGGCCTTCTTTGTGGGTGTTTACAAGTTATTATTCAGAAGCTTAGTTCATCAGAACCAACCAAATATGTGTTCATGCAGTATGCTGATCAGATCATGGGACTTTTCCTTAGGGTTTTTGATTGTAGGAGTGCTACTGTACATGAGGAAGCCATGCTTGCTATTGGTGCTCTTGCTTATGCAACAGGAGCTGATTTTGCAAAATACATGCCAGAGTTTTATAGGTATTTGGAAATGGGTCTTCAGAATTTTGAGGAGTACCAGGTATGTGCTGTGACCGTTGGTGTTGTAGGTGACATTTCCAGGGCACTGGAGGAAAAAATTGCGCCTTACTGTGATGGCATTATGACTCAACTTCTCAAGAATTTATCAAGCAACCAGTTGCATCGCTCTGTGAAGCCTCCCATATTTTCATGCTTTGGTGACATTGCATTGGCAGTTGGAGAGTATTTTGAGAAGTACCTAATGTGGGTCATGTCTGCACTTCAGAGCGCTGCAGAGTTGTCTACCCATATAGCAGGTGATGATGAATTGGTAGAATACACAAACTCCCTGAGAAATGGAATTCTGGAGGCTTATTCTGGTATTTTCCAAGGGTTTAAGAATTCTCCCAAAACCCAGCTGTTGATTCCCTATGCACCTCACATCCTCCAGTTTTTGGATGGCATATACATGGAGAAAGACATGTAAGTTCTATTAAAAGTTACCTATGTTAAGCTTTGACTCTAACTAATGACTCTGTCTTGTACCATGTGGTTATTAACTTATTTTGATGTTTCTTATATAGGGATGATGTAGTCATGAAGACTGCCATTGGAGTCCTTGGAGATCTAGCTGGTACATTGGGAAGTCATGCTGGTTCTATGATACAGCAATCTGTCTCGAGCAAAGACTTTTTGAATGAATGCTTGTCTTCTGAGGACCTTATGATTAAAGAATCTGCTGAATGGGCCAAGTTGGCTATTAGTCGTGCCATTCCTGTTTGAGAATGTCAGCATTCAGCATGTTTATTTTCTTTTCAAAGTCCATACATATGGGTGTGTTGAGTTGAGGGTCTGGGGTTGCATGTGTCAAGTCATCGCCATTGTCAGACAACAGAAGTTGTCTTCATGTTGTCACTAACATTTGCATCAGCATCAGCATCATGGGGTCAGATACTTTCTTTTTATCATGAAGGAAGTTGATACAGATGGTTTCAGAGAAGTCGATGAACATCCGCATGAAGGGAATATCTTTTGGTCTTGAAGAAGTGGGGGGGATCATGGATTGTGACTTGCTGGAATGACTGACTAGTCAGGTAGCTTGGTCATTTGTTTTTGCACTGTCGTTGTGTCAAGATGTGCATCAATTTTGCCTTTATCATGATTTTCTCCCATTAAATTTAGGTTGATGGAATGGATGATTGGAGTATGTGGTTCCAAGTTGTGCAGCACTTAAAAAGAAATCTCCAGTGCTGCAAATCACCATTGTCAACCTAGAAACCCTAAATTTAGAAGCTCAAGCCTCGCATATTTGTGAAGCAAATGCATCAGTGGCCGGCAGGGTTACGTTGAATCTCCTCTGCTTCGTTTATATATTTTTGTTTTGGTCGGGTAGGGTTGGGGGCTAACTACATCAGCATTGCATTCATTAGAATTAACTTCAATTGTTAGATAGTGGGGAGTCAAATTGTTGGATCTCATGCATTCATAGAATTTTGTGGTTCTTGCTTTTCATTTGGGTATACGACTTTTTCTTTTCTTTTTTGGTTCCTCTTTTGAAATGTATTTTTGGTTACCGACGCTTAGAGAAAGTGATTACTGTATATAATCACAATTTCGGGCATGGCGTTGAACGCAATGAATGAGGCAATTTATTTATGTGTGTTGCCTTGTTTCTACTTTTTTTTTTTAATGAAATAGAGGCTTTGGCCTTTTTGCTTCTTTCATCTAATGTGATGTTTGTGACATGTAGCATGACTTACTATTCCAAATATGACTATTCGGCGCCAGAATCGTGGCCCTCTTTAGCTGTGCATCCCTCTTTACCGGGTCATTGTCCTTTTTCTGTGCGTTCGTTTAACCATCCTTCACCATTAGTCACCTATCCAAACAAAACCAGCTAGTCTGAGTTGGAATCAATCCTACATTAATTTGAACTCGAGTCAATCCGGATCCTACTCGAGCTAAATCATTGACTTGACTTGACACAACTTGAATCTGGTCTGACTTAACTTGAAATCCGACTGAGTACCTAATTTCACATCCCTATATTATTACCGTTGCATCTTGTGACCTTAATCTCACTAAAATTACAGTCGCTTCTTCTGAAAGTTGCTGTGTTTCCTCGTACCAAACTATGTCTATCTTCGTGCACAACCTCCTACAAAATTTTAAATTCCTTCGATCATCAAATTACATGTGTCAATCATTGGTTGGTTTAAATATATTTTATAATTTCTATAACAAATATTTATTTATTTGCGAAATTTATAGTATAGATGCTGAGGTAGTTGATGTAAATTTCAATGAAAATTTTGAACCACTCTATAATTCTTTTAACAATTTTCTTTCTATGCATTAGTTTCCACAATATCTTAAAACTCAATTCACCCTTCTTGGTTTATTCGATTGATTGATCAGCTTAACACAATATTTAATTATTAAGGTGGGTATCGATATTGTTAAGAGCAGTTCTGAGACCCTTTTCCAAATTGGTGAAAATGAATCATTGTATGTCTTCCCCCACCCCCCCGGTTTTAGATACTCTAAATCACTCTTATCATCGACATAATTTTAATTAAGCACCAAACATATATTTTTCCAATAAACAATTTACACGCAACACACAGTTGATCTCAACATACAAATCAAAATCAAGACATAATGACTACGATCCTTCTACCATGATTATCATTTTATAAACATAGTTTCAATCCAAAAGATGTCCACTTATGATCATCATCACATGACACTAGCAACATATCATACATATAAATACACGTCACAAAACTCAAATCTTAAGCTTAAAACAAAAAGAAATCAAGACGTTTTAAATAAATTTCAGAAGAAACAAAGGAAATTTCCAAGATCAATGACGTGTGGGTGGCAGGAATTTAAAAAGAAATTGAGAGGAAAACTGGAGAGAAATGAATTTAAAAATTATGTTATGGCTGTTCCTTTTTTGGTTTCAACGGGGGAGAAAGTTGAACTTGTTGTTGAAAAAAATAATTGGTAAAATAGCCACATAAGAGATCTTGCTTCAACGTGTTTTTCAATGTGCAATTTTGGTGTCCACATAAGAGATCTTCTGTTCTGTAGTGTCCTCATATGAAAGACCATAAAACTTTGAGAGAAAAATCTGAGTATCCAAAAAGGGCAGTCTTTCTTCATTTCATGAAAAGAAATTGAAGCATTACAGGGAAAACACCAAAGACGGAACTCCTCATGTTATAATTTACAATAGAGCTCTCTCACCCTTCCCACAGTTCTTAATCTAAGACAGCGACTCAGGTAAAAGACATACAATAGTTTTATGCCTACATGACAGTGAACTCATTATAACTCCAGAGTTATACATCTGGAGAATTGGATTACAGATAGACAGCTCCGAGTCCTAACAGTAGCTTAAGGTTCATCTTCTTGTGCTGAATCAAAAACCGCATGAGCCAAGTGAGACATCAGTCTACAAGAACAGGGCTAAGGAACAAACAGAGACATTCATAAACAGAGGCTTACTGCTTAGAATGAAGCCTTGAAGCAAGCTTTGGGCTCTCTCGGACTGCTCCGGAGTACCCGATATTTGAATCATCTTTTGCATCTCGTTTGGTCTATCTTCTACCAGAGTCACATTGGCACCAGACAACTATACCACAAATACATAAACCAAGAGATAAATTACTTGAGAGCTAGATTGAACCAAAGTAAACATAAACGAAATAGGTAGTTGAAAAAAGTTCTGGTTACCTCACTGATCTGGGCCAGTTTGTTTTTTGATTTTGCTAAGAGCTTGGGAACGGCATAATCCGGTATGACAACTTCAAGTGTACTCCTCGTAACAAGTGGTACAGCAATCCTAATAGAAAATACAAGCAAGTTAAAAATACTGGTAAAGAACTGAAAGAGCCTTCATTCTTTAAATGGATAAAAAAAATAATACTTGATAACAAAAAGATGGAGCAATTATGATGCAACCTTCTTTTTATAACTACTATAAAAGGAGGACCGAATAGGAGTGAAATAATGCAAAACGTAGCCACCTGCTAATTGCACTCGGTACATCTTCACGCCGTTCAAATTCAGTCTGCTTCACTGTTTCCGCACCAGATTTCACAACTTCCTATAAAAAATAGTTGACTTTTATAAGCATATTCTTAGAATGCAGAAGAGGGCCCTGATATACTTCAAGATGTTCACCTTGTGCACAACATAAAGCAGTTAAATATTTTCTTCCAAAGAAACTAAAGGAAAACTTGATGCTAAGATTGGAAAACTTTTTTTACTACATATGCAATGCAAGAAAAACAAATACCAGCAATGAAGCAATGAAAGGAAAGTCAAAATTAAAAGAAAACAGCATAAGTACAACCTTCGATGATGATGGCGTTGCTGGAGTTGGCACATTCTGATAGGTTCCACCAGGAAGGTCACTGGCAGTTTGTCCATCACGATCTGGAGTCAACTTTGTAGAAATATTCCCACTGGACCCTGTTGCAGTGATAAGTGGTGCTGGTGGTGGAGGGTCCTGAGAGAATTCCCTATGTAAGTAACTGCGTAATCGTGATGTGATCTCAACAAGAGCATCTCGAGCTGCCTTTATGTCCCCCACAATCTGTAGAGTAAATCAAAGTGCCATTCAGAATATACAAGGTAAATCCATCCAATCATCTCATCCCTCATTTATTAAACTTAACAAGCCCATGGAAAAAGATAGAAAAACTTAAGAGACCCGAGATTTCGAATCTTCTGGCCTGGATTTAACTAACATCGAGAAGCTAAGCTCTCTATGATTCATAAGAATAGGTATCTAAGTAGCAAACCTGCACAATCTCATTGGGTCCTGATACACAACAAGGAAGTTCTTCTCTTGACAGTATCTGTATGTTTGCACCAGTTAATCTTTTCATTTCAGATAATGATCCATCTCTTCCCTCTAAACACCCAATTTCACTCAACGGAACAAGTAACCTGGTAGTTACTATATTATCTTTATCAGGAACAAGGTCAACAATCTGAGTTTGGATATGCAATAAAGCCTCTTGAGCTGGAAACAACTCATCATCAGGACCCTAAGGACAAACAAAAAACCAAAGATATGTTGGAAACCTCTAAGAATATGTAAAATTCAAAAGAAATGAACAATTTTTTTAAATGTCTTTCAAGTCTTTAAACATTGTAAATGACAACATCTTACTCAAAAAGCTAAAAAGCGATGGAATTTATCACCCAAAAACAGTTAGGGGAACAACTATCGCCCCAAATGACCACATGTCATTAAATAAACAGAGCGATTGTACGTACCTCCTCAGAAGAAATGGTAATTATCTGCTCATCTGACCCTGTCACGGGATCGGCAACCTTAACATCCACACCAATTTCATTTTGAAGTAAATCTACTATGCCATCTGGCTCTCCAAAAACACTATCAACCTTGTCAATAGGGCAAAGTATTCGAAACACAAGATCCTCGCCATAAAGAGGCTGTCCACTGTCAGCCAAAGGAGCAGTCCCAGCTTCAACGAAACCACATGGACGTGAGGAATAATTGTTGCCTTTGTAATTCATAGTAGACAACCAAGAACCAAAAGAACCATCCATAGATAATTTACGCGATGTATTGTTTATCGGTGGAATATAATCATCATCAGGGAAAAACCGCTCTGGTGAATGCATTCGTCCATGGAAATGACTGCGGTCACGATGCTGACTCTCCCTTATGCGTGATGAAATAATTGCTATAGCATTTTTTACAGCATTTACATCACCAGCAACCTGCATGCAAACAACGGTGAGCTATTATAAGAGGAAAACCTACCTTGCACATATTTTTAATGCCCAAGAATCCAAGTATCTACTGAAACAAAAAAACAGATGAATATTGAAAAAAAAGCAGATTGAAAGAAATCACAGGAATGCAATCAGACTACAGTGAAAAGAGTTCGAAATTCCCAAGTAGAAGAAGCCATTCTTATTTTAAACAAAATGCCAGTTAAAAACTCCATAATAAAACCTTATGAAGACCTGAAGCCTCTTTAGTTTAATTAACAGAGAATAGGTATTTTTTCAGCAAGGGCAAATTGTTTACCACATAAATAAGATTATCAGAGCAGCAGTCCGGCAATGCCAATGGCATATACTAGTATTAGATTTTTAATAGAAGTTTCCCCAAGGGGAAAGGCAATGAAAGGAAACCACATTAGTAACTCCTATAATCCACGGGTAGCATTCACTCAGATCAAGATTTTGGATTCAGCTCCATAATCCCAAACCAAGACCTGAAATTCTTTAATCCGTACATAATTTATAAACATTTAACTGCTCAATCATTCCATTAAGCCATTGCATTTGAACATATCTTCGAATTTTGAAAACCTCTGACATTAGTATTTTGTAATTACGCCTAATTTTTGAGTAATAAATGCAAATCCAAATGCAGTTGGTCGCAGACCTGAACAATCTCCTCAGACATGGAAACGCAACGGGGCAAGGTATGGTCTCTAGGCAGAATCCTAATCTGAGTCTTTGTTTCCATTCTCATTTGCTCAATAATCCTTCCTCCTTTCCCCAATAAAGAACCCACATGCATCCTCGAAACAACCAACCTCGTAGCCACCCTGTTCCCTCCTCCTCTCACCACCGCTCCGTATTCCTCCTCCTCCTCTCCTCCGCCGCCACCAAATCCAAACTGCGAATCACTCTCCAGAATCCTCTCATGTACAAGGAACAACGCCTCCTGAGCAGGAGAAAACGACGGCATTATCCCTTCAGGGTCACGGCGACGTGTATCAGATATCTCGATGATGCGTTCTTCGTCGCCAGGAATCAGCTCGTGCACGTTGATCCACGCGCCGGTGTGTTGTCTTATGGACTTGATAATGCTACCCGACTTACCGATTACACCCCCAGCTTTCATATCGTGGCAGAGAATGCGGTAGCTAGTGGTGACCATAAGGGAAGAGTCTTGTCCTCCTCCCCCTCCACCACCGCCGCAGCCGCTACCGCCACTGCCTTTATTCGGAGGTCGGCCGTTGTTGCCTCCGTTGCTATTGTTGCTGGGATTGTTGCCACTGTGGCGGTGACTATTAGGTAGGTAGTGATGGTTGTTGTACCGAGGTTTCGTCCTACCCATTGTCTCCCCATCATAGTCCTGGTCATAGTAATAGTTTCTCTTGGATCTAGATCTGTCCATTTAAAACACACTAAACTTTCCCTTTTTACGGTTCCCAAGTTTCGAATCAAAAGGATTTCAGTTTGTTTCTTTCGTCAATGTTTCCCGGACGATGGCTCAGCTTGGACCGGGTCTAGGGTTTTCAGAGTAGCAAATCTTTGCTCTCAAGCTTTGTTCGTCTCCGCGGACTAAACCTTCAGTTATCTTCTGTTCGTTTCCAGGGAAAAACTTCGAGAAAATACAAGCGTTGAGGATAAATCAAACTGGAGACGAGGAATCCGAAACGAGCACAGAGCTTCTTATGTTAGCAGCCATACGGAATCTGAGCTGCAAAGGTTTTTAAGCACCTGTTCCAGTTAAGATGCTTTTAACGTCTGGGCAGATAGGAGGCCTCAACCGGCGTCGTTTTCCTAATTTCATTTTCCTTTTGTATTACGTATCAACTTAAAACTAACTTATTCAAAATAATAATAAAATATACTCATTTTAAAAAGTAATGAAATTATCAACAAAATAGTTGGTTTGGCAAGATGAAGTACTAGATCTCTTAAGTAAAGTTAGAGGTTCAAAATTTTGACATTAGGGATGAGAAAAACTCGACTCGAATCAAATTGAATTATTCAACTCAATGAAAAAAATTCGATTTGTAATTTCATAAACTTCACTCGAAAAATTTTCAAATAAAGCTTAAATTATAAGATAGAAATTTGAATAACTCGAATAACTCAAAATTTTTAGTAATTGGTGGATCAGTTTTCAAGTTTGAGATGAGCCATTTAATTATGACTCACATATGAAAAAATAAAGAAATATATATTGTATATGATTATAGAAAGTCGTTTAAATTTAAACTAATTAGTACCTAATATTATAAATGTTTACAATTAAATCTGAAGAGAAACTCAAGCAACTCGACTCAACTTCACTCAACTCAAAAAAAAATTAAATAAAGTTTGAGTTGTAAAATAAGACTCACCAACTCTAGTAACTTGATTTTTTTACTCGACTCGATCGAATGTCCATCCCTACCTAGTGTTGTAAATCAAGAAAAGTAGATTGAGAGGGTTGCCCCATATTATACCTTTACAAAATCTGATCCGAATTAATTGACTAATAAATCGAATACCGGTTGTTAAACCCAACAATTAATCAAATTTATATTATGAGTGAGTATTATTTACCTAACATATTTTAATATAATATTTTTAAATAAAACAACAACACAAATTTAATTGTGAATCCCAACATATGACTAGTGAATTTATATTCAAATCTTTTATCACTCACATATGACCATTTCCTATTATTTCTTAAAATTATATATATTTTTGCCTATAATATTTTCATTCGCCCACATTGTGGATATGACAAGATCTAGTAAGGATTTTACGTGTTTTATGATTATTTTATTTTACTTAATTAATGTAATGTGATATTATTCAAGTGATTGAATATAATTAAATCATGTTAAATATTTTTGTTAATTAAATATTATAATAACAAAACTTTTCAAATCTTAATTAAAGTTTGAATGAAAATAATAGTAATTTTAAAATGGTCTGGTAAATTTTTGCTACTAATCGGATGAAAATACCTAAATTCCAAATGGCAACGTATATATTTGAATAGTCATAAGATAATTACAAATTAGTATTTATTCATAGATATTTTAAACATTTTGACAATGCACACACCTTAAGCGTAAAACAAAACGATTTAAATCCGAGTCTCCTAGTAGGACGAATATCCTCCGCTTTTTTACTAATATCACTTGTTAGATTCAATTTGGTGTAATATTTAAACCAAACAAAAACATCTTTTACTGTATTTCAAAATTGTAGGTTTGCGTTTCACTTTAATTCTTCATGCTATAAAGCATTAAAAGGTTTGCAGAAATCTTTCAAACTATATAATATCAGAAGGCTTGCACTATGTGTCTTAATATTTCCTTTACAGAAATCTTCATTTATTGCTATATTCCTTTAGATTATACAATGCACATCATACACAGATAATAAAAACTTTGTTTTTCATAAATAGATCTAATTTAAGGTGCAGTTTAAGGTGCGATTATTTGAGTTTTATGTGAATTATAGTTTAAGGTTTATGATTTAGAGTTATAGAATTAAAAATTTAATTTAAAAAATAGAATTAGGCATGCTTTGTGAAATATTTTCTACTATCGTGCATAAAATTATAGAATAATAACCCAACGTATGATGGTTAATAATTAATCAGAGTAGGAGGAGAATAATTAGATGTAATTATCAAAATTTCAACAAGAGAGAGAAGGGTTGACAACCAGACGGGATAAAGAGCGTTTTTTTTTTTTTTGCATTCCTCACTATATCCACAGTATTTGTTGAAAAGATTTTAAGAGTTTTTTTCATCTTCATATCCTCTCTGCATGAATCCTCACGAGGTTCGAAGAATCATTATCCAAAAAAATAAACAAAATTTATTATTTTAAATTTGAATAAATTAAAATAAATATACAGCATTAAATCTTCAAAATTATAAACATAAATGATAAATTTAGTTTGTCAACAATAAACATACAATTTCAAAAATATAATAATATATATTTAAATTTATAAAATATCAAGATCTCTCTAGATATTTTTCAGGGATCCACACATAAATTTATACTGGTACGATTTAGAAGTCTTCACGGTGCAGATATAGAAATCCATGACCCTATCCCCATTTGAGCTTCGAGGATAAAAATTCCTCTCGCCCTCATCCCTTTAGATAAAGATTTCAATTATTCTCATTTCAACCAATTTAAATCCCTACGATTTTCGGTCATTTCCTGCTCAAATATCACCTCTTAAGAGAAAGACCGATGAGTGGGCTTAATTATTAATGTCTATTTTAATAGGAGAAAATGCTTGAAATTTGAATTGAGTGATTGTTTGCAAATTGAATTTGAAAGGATTAATGATTGAGGAAATATGTATGGTGGTTTTTGTACTTAATATTTCATAATTTAGTCCATTAACATTGTAACTTGCTTAGAGATTTGTATCTTTGTTTATGGGATACAATTGGTCCTCTAATGTTGACAAATGTTTTAAACGACATGTTTAAAATCATGTTTCGTTGATGTTTTTATACTTGTTTCATTAGTCATTTGTAGCATATTCGACTCAGTTTACGATTGAACTAATTATAGGGTGGTATATTTATTCATATTTATATGCACTCATTTTCGTGGGACACTAAGAAACCATTACATATCACAAAATAACCCAAATAATAAAAACCATTTACATGTAGACCAATGACCCATTATACATTTACCCGACCTCAACTAAAACCCAAGCACTACAAGCCCATATCCTAAACTTATTCGGGCTAAAACCAAAAACCCTATGAACTAGCTTTCCCTTCGGCCGCCACCAAGCGTCCCTTGTGGCTAAAATTTTGTGACAAGCTCTTTAGCTTTAAAAAATTTACATTGCTTTATAAATGTACAGTAATACTAATAGCTACACTTTTCTAAATTAAAGGTTGCAATAACGTAATAATCAGTCTCATAATTGAAATTTAGATCATGGTTAAAAACTGTAATGTAAAATAAAACAAGATGAAAGTGAATGATATATAATTTATGGCCGTCATTGGCCATAACCTCTCTTTTTTAGGTTTTATTAAGACTAATAAGACTTCTAATCGATTGCTGACCATTGATAATAAGTTTAGATATGTTTAAGGTTTCTACATTATATCTAAATTTAAATAAGTTTAAAAAAAGAGAGGTTATAATCAAGGACGGTCATATATTATATATCATTCACTTTCATCATGTCTCACCTTACATTACGATTCTCAATCATGATCTGAATTTTAAATATGAGACTAATTATTACGTTAATGCAAGCTTTTATTTGGAAAAGGGTAGCTATTAGTATTACAATACATTTATAAAGCAATTTCTAGTGCCTTTTGTCACGGGGCTAGGGCTCAACCCTAGTGATCCGTGCGGCCTTAGACGCCCTTGACGCTAATCGGTCGATTCCCGCGCCTAAGTAAGCCTTCAACCAGCCTTGCGAGTACTCCTGCTCGGCAACGGCTCGGACAAGCCCTCCAGGCTTCGATGGATGCGGAAGCGCTTTAAGCACTATGGTGGCTACTCTTGGCCACTCGAGAGGCAACTAGCTCGAAGAGCTTTGGGAACGAAGACAATTGAAAGGAACAAGAGGAAAAGTAGAGTAAATGCCTCAGAGTCTTATTACTCTTCTCAAATGAGAGAATGAATGGAATTGGATGATTGGATGATGGATGATTCAAATGAGAGTGGGAAGCTCTCTATTTATAGTTGAGCTCCCACTCAATCAATGGTCCGGATCGATTTACATGGATGACCAGGATTAGCCCAAATCCTTACAAGAATCTCTAAACTAGGAAAGAATATCAAATCCTACCTAATTACATCAATTAGTAGGTTTCTTTCCTCTGTTAGTTGATCACACCCGATATGGCAAGATTCCTCGTTTGACTTCTTGTCTCTTGCCTTTTCCGAAGAGCTAGTGTGATCGGGCTCTCTAGCATTCTCCAAGTGTTGGGCCAAGTCTGGTGGTCTTGGCAAGTCCGATGATCCGCTTTGAACCTCTTGGGCGGATCCTTGTGCAACTGTCTCAGACCAAAAGATTTGGGCCGTGACACTTTGCACTCAGCAACTCCGAAAGTAGTCTTCGAGGCTTATATCTTGAGAACATACAATATTAGGTGTCACTACATGGTACCCAAGTGATCAACATGCAAAGCTTACTACTTGAAAGTTAGGCCTATATCTGTTAACACATTCATAGATTATCGCAGAGCTTGATATCATCTAATCACCAACAGTCCAAAGATTATAAATACCCCTGGGGACTATAATTATCCACGCCATCAAAGAAGAAGACATGTTAAATTTAGAGGGTTGTATTGCTCTTTTTCATCATCTCTCTTTTAATCTCTTTTCTTACTCTGATTGTCGTGTTATCTGCGACTCTCCGCCTAAACATACAGGGAGTAAACCGTCTGAAACCACCATCAATCACCTTGTTCTTCCTCTCCATCTTTCTTATTCTGTGCTTCCTCGTTTCAACATCAACATGACTATCTAGGAATAATGTAAAAGTGAATGATGAAGCCCGAAACCTAACATAAATTAAGGATGACAACGGGGCAGGGCGAGTTTTTGGCTGCCTCGATCTCGACCCAAAATGTAAACCGTCCGCCCGACCTCGACTCTAGTATATTGTATCCTCGCCCCGCCCCGATATAATAAAAGCATAACTCGATCCCTACACGACTCTAATATTTTAATAAAAAAACTCGACTAAACTCGACCTATCCCAAAAAATTAATAAAAATATTAAATAAAATATATAAAAATATATCAGATCGAAAAATTATCACCCTAAACCTATCATGTTCTGAACTCGATTTTTTAATAAAAAATTATCCCTGGTCGAGTTGGAACCCGACGAGACAAGATATTTTGTTGGACATGGAGATGATGGCATTGTTGACATGTATATTATGCCTAGTTTTGAGGAATTTTTTTACCAGAAATTATAGAATGATTTTGGGATTAAGAACGACCGAATGAATGCGGGGGATTGTACAACAGAAGAACACCTTGTTCTTTCACAAGATCTTAAAGGTGAAAGTACACTCTTAGTCTACGAATGTTTATAAATTTAAAGAACAACACCTTGTTTTTTTACATTTTTATTTTTATTTTTATTTTTATTTTTTTGATTTTTTTTAAAATATTAAAAATAAAATTTTAGTTACAGTTGAAGGGCAGATGAGATTAATAAAAAATTTAGTATATTTTAATGACATTTTTGAATATTATTTTGTAACAAAATAAAAAATTTAATGTCTATTTTGTAATTTTTAAAATTTAATGACTAAAATAATTATTTTAGTATATTTTAATGACTATTTTTGAACTTTAGGGCGAAATAGAAAATTTATATTCTTTTGTGGTAGGTATGATATTTCATATAATTTGGAGGGTATGGTGCTTTTTTCTGAAACATCAAAACCCGATTCCAATGTACAAATTCCAAATTAAAGTTTCACTGCTCTCAGTTTCCGAAAAGAAAAAATACCTCTTGGAGGCGAGTCAAAGCTTTAACTCAGCAATGTTTCCGTCCAACTACCAGGTGAGTTCACTCACTCTCGATTCTGTCTCAATTACTAAACACTCTGTTTGGTCACTCGGAAAATCTCTCCAGAAGGGGAGGAAACAAAAATCGAAATCTTTTATCTCTTTATTTGAAATTTCGTGCTCCGGTTCTCGGTTTTCTCGCATTTATGTTGCTTTATAAAATGAATGCAGCTCTTTTATGCACCCTTCGTTCCCGATATTTTGTCTTGGATCAAACGGGCATTTGTTAGGGAATTATTTTACTGCTTTAATTTCAGAAGTGGGCACTGCAGAAAAGAAAAAGAAAAAAAGTAGCAGCTTTTCTTTCCCGATGACAGTTTAGGAAAAGAGAAAGAGAGAGGATGTTTTTACGTTTCCTGTTAGCAGACTTTCTTTTATGGTTAAGATTTGCTGATTTCATGATCCTGACTTGGGTTAATAGTATTTATTGTTGAAAAATTAAGTTGGAAACCGGAATACTCATTTGCTTTCACTTTGATTCTGCTTAACACTATTTAATTAGCTTTGATTCTGGCTGCTTTTTATCACTTTGAAAACTTTTGGGATGAAGATAACTCATAATCAGTTGGTGCATTGCAATGCTGAAGACAATGAATTCTGAGTTTAGTTTTTTTTTAATGTTAAAGTTTATGTTGTTTTTAAGTTTCTAGTGTTTTTGATATGAAAAACATATCTTCAGAAGCAAGCTAATTAGTAATTACACCCTCACTCTTTGCAGTTTTCAAGTCAATCGAGGGCGTTAGCGGTTGTTGAAACCACAAGTTCAATGCAAGTGGATCTGAATGAAACCTCTTTCGATTCTAGGGATGAAATGCAAAATGGAGGATTTTCAGAAGTTAAGTCCATCATGGAGAGCTCTGAGGTTGTTTTGGTTCTGAACTTTCTTTTACAGTGTTCTGGTAGAGATTAAAAGAACGTTATCTATTTTCACATGGTTCTTTCAGACAGTAGAAGTCGTAAAAAGATGCAAGCATTTCTTTATAACTAGTATAACTATTATTTTTTGTGTTTGTGCCTCTTTTTTAAGGTAACTTTGATATAACATGATCTATGCAGAAACTTCAAGATGATCTTCGAATGTTGGGGCTAAAAATAAAGCAGCATGAGGATAGCATAAAACTTCTAAAGACTCAAAAGAATAAATTAGATGATACTATACTTGATAAGCAAGGTATACTTCTCTTATTCGAAAATGTATGCATGATGTAAACTCCCTTTTTCTATTCAGCAATGGAATTAAAGACTGGTTGTTATTGATGACAAACAGAATGAGTTAATATACAGGTTATAAATGACAAGAAATTAATGCCTTTTCTGTTTAGATTTTGTATATCAGGGTTTACATCCAGCTACACTATGACATACTATATTATCCTGTATACTTGCCTAGATCTGGCTATGGATGCACTCCACCCATAACTACTTGTCACCAATATTGCTATAATTAGGATGTTTCTCATTAAGCTTTAAGGATTATATTGGTGCAACTAAGGTAGCCTTCTAGTATTAGTTCGTTTTTGAATGGGATGATTTCAAGTTTAGTGACATGTGTTACATGGACTTGGCATTGTAGGGTCCATATCTGTGTTGACCCAATGCAACACAGTAGTGGGGGCAGAATACACATATGACATTGCACTGTGGTTATTCATACTTGGCTGCTCCCTGTAAGCAGCAGATTGACCAAGAAAAAATAGTGGATAGTATGGTTACAGATCACTGAGAGGAAGATTCTAAGAAGATAGAGAGAGTGAGGATCAAGAAAAGGAGGGGGAAAATTATAGAAGAGTCGGAAGATTTTGTTTTTGAGAGAAAAATAAGTAAGATTAAGACGCAAGATGAAGATCTTCCAATTAGTTAAGTTTCTATAACCCCCCACCCCCCGCGCGCGGAAAATACACAATTCAAGCTGATACAGCATTTTTATCATTTCATTTTAAGCCCATTTTATAAAAATGAAAAGCAGAAAAGGAAAAATATGAGCTAAAAGTTGGTTTGGAGCAAGATAGCCCCATTTATTTTCTTTTCAAATACCAGCCCCTATAAACAGAAGGATGTATTTGAGTCAAATTGTTTGATTTTACAAATTTTCTGACTTATATAAGTAGCATTATTATATTCCTACAATATGTGGAAGGATCCATGTATCCATATGTTATCTTTGGATGCTTCCTAGCTGAACCATCAAATGCAACACATACCCCTACTGGATACTCGTACCAAGAACTGAGTTTGTGTCACATTGAATCTCGATAAACATATATGCTGCATATTTATTTTCCATTTCTCCAGCTACAAGTTGATCTTTTTCTCAGTTTTGCTTGGCAAGTATCATTCTTGTAGTTCGCCTATTGAGAACAAGGACCAGTCCCACCTTCAAAGTGAGCATGAAATAACTGAACAGATTCTTTGTCATGAAAAGTCAGCAGCAGGAATTTTGTATCAGCTGAAAACTCATCATGGCCCTCAAGCTTCTCATCTGAGTTTGACAAATGATATACTGGGTGCTGTTGCTACACTTGGAAAAGTAGATGATGAAAATCTTAGTAGGTCTGTTTGAAAGTCTATTTTTATTAATCTTTATGCATCATGCTTGGCAAGATTTCCTTTATCATTCGTCGGCAGTTTCTAATGTTTTGGATGTTTTTGCACGAGAAAGTTATACCTTTATCATTCTGCTAGGCTGGATAGCTCATGCATTGGGGTCAATTTAAAGGAGGAAGAGGGGGGAGGAATATGAATTGTAGCTTATGCCTTATGTTCGGCCATATTGTGTTTTTTAATGGTGATGGTTGAGTGCATGTGCTGCATTATAATTATTTGTGGAATTTCTTGTGAATAGGTCAACCTGTTTATTAAATAGATTAAAATTGAGTCTTAATTGAGGGTTTTACCAAACCTGTTTATCATGTTTCCTTATTTATATCTAGGCTTTTCTCGGAGTACCTAGGAGTGCAGACTATGTTGGCGATTGTTTGTAAAACTTCTGAAGGTGTTAAAGCTTTGGAAACATTCAACCAGGATGGCTGCATAGATAAAACTTCTGGTCTGCACGGGATTGCAGCTTCTATTGGGAGGTCTCTAGATGGCCGATTTCTTGTAATTTGTCTTGAAAGTTTAAGGTATCTTTCTCTTATATTTGTTTTCTGATTAAAATCTTGTGTATTGATGATATCTTAAAAATAATTTTCTTTTCATTTGCCTCCTCCTGCAGGCCTTATGCTGGCGATTTTGTAGCTGATGACCCCCAGAGGAGGCTTGATCTCTTAAAGCCAAGATTACCAAATGGGGAGTGTCCTCCAGGCTTTCTTGGCTTTGCAGTGAATATGATTCATGTGGACAGCTCAAACTTATCTTTTGTCACTGCCAGAGGGGAGGGCCTAAGAGAGACGTTATTTTATAATCTGTTTTCCTGTCTTCAAGTATACAGAACCAGAGCAGAGATGGTTCTTGCTCTTCCTTGTATAAGCGAGGGAGCAGTCTCTCTGGACGGTGGGATAATCAGAAGCAATGGTGTATTTTCCCTAGGCACTCGGTAAGAAGCTCTGTCTGGCAAGTCCATCAATTTGGGAATAAATTTGCATCGCAGAAGCCATTTGACTAGTTGTTTAGAAAAAAATTGCTTTGTTTTGGTAGATTACCTTTGGAAACTTATCTCATCGACTGCTGGTGGAATTTTTAGATTCCACTAGTGGGGTTATCAGGGTCTCCAGTTCCCTTGAAGGTGTATACTACCCAAAAAAAATGTTAATTGAGATATTGAGATAATTTATTAATCCTACTCGGGGACGTTAAAACCTTCACTAGTGTTGTATAGAAAACAAACTCTTCAATTCTTTGTTGATTAATCAGGTTAGTTTGCTGTTGCATCATTGTTTTAACTCTGTTTGATATTTTAGGGAAGAGATAGATGTGAGATTCCCGAAGACCTTGACAACGTCAGAGGAGCTGCAAAGCTACAATGAAACTGAGAAGCAGATGAAAGAGACGAGATGGCAAAAGGAAAAGTTGGAAGAGGATATTAAGAGGGAACTTGCGCTGCTGAATAACGCCAAATTCAATTTTGAAAGAAAGAAGCAAGACTTTGTCAAGTTTCTTGCTCTAAGTTCATCATATGCAACTCAGGTAAATCCGAATCATACTCTGAACTGAATATGGGTCTTCATTCATGTTTTCTTATCCTTAACGACATTTTTATGGCAGCATCAGTTTCAGGCAACAAGAAGATAATAAATAAGTAAAAGTCTAGCTACCAGATGGAAAGGAGTGCAGGATCATGAATAACTCGAGAAAGGCAAAATATTTGTGTTTTTCTTTGGACAATTTTTTCCTGATCAACATATGCTTTTCCCATGTTGAAAATAATGCTAGTCGTTTCACAGAATGTAGACTCAGATGCCAGATTTGCAACTTTAGTTGATACATTTGTTTGCCCACTGTTGGCATCCTATTTATTTCTGTAAACACAGTGGAGACAGATTCTTATTACTCAAATTGAAAAAGACCACCCTCAATCTTATGTCCGAGCGTTCGATTGAATCTAGTCGAGTAAAAAAATTAAGTTAATCGAGTTGACGCCTTATATTTTATGACTCAAATTTTACTTTGAAATTTTTTCGATTCGAGTTGAGTTCGAGTCTTCGAGTTCCTATACAAATTTAATTGTAATTATTTATCATGTATGGTACGGTTTGATTTTAATTTAAATATTTAAATGACTTTCTCTAATCATATAAGATATGCATATATATATATATATTTTTAAGTGACATTTCTTCAAATTTTTTATATGGGTATATATATTAGAAAAGATTGAGGTATTCGTTTTGAACTTAAAAATCAATCTATTGATTATTAAAAAAATGCGAGTTATTCGAATTTTTATTTTACAATTTAAACTTTATTTGAATTTTTTTCGAATCGAGTCGAGTCTAGACGAGTTGAGGTTTTTTTTCTTCCTCGAGTCAAGTCGAAAATTTTAATTTTTTCGAGTTGAATCGAGTTTTGCTCACCCCTATTTTCGTCTTCCTATAAGTTGTGCCAATAACAATTTCAATTAAACCAAACTCAATTAGTATATTAAAATTAAGGGTGGTAATGGGGCGGATAGAGGACGGTTTTGTATTCCCCACTCCGTTCCTAACACTTGCGCGTACGGTTTTGAGGAATTCTCACTACACCTTTTAGGGATTTTTTTCGTCCTCATACCCATTCCTTACGGATCTTTGCGGTTTCCGGTTAATCTTCGTACCAAAAAAAAATAAACATAACTTAACACATTAAAATAAATACCCATAATTAAATCTCAAAAATTACAAGCATAAAAGATAAATTTAGTTTTACCAAACAACAAACAAATCATTTCAAAACTATAAAAACATGACCTAAATATTACTTGTTGAAACATGACAACATGCACTATCTTTAAAATAAAATATGTAACTAATAATCTATAGTTCCAAATCATGATTTGTTTGTTCTAAAAAAAATTATATTTGATAATCTTTTAAACCATATAAATTACCTCTTCTAATTTTACTCGTACGATTTATGGTGAATTCCTAAAGTCATTGTTATTGTTGCTTTTAGAAACAATATGTTGTCTTTTTTTCTGACTTTTGCTCACTAAAAAATTAATAATTCCTAATATATAATTCGAAATCGATAACCATTTATTTTGAATGAATTTAGACTTTCATATGATTATAGAAATATAAGGGTCATTGCTAAAACATTTTTTAAGAAATCTGATTTTTATAACCTTTCAACATTCAAATATTCATTTCATTTAGAATACATATAGAAATTGACCACCATGTATTTTGAACAAAATTAGATTAAACCACGTTTACAACAAGGTATAGACAACATTCTAATTATTTTTATAGGTTTTACGAAGAATTTTCAAACTTACTCCATCGACCATACTCATGTGAGATTAAATTTTTGATGAAAAATAGGTAAATTACCCTTATGGCCATCAAACTTTGTAAAATATCGGGATTCACGCGGATATTTTTTAGGGATTCCTACAATGATTTATACGGATACGGTTCGGTTATCCCCACGGTTCATATATAGCAATCTCTGTCTTCATCTCCATTTGAGCTTCGGTTATAAAATCTCTCTCGTCCCCGTACCCGTGGATAAAAATTTAGATTATTCCTCGTACCCATCGATTTGGATCCCATAATTTTCGGTTATTCCCCACCCGTTTACCACCCTAATTAAAATTACATTCGCATTTTAGGGTTGTGTTAGAAGCTGAAATTCAATTTTTCAAGCCAGCAAATCTAGACCAGCTTTTGGAAACGCACACAGAAAAAAAAAACAATGCGAGTCGGATGAGATTTAAATGATCACCCTAAATAATCCCATCCAAAACCAACCCATTACTTCACACGGTCTCTCATTCACCAACTCTTAAAAACAAAAATCATGTCTCTTTTTATATTTAACACTAAAAATTTAAGAAAAAAATTGATATATAGTCTGTGTAAAATTATGTCTCGTTTAAAATTTAAGGCTAGTGTTTTGAATTTAGGGTTTAGGGTATTAGGGTTAGGAATTTAGAATTTGTGTTTTATAAGATAAAAACACATGCTTGTGTAAAATTAGTTTTACACAGTTTGTGTATTAAAGTTTTACCCAAAAATTAAATCTTAACTCTAAATTTTAAATTAATTATAAACTCTAAGAAATATATTCTAACCCAATACTTTAAACTCTAATATTAAATCTTAAACTTTAAACTCTAACCCTAACCCTATTTTTTTTAAATGTTGGACCATAAACAAGGATACCCTCTAGGAATTGTAAACAAGTAGCATGGTCCTTTAATGGTGGGGCATCTCTACTGTCCACCAAACATTAATGATTTGGGTTTCCCTTTCTCCGATTCCACTTGAACAAACACTGCAATGAACAATTATCCCTTTTTGTTTTGCATCAAATTCTGATTGAATTATGGACTCTATGTATCTCGAGAACTGCTACACTAGCGGACCACTGCACTCCTACTTCTATTATTGCTAGGGAATCGCCTTTCTGCATTTAAAACTGCCTTAATTTTTGGTTTACCTTTAATCTTATGAAGTTGCACGGCGGCCGTCGGATTAGGATTACCTTTCTATGTTTCCATCGGAAGGTTTTAGTTTCAGAAAAAAAAAATAAAGTAGGGTAAAACATATAAATGATCACTAAATTAAGTAAGAATTGAGTTTTATGACTACTAAAGTTTTAGAAGTTGCAAAATGATCATTAAACTTATCGAACTGTAACGGTCATTACACATTATAAAACCCTTTTGTAATAATTAGATAAATTTTAATCATCATTTTGTAATAGTTTGATAAAGTTCAATAACCATTTTATAATAGGTCAATATTTAATGGCCAAATATTTTAATTGGTTCAACGGCTTAATTCATTTAATTGTTGATTCAATAACTTAATTGAGTGCAAAAAAATTCAAGAGCTTAATTAATTTCCCAAAAGTTTAATGGCTTCTTACACTACTTTAAGTCAAACAAATATCTTCCAAGAATATGATCAACATGGTTAAATGATCATCGTTAACGAAGGTGCTTTACAACATGCACCCTAAGCTGGTGATACGTGCATGTGCATGGGAAAGCTAATCATTCAAATTGTCTTTTCAAATTCATCAGATGCATTCCACGCTTGTTTGGGTAGGTATGGGTGCAGTATGTTTAGGGTGCGGTTAAAAGACGACGAGTTTCATTAAGTCTATTAACATAATGAATTACCATATTGCCTTAGATTATGGCCGAGCTTCATTAAGTTGGATGCCAACCATCGAGATGTCCAAAATCGGGTTTGCAAGTCTGTTTACGAAGCTTCTCGCATCCCCTTCAATCGTAGCGTCAAGCCGTCCATGTTCAACGGCCAATCTTTTGAGACTGTACAAGTTCGCGGTCTATCCCAACCTTTTGAGGTTCTAATTTGTAAATAATTATTTCCTTAGCGTTAGGTTTGGGGACGCGTGCATGAGCCCAACAAAACTTCATTTGTAAATTGTAATAAAAAGACATTCTCTATGACTAAATCATATCAAATATGAAATAATTATTTACAATTTACAACCTATTTTGAACAAAATATGTCGATTAAAATAATCTCAAAAGTTTGTGGTTCAACTACACAGGCAAGTTCTTTACCCAGTGGACATTGCCCCTGAACAATTGTAAAAACAAATCAGTTATACAACATTGGGGAAAAATTGATGATGATAACAAAACAATATAAAAAGATATAGTGATCCGTTTCACTCATTCAACAATTTAAAAAATATTTCAACCAATAATTTAAAAAATGTAAAACTAATAAGCGTTGAAACTGGAAATAGTGTATTTTAAAAAATGTGAAGCATTTAAGATCATTTTTAATCTCATAATTTAATAACATTATAACTAAAAACTGTGTTTTTAATTTAATTTAATTTGGTTTCAGATAAAAATAAAGAGTTCAACTTTTGGGTACAAATCGATGAGAAGCAAAAGCATGAAGGAGTTGAATGATGATAGGTTGCTTAAAAATGAAGAAATCAAAAAGAAAAGGATGGAATCGAAAAGGATCATTCAGAACAACTTCAAAGGAAATAGATCATTTAAAATTTAAAGGGTAAAGTTTATAAATGGTAACTTAACTTTGATAAAATATTTAATTTGATAACCAAACTTTCAATTGCTTTAATGTTACCATTAAACTTTAAATTTTGTTTCAATGTTACCATTGACTCATTAACGGATGTTAAAAACAATTAAAATATTTCGTATAATTACACATTTAGTTATCCACGTTTGTACATTCAAACAATTTAATCCTAATTTGAAAAAATAATCATCATTATTTTACTTTGGCCCTATTTTTTTATTAAAAATAAACTCAAAACCTTAAACCCTTAAACTCCAAAACTCTAAACTTTAAACCATAAATTCTAAATCATTAAACTCTTAAACACTAAACACTAAACACTAAACCCCAAAACACTAAACTATTAAACCCTAAACCATAAAACTCTTAAACCCTTAAATATAATAATTTAACCCTATGTGCGTTCATGAAGGAAGAAAAGGAAATCCTTCAGCGTGTGTTTATCCTCTGTGATTTCATGTTAAGCGAAGCAATTGCCCTTTTTTTTTACCACATTTTCATTTATGGAAAAGGCATTTAGCACTAGAACATCAATAGAAAAGAAAAGGGGGAAAACTCAAAATTATGAACACTTCAAAAATATAAAAAACAACGAAAAAGATGAAAGAATTTGTTCAGTGAATATCTAATCCAAGAAGAATTAACAAAATTGTGCATTTTACAGTAGGATCCATCCATCCATTCAATTCCTATCCCAATCACTGCCAAGGAAAAAGTAATAATAATTATACGAAATCAAAGAAATAACAAAATAAAAGGCGAAAATGAAAACGAACCAGAAAGAGACGGGGCAGGGTCACAAATCACAATAAAAAATCAGAGACGAAGGAAAACAGAAGGCGAGGTGAAGAGAGTTTAATTCGGAAATTTCAATAATAACAATTCATAAACAGTGCGCGCTACATGTATCGAGTAACGGGATCTCGTGCTCATAAAGTAAATCCCTCGAAACTGTGTCAGGACTTTGGGTACACAGTTAACTTTTTAATCGATTTGGCCCCATAGCACTTGAATTTCTTATTCTTCTTTTGAGAAAAAGACAAGTAGATTTCTCGGCAGCTAAACAGGTTTTGGAAAAATTTAACATGAAAAAAAGGGGATTAAGGTTGTGATCTGTGTTCAAAGAACAATGATATGATATACACCATGTTAAAGGGTTTGTAGTTTAAAGATTTAGGATTTAGAGTTTATGGGTTAGGATTTAGGGTTAAATTATTTTTAATAAAGGTAGGGTGAAATTGAAATGATATTTAAATATTAAAGGTTAAATTTATTATTTATTTCAGATAAGGCTTAAATTATTTGAATGTACAAACATGAAAGATTAAATGTATAATTATACATAATATTTTAACAGTAATTAAAATCAATTAATGGGTCAGCGGTAGCATTAAAGCAAAATTAAAAATTTAATAGTAATATTAAAACAATTAAAAATTTAATTATCAAATTAAATAATTTACTAAAATTCAGTTACTATTTACGAAGTTTACATTCAAATCCATATCATAGTATGATTCCAACAAGATCCTGAAAACCAACTAAAAAGTATCCCAAAATCTGTAACTTAATTCGATTCCCCTTGAAATAATCCAATGCCGTTTGAGCAACTTCCTGAGCCAACTTGCTCCTCTCCAGACACAGCTCCAATCCCTGAATCCTCAGCTGCCTCTCTTCCCTCTCCATTTCCTTCAACTTGCCTCGCCCAATAGCCTCAACATTCATCTCCACATACTCCAGTAAAAAACAACCCGCTTTCTCAAAACACTCCTCCAAGCACGGATACTCCTCCCAAAAATCTACATTTTCTTCTTCACTGAACCCACAAATCTTCTCAGTCTCGGTTCCTGTTTGAGGCTTGTCCGAGTCATAGCCGAAGCCGAAGCCGGAGCCGGAGCCAACATCGGGGATGAGAAGGGAAATTTTGCTCCTACTGAGTCTTAAACCCACAACTCAGAGAAAGAGAAGGTGTCAACCTTAATTTTTTGATATACACAAGCTAACATATTTACTCTTTAAAAAATAAAATCTAAATCTCTATTTTTTAAACCAAACCTAGACATAAATATTAAATTCTAAACCTTAAACTAAATCTCTAACCCTTAAATAAAAAAAGTTGTGTATGACTAAACAACATAAAATTTCTCTCAAATCATAAACCCTTAAACCTTATATTCTAAACTCCAAACTTTAAAAATCGTTAAGTTAAAATAAAATCGTGTCTATAATACAAATTACTAAAGTCTCATATTTTTCTCTTTTATTGTTTAGCCAAAATATAAATGAAGCTTTGCCATTCGTTTTAAATCCAGACGATAAAACACAATAAGAACCATGAATTATGGATTGGTTATGGAATCTCCTGAGTGCAATGAACTAAGAACGCTCCATGTTTCATAAATTTCAAGGTTCTAATTCGATTCGATTTGGTTTGTTTATGAGCTTCTTGTTGTACTATAATGGAGGATCAACTAAAAAATTATAGAGAACCACCAGATCAACAAAATAACATGCAAGCGTATCACCAAAAAAGAACACCTCGCTGGTTTGGATGTTTCACTAGTCTGAATTGACTGACGTAACTCTGGGAGTTGTTCGCTGTTGTCCACGGCAACCAAATTAGCTTCGATCTATAATAATCGATCTTGTACAAGAGTAACAGTGAGGTAAACTACAATAATAACAAGAAAAAAGGAAACAGATATATGTTTCAAATTAAAATCTCTTATACCTTTCTAAATTTACAACTAAGGAGAGAAGCTTTCTTCATCTGAACTGGAATCGTCCAACCGCCGATTGGCAATTGCTGGAAACAATTGTTTACGAATATCCAAGGGCGGTGGCTGACACTCCGAAGAAGATGTTGGTTCTCTAGAGATGAACCTTCATTTTTGGAATCCTTGTTAGCTGACGCTCCGAAGAAGATTGATGTTGGTTTTCTTGAGAAGCTGGCGCTGACGAACCTTCTCTTTTGGAATCTTTGTCTTGCTGAATCTCGGAAGAAGATTGTTGTTGGTTCTCTTGAGAAGCTGACACTGATGAACCTTCTTCTTTAGAATCCTCGTCTTGCTGACACTCTGAAGAAGATTGATGTTGGTTTTCTTGAGGAGCTGGCGCTGATGAACCTTCTTTTTTGGAATCCTTGTCTTGCTGAAACTCGGAAGAAGATTGTTGTTGGTTCTCTTGAGAAGCTAGGGATGATGAACCTTCTTCTTTGGAATCATTGTCTTGCTGAAACTCGGAAGAAGATCGTTGTTGGTTCTCTTGAGAAGCTAGGGATGATGAACCTTATTCTTCTTTGGAATCCTTGTCTTGCTGAAACTCGGAAGAAGATCGTTGTTGGTTCTCTTGAGAAGCTAGGGATGATTAACCTTCTTCTTCTTTAGAATCTTTGTCTTGCTGAAACTCGGAAGAAGATTGTTGTTGGTTCTCTTGAGAAGCTAGGGATGATGAACCTTCATCTTCTTTGGAATCCTTGTCTTGCTGAAACTCGGAAGAAGATTGTTGTTGGTTCTCTTGAGAAGCTAGGGATGATGAACCTTATTCTTCTTTGGAATCCTTGTCTTGCTGAAACTCGGAAGAAGATTGTTGTTGGTTCTCTTGAGAAGCTAGGGATGATGAACCTTCTTCTTTGGAATCCTTGTCTTGCTGTAACTCGGAAGAAGACTGTTGTTGGTTCTCTTGAGATGTTGGCCCTGATGAACATTCTTTTTTGGAATCCTTGGCTTTCTGGGCTTGCTGCTTAGCTCTGGTGTCTCTTATTTCTTTACAAACCTTCTCTAACATTGTCAAGAAATCGCGAACAATCGCAAACAAACGCAAGCCTTCCTTCATTCCTGCCTGACCATGAAAATAATCCGCTGTGCTCTTGATGAGCTCCATTATTCTTTTTTCTTCCTCTGATAGCCCTTTTATATCAGCTTCTGCAGCGTTGGTAAAACAAGACGTCGAAAGATAAAATTGAGTGGCCTCGTCATCAGTACCCTTCATATCTGTATTTAAAAACTCTTTAGTTTTTTTCAAAGCGAAATCAAGTTTTGTGACACTAGATGTCAGGGCATCAGCATCAATCACAGCAGCCTTCCTAACAACTTCGAGTTCACTGGTTACACCTGAAACCACTTCAAGACCAAGATTGCAGTAATGTTCCTCCTTGTCTTGGTCGTTACCTTCATTGAAGTCCAATGCCTTGAAATTGCCAAGGCTGTCACCCTGGCTTGATGATTGTGCGCGAACACATATTATGCCCTCATAACGTATAATCTCCTGAACTACAAAGTGGAGAAGTGTTGTCTTACCATCTGTTCCCTTTACATCAGATAGTTTCAAAAGTGTGTCAAGCTTGAATGCCTGTGCACCACCACGGTAGGTACCATCATTCATGCGGTTACCGGTTTTAAGCACTGCTTCTAGAAGTTTCATGAACAATCTGCTATCTTTTAGCTTAGCGCAAGCTACCTGCCATTAGGCCAATAATCACAACATCTGGTTACTTATCTTTGATGTAATAGAGGTTTTCATATAGGAACTATATTCTGAAGATAAATGCCTAGAAAATATGCTTTATGGTTAAATTCTGTGACATCCTGACTATTGAGAAGCAGAAGATTCCACCAACCATAACATATATACAAAGAACTTATGAGATATATTATTATTTTCATTTCATTCCTCCTATAGCCTGAATGGCTCTCGGGTATTCAGTTCTTAAATCTATCATGTCACCTCAAGTGTTGCAAAGGATTCTTTAAGGCCAGCGGCTTCCTCGGGAAAAGTGCTCATGAACATCAAGGCATCAATTCGTTTGAAGGCAAAAGGTATTTCAACCACAGTTTTAAGGAACCTCTCGGCAGGGCCCAATTGATTAATATCCCCTGCGAATAATCTAAGCTTAAGTTCCTCATCTGGTGTTGGTGTCATCTTCTGCAATGTCAAAAGGAGCTCTCCTGGTAGCCTGTGACCTGGTTCAGATTGATTTAAAAGAGTTGTCTGTCACAAGTATTTACGACTGAAAAAGGTGGATCTAAAACAAATATTCCACATGCATATTCGACTAGATGAATATGAATTTAAAACTTTCTGCCTCTGCAGCTGTTATCTATGCACTTGGTATATTTCAATTACTATCTTTATATTCGAACTGCTTTTATAAATGTCAACACAACCTGTGCAAGCATAGAATTATTTGCCCATAATATGGACATATAGTTACTCAAATTCCCTACTATAGTCAATACCAACGAGTTATCTGCTAACGCATTTTCCTTGTGTTCCTTGATTTAAAGGGGAACTTTATGTATTTGAGATTAGAAATTCTATTTAACCCCATAGCAATATCAGTTGAATCAATAAAAATCTTTTGTTCACTCAAATGTTATGTGTTCTAATTGTTAGTCAAACTAAATATGTAGATGATGTTTATTATCAATATGATAGAGCAATTCCGTCAGTATTCCTTTATGAGATAGAGAGAGACCTTCTTGGAGAGCATCAACAACTTCCTTTGTTGTGACATTTAGTGCACGTAGAAGAATAGACAAATTCTGTGCTTTCCTTGGGTCGATAATCTGAATGTACTGGATCGCTGGCCAAATAAAGTCTCCATCATTTCCTCATTGAACCTACAGAGGTTTTTCAATTGCAATTTGGAATCACATAAATTTTTGATGATGCATTCATTATTAGTCAGAATGTCTACAAATAATGCAAGGTAGAATTGTTTCCTTACTGGAATGATCCACCACGAATCTCATGCCAGACCATTGACTGATCTGCAGTAGCCGCAACCTTATCCCAGAAAATTGGTTTTAACTTGGCTTTCTGCGAAGAATCACCATCGCCATCAGAACCACTTTGTTTACGTCCTCCAAGAGGCCCAGCTTTCGATTTTGGTGGCATAGGTGGAGGACGGGTGCCTTTGGGTGGAGGTGGTGGTGGGGCAGCACGAGGAGGAGGAGCAGGTCTCCCAGGAGGAGGTTTCAGGCCTGCTCCAGCAGTTGCATCTGATCCTGATGGTTTTGGAAGTAAGCCGTCATCTTGCTTCGTGGGATCACTACTATCAGAAGAAGGGTTATTATGGCCGGTAGTAGCAGATTCTTCGTTGCTCGAACTTCCTAAACTAGTAGACTTGTGTGAAGAACCTGAAAGATTAAAGTTCAAATGTTCGTGGAAACATGAACAAGAGAACGAAGACGATAACAACTCAGTGACGAACATACACAACAAACACATACCTTCACTCAAGTAACCGTTCAAGTGTAAAAGAGGTTTTTCATCCTTTGGTTCTGTTGTTTTCCTCAAACAACAAAATAAGACCACTGCAACAAGGACGAATGTTGTGGCAGAAGTTGCAGAAATAGCAATAACAACGGTTATCATATCCTTCTTTTTCTTTCTTTTACCAGATTTACCTGGTTTTGAACTGGAAACCTTTTTTGATACATGAAGTGAATAATCCAATACACCTCCAGATGGATGCGGCCGTATATAGCTTGAGGTAACCTCTGGCTCAGAAGCATCGAAGATAAGCCCATTCTTTCTTAAGCAATCAATAACCCCTTCTCTCACTTGAGGAGGTAAAGTATTAATAGCTTTGTATATGTTTTGTTTTGCTAATAATGTCGATATCAAGCAGTCGGTTGCTTGTAGTATGCACAGGTCAAAATCTTTCATAGCAACTCTCTTTTCTCCCATCTTTTTCGTGCAATGATTCCATGCCTCTGCCTGTAAGTAGACAGTTTTTGTCAAGCTTTCAACAGGTAATGTTTTCAACCCTGACCTTGAGAAATTGAAAAAGGTTTCAAGAAAACCGGACACCACAACGCTTGATCCATAATTGCAGTGACATACACGTGAACCTTTAACATATTTATAATGAATTAAACATCGAATATGCTCGAACTAAGCCTACTCCATACAAGAACCTTAGCCTATCATCATGTACTAAACCCTTAGAAAGGGAAACAACTAATCTTATAAATCAAAGTAAAGGCATGACACTGTTTGACATAGCTTAGCATTTGTAAGTCACCCCACATAACGAGAATTCGACATAATCTTAGAAAAATTCGAACCCTGTTCTCTAAATTCCGTTCTATACATGGTAAAGTGCCTTAACAACATACATGTTCCAATAATTCATTAAGTAAGAGGAGGAAGAATAAGAATGAACATACCATTTTGTCATTTATCTTGAGAGATATTCCGGTGCCATCAATTTCACGTATCCCCCGCTTACCTTCCGAGCTCACTATGCACAAATTGCAGACCAATATGACCAATAAAATGGCATAAGAAGAAGCCCTTCTCATCTCCATTGCTCTTCCAAACATTACCCCATTCGCTTATTTTTATTCTCATTTCATCGAATACACTAATAATCTTTCTACAAAAACACAACCTTTTTCTTTCTTTCTGTATATTCCTTGATTATTTTCCCACCTTGAAGGAAAATGCCAAACACCCCTCTTTTTTTAATCTTGCAAACCTCTTCCCCTTCATCAAACCATTGCAATGACAACAATTTGCTGCAATGTCTGCAACTGGGCAGAACCAAAAGACAAAAAAGACAAGAACTTGATAAAAAGAGAAAACCCAGGTGTGGGTTGGTAACAATATTGGATATTTGTTCACCCGAATGTTTCTCGTTTTGTCGGGTGAGGAAAGACTCGTTTGAGACGTGAGGAGGATGGTGTAAGACAACCCACCATTTCTCTTTCGTTTCTTGCTTATATTTTGTTTCCAATAACGGCACCTCATTAATTACTCTGCCAACTCTTAATTCTTCATTAATTAAATAATTAATTAATATACATATGTGTTTCTTCTCATTTTATTTTTAATTTCAACTGAATTCAGATTTTCTCTCTACTCTTATATTAGACTAATGCTATCTTTGGTGAAAAGGAGAGACAGCGGAGAGAAAACAAAAAACAATTGGGGAATGTTTAGTATGAAGGATACAAAATAAATAAAGCAAGAAAAGATTGTTAGAAACCAAGTTATCAATAAAATTACGGGTAAACTATATAAATATTCATCAAATTTTTTAAGGTTTTTATTTGGTATAAAGTTTAAAAATGTCTCTTACCCATTAGCGGATGAAAATTATCGGTAAACTAACTGTAAATAGTTTGAAATGAAGGGACAGGCCTATATGAGTATATGATAGTGCACGTTGACATGACATTATCATATAGACAAATATATTTACTTGAAAAAATATTACATCAGTCAAAAAATAATTTTATAAAACTATATAAAATATAAGATAATTTTTTATGTTGACTTATCATCCTGTCAAGTCATTTTAAATTGTTTACAATTAATTTTCTAACAATTTTCATTCGTAAAAGGGTGATTTTGACTCAAAATAAAACATTGAAAGTTGAATTGCTTAAAAAGAATAAAACCAAAGTAACTATGCAGTTAAACATTAAAATATTTTTTTACTTTATATCTATTTATTTTAGTCACCAAACTACTAATTTATGATATACTCGATAAACTTTTATTTTATTTTTATTAAGGTTACTGTCGATAACTACGGTTAAAAACAACCGACATGATAGTTATTTTTTTTCTTTCTCTACTTTTCCTCTGCTATGTTTTTCCTTCGTGATCGAATTTTTAAACCTTTCAAGTTCTCTTTTAACGAGAAATATTTGTAATACTGAATATCATATTCTTTGTAAAACCCGAACTGTCAGTGCGCGCTTTATATATTTTCCCTTTTTAAGTTATTTTTACATTCATTTTGTCCTTCTATCTGATTTCTTTTTTTACAAGCTTTGTAGGTTTAATGCTTAATTAAAGTTGTAAATCATTATATATTTTGAATTAGTCTTAGTCTATACTCAAACGTTTGTGTAGGTTTATTTAGAGATTCCTAGTGGTGATAAACCGGCAGAGACACTTCAGTCCTAGGTAAAACGATTTATCATGGTCATGGGTAAATGGTTGAAATCCACTCTTTATGCAAGTTGATATTCATTTATCCTTACCAGGGACTCCCTTATGCTATATATTGGAAAAATACATTCTCACGATATGCAACCTGTCATTTTCATCGAGCACTTTGATATAAAAGTATGTTGATTATATACGTGAGCAACCCTTTTGGAAGGAAGTTCTTGGGTTGTTTAGAGGATAGAGATGTGGGATTTCGGTTGTTTTTTTTTTTCAGAGGTCTTGTTGAGTACTCTAGAGCTTGTCCTTGTTTGAAGATGCATGGCTTATTACAAGGAGTTGGATAGGGTGATGGCGTGTGTCGATCGAGAAGGATAGGTGTCTTAGTGAATTAAATTTGATGGGTATCGACGCGGATCACATGCACTGTTTATGTGATTTGGATAACGTTCGCATGTTGAATCCGCAACGAAATAACTTCGAACTATTAGTGTATTCATAGAGAGTCGTAATTGAATATTCGTGTTGCTGTGGTTCGTCAGTATTAACAAGGTACAATCTTCTACTTAACTCCTTAGGAATATAAAGCATAACCACCTTTATCGAATAGTGGCTGCAGTGCGTTAATTACAACAAGCTCTCACAAGTGTGTACAAGATTTTACAATAAAAACTCTTGAAATTTTAAATTTTTGTTTGAATACTTTGTAACGGTTTTTTTTGTTGTTGAAGAAGTTTTGGAAACTTGATTTTAAATCTTTTTATTGATCTTTAATTGTTTGGGTTGTTGGAGAATTAAATATAGCAGTTATAGGGTTTTTTTCCCGCATTAAATATTGATTGACAACTGTCAGTATCGTTACACAAGAACGAACTTATATCGGTACTTATCTTAAAAAGTACCAGTACATTAAAAGTCGTATTAATATAAAATTGTTCACTAAAACATTAATGAAGCTTTGAGTATCGGTACGATTAAGGCCGTACCAACAGTCAATATAAAAAAATTACTAAGTTTTAAGCATATTGTATAGAAATGGTGTTTACTGTACCGGTACTTAGCCCCGAAGAAAAATCCGACTTTAGAAAGTCGTGTTTGAAAACATTTTTAGCTTTAAAAGCTACACTTTTGAAAAACAATAAATAACATCCTAAGTCTTTAATCTACACTTTCCTGAAATCGGAATAAGTTCTGGCGATTGATGAACCCACAAATTCTTTCAACCAACAAGAAAATTGGCAGTTGGCACCCACCCACCTCCCAAACAAAAATTGTTTGGACAGCCAACCAAATCTTAAACAATCAGTTATTGTTGAGCAAAAATCGATCCAATAAAAAAAATTCTTTACATTTCTGGATTACGATTGGATTATCAAACCATTTCACAAAATTCCAGATTTTGGTAACAAAGCCAAAAATCCACCATTACAAATCAATTCATACATGAAAAATATTTTTCTACTGTACACAACAACAACAACAACAAAATACAGACGTAACTATCCATCAAAATCTAGATTCAAATCTGATCATCTCTCCCCACTATTTACCTCAACAGTATAATCAAAGAAAACGCCACACAAATCTTTTTTTTTTTAAATGGGAACTAACCCCCGCTAATCTAAGCATGCACAGGTCCTGGAGCCACCAATTCCGAAGTGGGCTGATTAGAGGGCGGCGGCGCCAACACTGCAGTTGAAGCAGGCGGTGGAGGAGCAGCAGCAGAAGGGGGAGGGAATTCTGGCGGGGGATTTGGGTTAGTGGTAGGAGGAGGAGGGGGAGTAGTGGTGGTAGGATCGGCAGTTGGTGGGTTGGATGCAGGAGGGGGTGGTTGGTTAGAGGGCCCAATAACGGGAGAGGAAGAAGAAGGGCAAGAATCGCCGGAACATTTGTGGGACTTATGGAGGCCGTGACGGAGCAACCCGAGTCCAAAAACCAGGCCCAAAGCCACCAACAATGTGACTATGAAGATGAAGATCTTTGTTGCTTTCCCCACATAACATATCTTCATTTCTTTTTCTTTTTCTTTTTCTTTTTGTAGTACAAGTAGAAGAAAAACAAACAGGACAGGACTGACTTCGGAAAACCTGCAAATCTGAACGGTGTCCTGTCTTTGTTTACAGTCCAGAGAAATAGGATTTGTGTTTGCTTCTTTTTCTTCAATTTTTACTACGGTCAATGTACTTGCGGTAATTTATAATTTAGACCCGTAACAATTTCACAATTTTTATATTGATTATAAAATTATAATTTGACTGGATCATATCCTCAAATTTTATTCTAGTGATTATAATGTTATATTCGCTTTTTCATTAAACTATTTGTTGGGTTGATAATTATTATTAGATGAAAGGTTAAAAATAACTCTAACGTTTTATTTTTTTGTTATTTTAGCTCTAATTTTTTTGTGCAAACAATCACTTAACATTTTATTTATCGTTCGAATTTTACCTTTATTGGATGAAAATCGTTAATCAACTAACGGTCATGTGGAGAGATGACGTGGCATGTCTGCAGGACATGGGAAGATGATGTGGCAATGCAACATGGCACTTTGCTGATGTGGCGATTGGTTAAAAATATTTAAAATTATTTTCTTTAAAAAATAATTAATTAATTAATTTTTTAAAAATGCCATGTTAGCAAAATGCCACATCAGTAAAATGTCACGTGGCATCGCTATGTCATCTCCTCATGCCCTGCAGACATGCCACGTCAGCCTCAGGCATTGACCGCTATTTGACTAACGGTTTTTATCCAACAAGGGTAAATTTGAACGAAAAATGAAACGTTAGGTGGTTATTTGCAAAAAGAAATAGGACTAAAATGACCAAAATGTAAAACATTAGGGGCTAATTTTGATCCTTTACCTTATTGTTATTATTATATTTAAAATTTTATATCTATATAATTTTTTTAACTGATTTGAGGGTTGAAGGAATTATGTACTTGTAGACATTATATTAAAAAAATACTATTAGTAAATTAAATTAGTGTTCAAGTTTTCTAAAAAAAATTGACACTAACAATTTTTTCATCTCATTGATGCAAGGACTATTATTTTGGACACTATTAATAAAATAATTAATTTTACACAGTTAAAACGATAGTGAATGTGTTTATGTATACCTAAAATTTAAATAGTAGTTAATGAATTTTTGACATAGTTGATAAAAATGAAACCATGAACCCTTAAACATACATATTTGAATTTATACCTAAAATTTATAAATTTGTATTAATTATAAGATTAAGTTAACCTAATTATTTATCTAAATAGTAAATCAATAATACACTTGCAACCAGATCCACTAATTGATAAATTGGTCAAAAATGTTCATGTTATTTCATATTGTATGAATTTGAATCCCGATATTTATCTTGACAATATAAACATCTCTCTACTTAATCAAAAATAATAATACACTTGCAATCATTTTTCTAGTTAATTCTAAATAATAAATGATGATATGCTTGATTTTCTAATTAATTTAAATTGATTAGATTGTTAATTTAAATAGTAAATAAACAATATACTTTATTATTTTAAAAGTCGTTTGTGAAATTACAAGTACCAAAGCAGAGTGCAAAATATGGTGATGCAAGCGGTGGAGCAGAGGTAACTGATGGTGGGGAAGACGAGCGTAGCAAGGGTGGGACGAGGGGATGGTAATTAAGGGTGGGATGAGGTACTTTATTATCAAAAAACGTTAATCTCATATTTTCAAGAGAATTTGCGTAGTTAATGTAATAACTCATTTTTGTCCGAATTTTAGTATTTTTAGTATTGTTATTATTAATTATAAAAAAATAATTAAAGTGTAAAAAAAAAAAAGCAATGACAGGAGAAGCTCCACGTCAACCCCACAACCATTCAATTGCCTATATAAAGGCATGGGGGATTGAGAAACAATGAAGCCGGCCAAGGCTATGCCCAAATAAGAGAGCTTGGCTCTCGGGTAGCCAAGGACCGGGGTAGTGTCTTCGGTCCTAACTGGTTCGATCGGGGTCTTATTTTGGATCCGATCTAGTTAATTTTTTGGAGAGGTCGTGGTAGATCTTGGTGGGGTTCAGTCGGGGTTCGTCATTCGAACTCCTAGTTAGGTATATTTTCTTTCCTTTTTATTTATGTTGTAATTTTCATAATTTAATGAAGTAGTAGTTAATTTAAAATTGTGTTTTTAGTTTGTATGTTTATTTATGTTTTAGATTAGTATTTATTATGTTTTAAATTTATGTTTTATATTTTATTTATGTTAGATTTGCTTTTATTTATGAGTTAGATTAATATTTATGTAGGCATGTTTTAGATTAGTATTTTATTTTAATAGTTATGTATGTATGTTTTAGATTAGCATTTTATTTATGTCATATTAGTATTTTATTATGTTAGTATTTATTTATATGTTTATCACAATGTATTTATTTATATTTGCCATTTTTTAAGTTTGCATTTCGGATATAAATTGTCAATGCGGTACCCTTTTATTCGAGTATAAACGGGGCCAGTATCAGGCGTAGTAATAGTGGTTGGGCGTTTACTCTCGAATAACGGGGCTTTTAAAATTTACTTGCACATATAACCGAATTTTAATTTAATCGTTACTTTAATCCGAAAAGTCTAATATTAATAAAGCGGTAATTATTAAAGTACCAATTTTGGACGGTGTGGGGTGCTAATCATTCCACATCCGTAATCGACTCCCGAACCCATCAATTATAAATATCTAATTTTACGGTGTCCGGTCCACCTTGAGTGGCCGGTGGCGACTCCATTTTTAAATAAAACACAAGTTTTATAAAACTCCCCGCGAAAGACATTATTTTTAAAAAATAAAACAATCGCACACCTTTTTAGCATAAAATGACATCGCTACAGTTAATACACTATTTGTTTATACTTTCTTTTGAATAGTCTAAAGGTAGTATATGTTCATATTTTTTTTTTCATGTGATGAATGATAGTTTAAGAATAACTAATATCGAAACCGATTACGACTTCGACAACTTATTTCATATCTTATTGATATGTAACTGATATCGAAACCAACTATGACTTCGACAACTTCTCCGTATTTTATTAATATTTTATTGCTTCTTTTATCACTTCATTTTCTATCATAATAAAAGAACAAAATTATTGATCTATATAATGACAAAAATAATTGATATAAATGACTCAAATATTTTTATTTTCTTCTTTTATACCTAAGAAAACAATAGAAAAAATTACCAATATATGGCATACGGAGAAATAAAAAAAAATTAAGATATTGAAGAATAAAATAAATATTGACTAACATAATTAACGTAGCTGTTCTTTGAATGATTCCTTATCTTGAGCTTGTCTAGAAGTCATCAAAATATGATGAAGCAACTCTCGCTGCCAACATTCATGAAGTATACATTCGATATGAGTAAGATTAAACAACAATAATGAAAAGAAAACATTCATTGAAAATCTCTAAAAGTCAAATAAAAATAAATCCCAACACCCAAATCATTCATCAAAGTAAAATATCAAGTATGTAAAATAAAATCATCTCTCGATCAGGGGCGGATCTGTGTGGCCCTTTAAGTAGCAATTGCATACCCATTATTTCAAATATGGTATAATATATATAGGGAAATAAAAAAAAATTTAAAATATTTTGCATACCCATTATTTGAGGAAAATAAAAAGAGTATTGGGTGTGGGTCTCACTAGTGGGTAACCCACTTACAGTGAATTCAAAATTTAAAACAATAATTGTTTTTTTAATTTGTTTGGGTTTTTTCTGCCACATTTTCTCTTTGTTTTATTTTCACTTTTATTTGGCTTGTGTGTGAGTATGTGAGAGTATATCTGATTCAATTATCCGTTGATTATATTCAAAAATTTAGATATACGATTCAATTTTTATTTTTTATTTTTTATAAATGTTAAATCTTGTTATAAGATCCGAAAATCCAAGTATAAAAAATTAAACCTTTTATAGATGCTAAACGTGTTATATTTGACAATTTGTTTGATTTTTATATTCGAAAATCCAAATTTTTTATAAATACAACCGCTAAATTCAAAAAAATAATTAAATCAAATTATATATTCGGATAACCAGATATCAAATATGTGTATTCGATATCCGAATATCAAAAATTGTTTCGGCCTCTATAAACAAACTGTTTCTACCTCTATAGATTTTGCACCCAATATTAAATTTTTAAATCCGCCTCTGCTCTTGATATGAAATAAAACAACAAACTTGACTGATCAGAGCTCTTGTGCTCGGCGACAACTTCCTCTCAGAGATGGAGCGCTGGCATTGTTTACTTTGTTACTTCACCTCGACGATGAAAACTCAAACTGCCATTGATGGAGCTTGGGTGCTTGGCGAAGGTGGAGAAGAAAGTGTGAAGAGTGTGATTTTTTTTATTCCCCGGTAATAAGGATTAACTTTTTCTCTCTTCAAGGTGTATATAATATAGTACTTAAAAGTCCAATCGTTTAGCAAATGAGAGTATTACGCAATTCTGGATGTCATGCTTTCAGGTTATGTGACTGCAATTCTAAGCACAGTGCTTCTATTTCATATTTATATTTTTCAGATATTACGCATTCCATACCGCTCATTTGTACAATTTTGACAAATACAAATGTCGAATGTATAATGTCTAAAAATACAAGTACCGCATTGATAAGAAAAAGAAAATGCATAATATCAAAAATGTTTAAAACATTTGACTGAATAGTCACTTTAGTCCATATATAAATAAAAATTATTAATCAAACAAATAAAAACAACTTGATTAATAAAAAAAATTATAAAATTCTTTTTTAACTAATGTATCATTTCATCAAATTAACGCATTTATTTATATGATACTATTATATGAGCTTGTACTACAATATAAATTTATCACGTCATTTTAAATTATTTTATATTAATTAACTAATAATCTTCATGTATAGATAATTATTTTGATCTAAAGTAAAAGGTTGAGAGTTAAAAGCGCTTCTATTGAGGAATAAAAGGTAAGGTGCCTACCAAATCGAACATTAAAAACGATCTTTTTAAGATTACGACACAAGGAAACAAACTTGTACAAGAGATATCCAACTGTTCAATTGCTTCAAATAGTTCTATTACATTTAAAATTGGGACTAATTTAGACACCAAATAATATGTCAAGTGTTTTTAAAAAGTAAGTGTGAGCAAAACTCAACTCAACCGAATTATTTAACTCAATTTGATGTAAAAAAAATCGTCTTGTAATTTAATAAACTCAACTAAAAAAAAATTCAAATAAAATTTAAATTATAAAATAAAAATTTGACTAACTAAACAATTTTAGTAATTAGTTAAACATATATCATATATTATGCATATTACATGTGAAAATGTGAAGAAATATATATATATATTGTATATACACATAGGAAGTCTTTAAAATTAAAATCAATATATATTATAATATTATAAACAATTGCAATTAAATTTGTACAAAAATTTGAAAACTCAATTCAACTGGAGTTTCATGGACTCAACTCAATTTGAAATTTTTTATAAATAAAGTTTAAATCGTAAAATAAGACTTACAAACTCAAAATTTTTTTACTCGACTCGATCGAACGTCCAGCCCTATTATTCGTATGGAAGGACCAATTAAATTTAAAAAAAAACACACCGAATAACCGTCTAAACGATTTGCTCACCCCTTGTGCCAGATATAAATAGTTACTGAAAACAATTATATTAAAATACAATATCACAGAAACTAAAACCAAACTTGGGCAAAAATTCCAGTCTTAAAGTTGCCAACATAACCCGATATGAATGACGACATTTAGAAAAGAGATGTTCCCTTCCCCTTCTTGTCTCCACCAATTTCAAAGTGCTTGCACCTCTGCAAAAACACCCAACAAATTAGCTCACGAATCAAACGCAATGGCCAGCAAGGGCTTTTTCGATGAAACAAACCTTGATTGGATGCTGGGAGACATGCTTGCAACCTTGGCATTGCAGCCTCAGCACAATCTTCTTGGTGGTCTTGGCCTATTCAAACCACAGTCATCAGTAAACATACATTATGCTCGGAATCCCTAGAAATAGCAATAATCGGAATTTAACTAAAAAGCCCTTAATAGAATCAAAAGATATATACCATAAGATTTTGGATCTTTTCGTTGTATAACCAAACATACAGAAAATGCCCAGTCTTTTAGAAAATAGCAATAATCAGGACAAAATGAGCTAATTAAACATGCCTTACTAACTAGTATAGGAAGATACAGCATAAGATTCTTGATATTTTTGTTACATAACAAAACATACACAAAATGATGGGTACCTCAAGAATGGCAAAATGAATTGACCTCACAAACTAGAGTCAGAATATATAGCACAAGATTCTTGAACTTTTCATTATTTAACTGAACACGAGCCAAGTAATAAAAGATAAGTGAAAAGGAATTACCTTCTTGTGGAACACTGGTTTGGTCTGACCACCATAACCTGATTGTTTGCGATCGTAACGGCGCTTTCCTTGAGCAGCCAAACTATCCTTACCCTTCTTGTACTGTGTAACCTTGTGCAAAGTGTGCTTCCTGCACTCCTTGCTCTTGCAATACGTCTTCTTAGTCTTAGGTACGTTCACCTGTTATACCAAGGAACATGTATTCTCAAAACAAATTCAAAATTTAATAAATTTAACAAACCATTTCCTCAACACAGACATCAATTACACTTCACTGACAACCATGGTATTAAATTGCGGCCGCAATGCAACATAACGGCTGTATCGTAACGGTTTTGGAGGTCCCCACGACACCATAAACCGCAACTGCATCTAGAATCATAGTTATTTTAGACAAAAATCAAGCCACAACGGCCGCAACCCAATGAAACTTACCCTTACTTTGCAACCTCATCAACTAACTTCACATTGGGGTTTCTGAGAGACAGCCAATGATAAAGTCGTTGTAAACAGAATAACAGATGGCCAGTTTTCAGATTCCAAGCATCCTAAAGTTATCACTGGCTAAGCAGCGAAATACGATAAAATCTAAATCTTTACTAGTAATGTCAACAATCTCTATAGCAAGTTGTTAAAGCCCAAGTTGTGGGTTCAAAACCCAATAGAGCAAATTCCCCCTTCACCTCACTTAAGTAGAAATTGTTCAAAAAAAATCTTTACTAGTAATGTCTTGGAAAAAAATATATAAAACTAACAAGTTTAAGCAACATGTCACTGGAAATACTACACCAAAGGGCAGATATAAATAATTAATTCAACCATAAATTTTCTGAGGAAAAAAAAGAAGAAGAAGAAATCCCCGAACTTAACATTCCACTTCTCCCCACCCAAATGTTCTTATGAGACCATTATCCTATTTAATTAGTTCCATTTTGTAAATACGATTTTAAGGGGGGGGGGGGGAGATCCGCAATAGACGCAGAATACATAAAAGAGAAAGATCGTACCATGGCTGCTGCTGCTGAAGATGAGAATACCCGAGTTCTCTTCGGTTGACTTGAGAATGGTAAATTAGGAGGCCGTCAACATAACCTAACAAATATACTGATTCCTCATTTTAGAGTTTTTAGGGTTGTTGGGTTTTGGGCTAAAAGGAATTGAAGCCCAATTATTCTTGAACATCACATTTTTATGGACCGAAAATACAAATTTCTTTTAATAGTTATAATGAGATTATAATACGATATCTGTTCATAAATATTTTTAATACTTTTATAATGAATATATATTTAGACAAAACGATTTAAAGGTTCTTTTATTATTAAGGGATTATAAATAAATAAATAAAACTAATAAAAAAGGTCCCGGTAAGATGAGTATTGAGATAAATTGTATTAGGAGATTATAAATAAGGATGACGAGAAATAGTAAAAAAAGTTGGTTGTCTTTTGTTATTTAGTTCGATTTTATTCAGAGTAAGTTAATCTTTATCGATCAATCCTATTACACACATAATAAAGCAAAGAACAATCTAAATCCGATCCAATTTTATTATCATTGCCTCACTTTACTGCACAACAATCCTACTCGAAGTTCACTAAAACTGTTACATGTTAATATTTTTGTGGTTAGATTTTTTAACTTTGACTTATTATAATTTAAAACTTATTATTGAAAAATTATGAAAAATATTTAAAAACTTTCAATCGAGTGGTTTTTAAATATATATTTTATAAATTTTAATTAATTAAAATATTTAAATAAATTCTTGTTAAAGTTGAGAAAATTTGACAAAAAAATGTCAACATGTGACAGCTTTAGTGAGACAGGAGTATAAAAAAATTAGATTAACTAAAAGTAGGATTCTTACTTTAAAGTTTAAGCACAATCCTAAAAGAATTTAGATCACAACTCTAAAAGTATTTTATATGTTTTATTTGAATAAGTAAAGGATTCCATGTGTAAATTTTTATAGTCAAATGCATATTAGTTCTTATTTAGTTTTCTAATTTTAAAATAAATAATTTATAACTTCATATTAAGGATAAAAATATGATGAGATAACTTTTATCTCATTCAAATCCATGAGATAACTTTTAGTAAAATCTCATTCAAATTCTATATTATTCTATCTCTATCTTTATCTTATCTTGTATATTCATTTGTAAGCCTATATATAGGTCAATTATAAAATATTATCAACTATCAAATATACAAATCCTTTACATGGTAATCAGAGCCAAGTAAAATTTCTCTACTAATTTTCCCCATCACTTTTTCGCTCTTCTTTAAACCGGATCTCCTTTCAAGGCTTCGACTTTTACTTCCAATGATCTTGTGCATCTTAGTACAACGACCAACTTCCTAATCAAACTTACGTCTGCCAACTTTCCTATTTGGCGTCGCCAAGTGGAGGCTACTTATTGGTTTTGGGCTACTTGGTTATATTGATGGTTCACAACCTTCCTCATCTAATTTTACTGATACCGCAACAACAATTGCTAATCCTAAATATCTACGATGGTATCGTCAAGATCAAATTCTTATCGGTGTTTTTCTTCGCAGTTATAATGATCAAGTTCAACCACTTATTAAAATTGGTGGTGTCTACTATACTCTGCGATCCTTTTATCCCCAAGTCGACTCAATTAATTGCTTGTCCTTACATCAGCTACATCACAAGTTTGGCCATCCCTCAGATAAAGTCTTAGCCTCTATATTACGTACTTGTAATAAATCCTATGACCCAACTAGTTTGACGAACTATCATTGTACTTCATGTCTTATTAATAAGAGTAATAAATTATCATTTGGTCAAAATGCTATGCCAAGCTCTCGTCCTCTTGAATTGCTTTAATCTGATGTTTGGAGCACTAAACATGTGTCTTATGATAGATATTCATGCTATGTAATGTTTGTTGATCATTTTACCAAGTATATCTGGCTATACCCGTTGAAGAAGAAATCTGATGTTGCGGTAATGTTTCTTCAGTTTAAAAGGCTTGTTGAAAGCTTTTTTTATCAGACCATTGTGTCTCTCTTCTCTGATAATAGAGGTGGGATTGTTAAGCTCTTGACCATTTTGAATTTTGGCAGTATTTCCGACTTTACTTCACCGTCTCATACTCCGGAACACAACGAAACTGCTGAACGAAAACATCGTCGCATAGTGGAGAATGGACTCTCTCTACTTCACTTTGCATCATTCCCAACAGAATATTAGCCTCATGCTTTTCAGACATCTGCTTATCTTATTAATCAGATACCAACACTGATATTGGATAATGTATCGTCTTACCTTCTTCTTCATCAACAAACACCAAACTATGACAAGCTTCAACCATTCAGATGCTTGTGTGTTCCTTGGCTGAGACCATACACGACACATAAACTTAAGCCAAAGTCCGCTGAATGTGTTTTTCTTGGATACTCTATGACACAATCTGCATATAAATGCCTAGAGCTGACCACTAACAAAATCTATATCTCTCGCCATGTTTGGTTTGTTCCTCATATCTTCTCTTTTGCTACACGACGTGTCCTCCCTATGCCACAGCAATCGGGTGCTACATTACCTACTATGCCCCGACAACATAATGCTTTATTGCCTACTAGGCCACGACAATCTGATGCTTCATTGCCTCATATGCCACGACAACATAATACTTTGTTGTCTAATATGCCACGACAACCTGATGATTCCATTGTCAGACCAGTTCCCTTGGGTAACCTACCATGGTAACCTGATGATTCTATTGCCACATCAGTTCCCTCGACTGATCTGCCACAACAAATTGTCGCCTCTGACTTGCTACATCAAGCTGTCTCCATTGACTTGCCACAACATGATCCTCCATAATAGCGGATTTGTCGGCCAAATCCAAGGTACTTTGCTCCTTACTTTGTTAATACTCCTACATGTCATCATTTGCATTCCATAATAGAGCCAAAGATTGTTACTCAAGCTCTCAAAGACCCACTATAGAGACAAGCCATGGATGATGAGTTTAATGTCTTACTACGCAACCAAACATTGGATCTTGTTCCACGGTCTACACAATCTGTTATAGGGTGAAAATGGGTATTCCATGTGAAACAGCGTATTGATAGCTCTGTTGATCGCTACAAGGCTCAATTGGTAGCGAAAGGGTACTCTAAAGTGTTGGAGTATACCCAAAGACCAATTATGAGATGGTTGTAAAAGACATACTTATTTTATCTTGTTTATTAATAAGAAGTCATTATTATTATTTCAGTCTTATTCTACGTATCTATAAATAAACTGAATTATAATAAAGTCCTTAGAATAATATAGTTATTCTTAAATTTCCATCGTCGAGAATTATTGTAGGCTTGGACAACAATAATGTATTAAGACTTATATATAGTTGATTGATGACAAAGTGTTGTCATTGACATGGAGATGTCAAAATCAATACATAAGTATGTGTTAGGGAACGACATATTGGACTGACCTGTTATGAGCATGTTTCTTGGATTATTTTGTAACAGTCACAACATTGCTCATGATGATAACTACATATATGATCCTCAAACTTGAGATCGTCATTATTTCAACATCGTGAGTGACATATTTTGATACGGTCAAACGTGTGTCGTAACTGACTACATTATAAAGACTGATATTGGATATGTCACAATCCATGTAGCAAAATATGGTTGATCAAGATAATATTTGTCCCTCCTACATAATAGAAGTAATATCATAGGCCATTTGATTGAGCGGGACTAGAAAATGCATGGTCATGCTCGAATAAATTAATATGAGAAATCATAGTTATTCGTTTATAATAGTCTACTCAAGATATCAAGAAACATTAGACGGAAAAAGGTTAAATCGAACCACGATTTCATGTAACTTAGGTAGCAATGATGTATTGCTAGATGTCACTTATTACTTGTAATATTAGAATTGTTCTGGATATTACTGCTAACATTACATGAACCTACAAGGGTCACACTCTAGATTGAAACGAATAAATATCGACTAGATAGCATGTGTACAAACTTGTTGTACACGTAATTAGTGAGAAACCGAAATTGTTATAATTATTGTAATTATGGATAATTTCGTTTTTATATATGTTAATATTTGATAAGTTATTATAATTATCAAATACTATTAAATATATATCTCTAAAAGAAACATAATTAAAATAGAATCAGATTCTACATATTTAATTATATTCGATTAAATATATTATATATTTAAAGAATCTAAATTTAATTAGAATTAGGTTTTAAGTGCTATATGAAGGTATAAGGTCTAGCAGCCAACATGTGTTTTTTTTTAAATTTTCTCTAACAGTTAGAGAAGAGAAAAATTGTTCGTTTTATTCGGGTGGACCGCGTAGAGGTCGGAACGTTGTTGTGACAACTCAGATTTGATTTGGATTCTCCTATACTCGCTACGGAATTCTAGATTACTTGAGGTAATGTTTTCATCCTTTATCACCCCGAATTCGTCCCTTATACATTGATCACTGGTGGATTACGCCGGATAATTTTTATGCTGCTCTATGGGGTGTACCGGTGTTTTCCCAACATCAAGAAGCTGATCGTGACTACTTTGAGACCTTTAGTCGTGTGATGAAACCTGTTATGGTGCATATTATTTGCACTATTGCCCTTCATCATACATGGCTCATCAAGCATTTTGACATTAATAATATCTTCTTAAATGGCACCTTACATGAGGAAGTCTGTCTAGAACAACCTCCAGGGTATGTTGATTCTACTCACTCATCTCATATTTGTCAGTTGCGTAAAGCCTTGTATGCACTCAAGTAAGCCCCGAGGGCGTGGTATGTTGAACTCTCTCAATTTCTCATTCACTTTGGTTTTACGAAATCAAATGTCGATGCATCTCTCTTCATCTATAATGCAAAAAGAGTTATTTTATATTTTCTTGTCTACGTGGATGATACTGTGCTTACTGGTAATAACAATGATTTTATGTTCATTTCACCAACTTATCATCTACGAAGTTTCTTTGGACAATATGAGCTTGCTCAGCCATTTTCTTGCCATTGAGGCTATTTCTACTCCTACTAGGTTGTTTTTATCTCAAACGCAATATAACTCTGACATCTTGACTCAGTTTCAGATGGAAAATGCCATGCAATTTCTACACCCATGTCCTCTACCGATAAGCTGCCTCCATCGGAGCTATCTACGGCACTTGATATTTTTGGACTTTATCTCATTCAGTATCTCATGCTTACTCATCCGGATATTTCTTTTGCCATAAATCGCATGTCGCAATACATGCATGGTCCTTCACTTGCACATTGGACAGTAGTTAAGCGCATCATGCGTTATCTCAAAGGAATATTATGCCATGGCATTCTTTTTCACTCGTCATCTTCCCTTTATCTCACTGCCTTTGTTGATGCGGACTGGGATGATCCTCTACGGACGGTCGATCCACTACTGGATATGCTATTTATCTTGGATTTAATCTTATTTCTTGGAAGTCAGCTCATCAGAAAACTGTTTCTCGTTCCTCCACATAAGTTGAATATTGTGCCGTGGCAAATGTAACCGTCGAAGTGCTTTGGGTCCAGCATCTTCTTCAAGAAATTGTCGTGGCATTACTAAAACCACCATCTCTCTTCTATGACAATCCCAGTGACACATATGTTTGCAAAAATCTATTTTTTTTCATTCTCGTATGAAGCATATTTCCCTTGATTACTTCTTTGTTTGTGACTTAGTTGCTGCGAGTTCGCTACTTTTTCAACACATTCCCTCCAAAGCTCAGATTGCGGACACGCTCACCAAACCGCTTGGTCGTAATCTCTTCATTCATTTTCGGTCCAATATTGGAGTCTCCGATGGATCCTTTATCTTGAGGGGGCGTATTAAAGATAAAGATAAGATGAGATAACTTTTAGTCAAATCTCATTTAAATCCTATCGTACCCCATCTCTATTTCAATCCTATCTTGTATTTAAATATTTAATTTGTATTTAATATTTAATTTCCCTTATCATGTATTATAAGTCAATTGAAACATTATCAACTATCAAATATACAAATCCTTTACCCTTCAAATATTCAAATTAATCCGGCTATCCTAAGGATGTTGACAAGATACAACTTTAGATAGAGGATTTGAATAATAAAAGTGAGATAAAATAAATAAACTAAAGATATTTCAAATTACTTCTACAGCCACGATTCTAATTCTAAATGATATATTGTATGGTCACACAGAATAGTTAATAATATATAGTCTTACTGAAATATTGGCTACATCATAATTCAACCAGATATATAATCAAAGGATTTTTGTATTAAATTTGCAAGATAAAGAACACACAAAGCACGAGTTTCTATAGCTGAAGCCTTAATGATATGTTATTGACTTATTGGCATTTCATTTCTCTAGCTATCGCCATCAATCTTAATCAGAAAAATATACGAATCTCTCCGATATTAATCTGAATTTGTATACAAATTGCAGCTATTTTTTCCCATAGAAAAAATTAAATAGAGTAGGGGGTATACGGGTACTGAAGAAATTGGGTTGAAGCGGCTTTATTTTGTCAAAAGCAGCTATGGAATTGATGGTCAAAAAATAGATGCTACGGCGTTCATGTTTTACAACAAATACTGAAGAAAACAAGTTTCTAATAAAATTACATGAAAAATTTGAACAATATAAGACTTGGTTTTTCTATTACATTGTGTCGTTTATATTAGGTGAATGCCGAAGGAGACAAAAAATGCTGACCGCCGTGATTGAGCTACACAGGACAAAACAAGAGAGACCATTGTTATTTCATTATTTTCAAATTTTAATAAAGATTCTGCTTTCTGACTGCCATTCTTTTACAAATAAAATAATAATAATAATAATAATAATAATAAGAAGAAGAAGAAGAAGAAGAAGAAGAAGAAGAAGAAGAAGAAGAAGAAGAAGAAGAAGAAGAAAGCTGAGTATTAATTTCTCGATGCAAATAACTTGCACAAAATGCCTATCGGGCTCACTTTAGTAAAACAAGTATAGTTACATCTAACGTGCACATGATCAGAACCAAAAGGACTTCATAAGGTAAACGGTTGGTTCCTGTGGAGCAACCCTTCCAGCACCACCTTCTTCTTATACTCCTTGGAGTTCAAATATAAATCGTTGGGGTTGGTGGTTCTTTCATTTCCGTTACTTCTGGTACGGAAACCAGCGCAAATATATAACCATGCCGATGTACAAAAAATGGCGCATACTCGACCCCAAAGCACCATTATTATCAAGGTCACCATGATAACAGATAAACCCATCATCGGTTCGAATTTCTCCACCAACTCCTTCGAGCTGATCGGAGCATGAATCCGGGGATTCCCCACCCGTTGACTTCCTTCTAGGACCGGTAATGAAACCGCATGGGACAACCTGGTTGGTGTTTTTATAGGTTTGGGCTTAATCATTGGTGAACCCTGTAGGCTTGAGTTTGACCCTTTTTTCGTTGGTTCCGGCAGCGATCCCTCGGTGTCGGGGATTCTTGTCTGAAACAGTGAATTCCAAAAGCAGAAACGTACACAGATCACGTTTTCAACCTACGTTACGTAATAATGCAGTGAAGAGCTAAAAAAATAAGCTTATTAATTAGGGTTTCATTTCAAACCTGTTTACGTGTTTGACGTGAAGGTTTAGAGGTGCTATCCGGTTTCTTCTTCGTCTTGCTACGGTCAGCCTCGGCCTTGTCTGTGTTATTTACAGGCACCGTTTTGGTGCTGGACTTCCTGGAGCTTAAGCGAAACCTTGGCCAAGAAAGCGAACGCGTGTGCTTTTTTTGCAGGGATTTCTTCTTCATGGGGAACCCAAAACAACCGAGAAAGCAACTGGGGTTGGTTTGATAGGGTTGCGCCATGGAAGAAGAGATCACAAGAGACGAAGGGAGAACGCAGACATGCAGGAGGAAAAAGACTCTCTTATTGGCTCCCTATAACTAATAATATTATTCTATTCATAACAAAAATCAAAGCTTTCTGTTTTATTTGATTTCATTACTGTAGATAGACTGACTAATTTAGGATCGGTAAGTTTGGTCAAAAATAAAATTAGAATTAGGAAGAAGACTTGGACGAATATAAATCCTTTGTATTATTTTAGTACTCTATGTATACTTTACACTAAAAATTTAAATTTAAAATTTATAATTAATGTTTAAAGTAAAAAATTAAAATTAAAATTTTAAAATCTTAAGGCCTAATGTATTTTTTAAAATTTAATCATTAAAATCTAATAAAATTTAAAGTTGCGGTATAAAATTTAATTTTTTTTAAAATTAGGGCACGAGAAGAGATATGAAATGACGGCGGATTTTTGTCGACTTGGACATGGCGTTGGAGTTTTTGTTCCTACACGTTTTCCCAAAGTCTAATGTCAGCTTCATTAAATACACAATAACACGTTGATTTAGTAAATATGTTAGATATTCTGAAATTCTTATTTCATAAATTTAAAATAAGTGTTTTAGTGAAAGAGTAGATGAATGTTCATTTAAAGATACATAAATTTAAATTGTTGTTTATTAGGTATATATTCATTGTTAAAGAGTTAAGAATATGTATGTATAAATATTATCTTATAATCGCTTTAAATTATTAAGAAAAAGAAAATCCTACAATGGGCGTCGAGCACCGTTGAACACCACTAACAATGAATAACGCTGAATATCATTAAATTCACTAATAAAGATTAAAAATCTCAAAGATTCAACATACAATTATAAATTATTTAAAATAAAATTTTAATTAAATTATTTACATATATATTGTATTTTTTAAATAATTAGATCAAATATCAACTATAGTCAATCCTTAAATTTAAAACTCTAATTTTCCCTCAAATTAGAACCCTCGTATGAATCCTAACGCCTATAAAGAAAACAACAATACTTCTTTGCTTTGTTTCTCGAACAATGGCTGTTAATTTTATTACATAATCTCCTCTGGTTTAACCCAAAGCTTCACTTTCTGCTAAAACCCTTCAAAAGCCATCTTTAAAGGAGTTGGGTTTTTGCTATTTAAAAGAAATATGATTGTTCAAAAAGCACCATTGGCATCGATTGTATCAGATTCAACCTCTTCAATTTGGGGTTCTAATGCGGGATAAAGATTTAGGTTTTTTTTAATTAAGGATTGATTATAGTTGATATTTGATATAATTATTTAAAAAAATTAAAATATAATATATATATATATAAAGTTTAATTGAAATTTTATTTTAAATAATTTATAATTATATGTTAAGTCGTTAAAATTTTTAATTTTTATTAATCAATTTAATGATGTTCAACGATGTTAATCGTTAGTGGTGTTCATCAGTATTCGACGCACGTGATAGACTCATCCTAAAAAAATTCCCATTTCATTGCCCATAAGAAATAAGAATAACCGTGTAGAAGTTGAAACAAGGATATTATGTTGTCTTATTTTATGAATTCGATATTAAAATTTATTTTAAAAATATAACATCTTTATTTAATAAAAAAACACAATTTAAATTCTATACCCTACAACCTAAAGTCCTAAATCTTAAATCATTAAAATTAAAAGGACTATATAAGCTTTAGGCTTGTGTAAACTTTAAACTTATTTATCAAAATATTTTCCTTATTTATAATGGTATATTTTATTGAATAATTAGCTTCAATGGCTAATTTTGTCAAATTATCAATAGTAATCGTAATTTCAAATATAAAAAATGGAGATTATTTTAATATTTTTATAAAAAAAATATCATTAATAAATAAACAATTTTTTTCGTAAACATAAACAACTCTAACCCACTTTTTTTAATTTCATTTATTTATTAAATGAACATAAAAAATTTATTCAAACTCACAAACAATTTATCGAACATTCTGTTCATTTACACCCCTAAACATTAGTCATGTAAAATGCTTTTGGAACCTACTCAAGAAAAGGGTGTGGTAGATTATATTGCGTCTAATGTTTTTACCGGTATGCATCTCATTTAGTGTATGATTTTGCAGCTTAAGTTCATCATACTAAAATCAATTGCCTAAAGATGCAGTTTGTAAATTTAAGAAATCAAAATTCTGAAGTGGTTCCTTCCTTTTCTCGTTACTACTCTTTTGTGTGATGGTGTGTGCTCATTTGAGCACTTGACCAATGTTTTTACCATCAATTGACACAGAGGGAACATCTAAATATCAAATGTTGATATCATTTATTCTACAACTCTTGAGCTTTACTCTTCAGCATTCACATAGAAATCAAGATGATTTTCTAAACTTGAAAAGAAATTCCAAAATGTACACTACCCTTACAAAACAATAGTTTTTGTAATCATCCAACACTTCTTCTACCTGCTTTTATGCTTCAGGGGTGTCCTTGTCCGAACAAGCTCCTTCCTCCTTATCAAAAATAACCCAAGTGAAATGTTCAACATATTTACACAGCAAATAGACCTGGCTAAATCAAATGTTTGAAATAGAAAGGTAATGAAACCTTACTTCCTCATTTTGGTTGTCGCCATTTTTAGCCTCCTCTAAAGCCTTCACATACTCTGCCTTCAGCTCAGCTGCTTTATCTATGTAAAGCTTCTTTTCCTGATTTGAATCAAGATTGATAGCAAACCCCATCATTACAATTCATTAGTAAACTCGTTACTAATGAATAAACAAAAACATACCTCATCAGACATGGATTTCCATTTCTCACCACCTTCCTTGGCAACCTAAATTCCATTATCAAAATGCTCACTAACCAAATTTGTTCAAGAAAATATTAATGAAAACCATGTGAAGCACAAAAGTGAGAAATGAGTACCCCTGTAACACCCTTTGCATCTGGATTTGCCTCCTTATAAGATTTCCTAAAGTCATCCCTGTAACATAACAAGATAAATCTATGAGCACTACATGAACTAAAATTCGACTAACGCAGAGAAAAAAGAAACAGTGAACAAAGAGTCATTACATGAACAGAAAGAAGGCAGTAGGAGGACGTTTGGGGGCATTGGGATCTTTCCCCTTCTTCAGCTTTTTAGGATTTGGGTCTGTTGTTGAAGGCTTCTTCCTGTACAATTATCACTTATCAGAAACATAAGTAAATCAAAAGCAAAAGTAAAAGAAAAGCCATTGAAGTAAACAATACCTTTCTGCAGGTTTCTTATTGGCTTCAGCAGGCTTCTCAATAACTTGAGCCTCTAAAATTAACAAGAGAAAAGTAAAAACCCACCATCAATAACCTAACTTCAGTTATGTGAACGAAACTTGGAGACCAAGTGACTAACCCAAATTCATTTTGATTTTAGCTTCAAGGCTACAGCTGTGCATGTTGATAAGGGCCACCGGTACAGTTTTGTTACACTCGTCGCTGCAAATCCAGGGTTGGGAACCAAAAAATAAAATTAACAACGAATTTTCACAGATTTGAAAATGAAAGCAAATACCCAGAAGGAAATCAGAATAAAAGGTTAGATAGGGTGGATGCGATTACCATTTGGCAAAAGCACTGCCATCTTTGGCGCGGACAAGGGAGGAGTAGGAACGGCGGTTGAAGCAGCGTCAACTCTCTTCCTAGGTTGGATTGGGTTTGGATCCGCCTGCCATTTTTTTGTTCACTGTAAAACTGAGAAAAAAACAATGAAAAGGGAAGAAACAAGTGATTAATAGTCGAATAAAAAGAAAAATAGAGGGAAATGGAAATTCAGGTTTGGTTATTTGGCGCCACTGCCTTTCTCATTTTTGCGAGAAATTATTAGATGAAGTTTGTTCACCACGTTATTTGTGATCTAATTAATTTTGTCTGTCTATTTCAAAAAAATTATCTACTAATTACACACTCTTTAATTACATGTAAAAAGAGATGATGATTCACCTTAAGAAAAAATAAGATGAAAAAATTTGATTGGCTGGAACCACAGATGACGTGATAAACATAATTCATCTAATATTTTTTTCATTTTTGGAGTTGGAGGGGGATGAAAGAACCTTTTATGTTTGAATGAATTGCTTTTTTCACTTTGGTTCATGAGTTAGTTTCATTATCGTCGTACGATTTGAAGAAACCACTCCTCATTCTCTGTTGTGAAATTGTAAGAACAACTTAATTTATCTTATAAACTTTTAGTTCATATTTAAATACCTAAATAATGATAATTCATTTCTTTTTTTATTCAACTGATTATTCTCTCCCCTGATGGTGAGAAAAAATAATCACATAAATGACTGTCCAATTAATATTTAAGAATTTAAACACAAAAGGAGACTCGTACTCAATATATATTCTCAGCCCTTTTTATTTACCTATTTTGTGCGTTATGGTAGAGCAATACAACAATATATCGCACATTCAAAAAATTATAAAATGGAAAATATATGGCTTCTGACCAAAAACCAACCATAATGGAGAGTTTATTATAATTCGTTGGCTTGATGCGTATAAGTGCTGCTATATGAAAATACCATATAAATAGTTTTGTTCTCATAGTTTAGCTATTAAAGAGGAGGCATCCAATTAAAAATTTACTAAACCGTATTTTTTATAATCAATAGGCTTTGTAACAACTGATATAGCCTAAAATATAAACTCACTAGCTTCTGCAAGATGAATAGTCATACTGCATAATCTGAATTCTTTTATAATCAATCTCACAAACTTCTGGTTGTAAGTTTATAAAACAATGTAGATGCATCTACTAAAATCATATAAAACTTTCCACATTTGTGGATAAATATGCACATATTTCATTTAGATATGCAAGACATGCAGTATCAACTTTAGTACAAGAACTTCAAGTTCTTTTGGTAAATGGTATCTTAATCATTTCCTTTGAGAACATGCAACACAAAAACTTCGTGTTCTTTTAGTAAGTGAAATTTAATTAATTCATTTGAGAATAGGCACTATAAGAACTTCAGGTTCTTTTAATAAATGTGCATATAAATCTCAATAGCTTTCACATCATTATTGATCATGATGGTCTAACCGATCATGCCAAATATATACATGTGTATATATCTCTAAATTTGTAAACTTATTGTTTACCGTAACATGTGATTCAATCTAACTTGTACATGTGTGATACAAATTTTGAAATACAAGTTTTTAATAAATCCCAATAGCTTTCACATCATTCTTGTTTACTTAAAGTTTTGGTAATTTTAGGTGTCTAACCGTTAATAAAAATCTGTTAGCCAATTAAATTATGACAAGTGGCACGTTTTTAATTTTTATTTTTTAATTAACTTTTTTAAAAAATTCAAAATTCAATTTTCTAAAAAGATGATAGTTTTAAATTTTATAAAATAGTCCTAAATCCCTAACCCAAAACCCCAAATCCCCAAATTATCGTCGTTGTCGCCGTTTACTACCTCACCGGAGACCACCACTATCGCCGCCGGACCACCACGACTGTTTCCCCCAACCACCCAGACGATAGGTGTGTCGACGACTTCCTTTCGCGATTTTGGCTTCTTTCGACGTTAAGAAGCCGATCGACACACCTACCGTTGTTTACCGGCGTTGGGTGGTTGGGGGAAACGATCTTGGTAGTCCGGCGGCGTAACCATCGGCGGTGGATTCAGTTGGGGAAGTTAGGGATTTCGAATTTGGGGTCATTTTGTGAGTTTTGGGAAATTTAAGGTTTTTTATAAAAAAAAAGTTAAACAATAAATTAAATTAAAAAGAAATAAAATAAAATAAATGTTTTTAATAAAAATAATTGTAGTTAACGGTTAGCCACCTAAAATGACCAAAATTAAAATTTTAGCCACTTATTTAGAGTTAAAAATAGTTTACGCACTAAAAGTGATCCACAAGCATAGTTTGAGCACATATTTAAGTATTAAGCCTTTTATTAATTAACATTTAATATGCCAAAACAACTTCCTGTTAAATGTTAACGGTGAAAAACGTTTCAGTGAGGATAAGTTTACACCCTAAAAACGTAAATGAGCATAAAGTTTAATTTTTAAAATCAGTGAGCAAAAGTGTACGCAACCCAAATGTAAGTGAGCATTACGGTAGTTTACCTAAAAAAATCTAGTGTGCCTGCAAACGAGAAACAGTTCAAAGAAGGAAAAAAATGAGTACGAGAAAATATGGGGTGTCGGGCCCAAATATTTGATTTAAGCTTAAGAAAATTGAGTTTTGTAATGGATCTAAATTTTGAAATGAATGTCGCTCTCACCATAGAGATGATACAGATTAGGACATAGAGCTCGAATCCATCATGAAGAGTAGAAGAAGCTCTGCGACGATTTTGCAGTCGTTTCAAGGTTGAATAAGTGAAGTGTCTCCTGTAATTACAACCCAAGAAGGAGCAAAGATGCAATTGGATTTGTTTCTGTTTACATTTTTTTCTTACATGCGCCTAAATTGAACAAAATTCAGAGAGTTCTGCAAATGGTGAAACTTTTTATTCAATAACTTGGAATATACCAGGAAGATGAATAAAAGTTTAAATATGGTAGAGAAAAAGACATTTTTCGGATGTTATAAGAAAAATGCATTTTAGAGTAGTGTTGAAGAGGAAGAAAAAAGGATGGAGAATTGAGGTTTTGTCCAAATATTTGGCAAATTATTTTATATTAGGATTAAATTGATAGGATCTAATAATTTTAGGGACTAAAATTATTATTAAACCATGACACGTCACAATCTCCATTAAATATTTAACGGGCGGTGATCAAAACGATAACGAAACATTAATGACGGTTTTGACAAAAATTTAATTGGGTGATCAAAACATAAAAATGTTGATGGTTAAGTAACCACTCGTGTAGATTTCCCTAGTTGATATTAGAAAACTAATTTTTTTTAATATTTACTGTCACATGTCCAATTTTATTCTAGATATTTGTTATTAAAGATTTACTCTTAAAATTTATTTTTTTATATTTGTTATTAGGAATTAAGTTTTTTCTCAATACTTATTTAAAGAAATGTTTATTATTAGAAACTTATTTTTTTAATACTTAATATTAAAGACTTCACTTTAAAAATTTAAAATTTTCAATACTTATTATCGACGCATTAAGTTTGTTCAAGGGCCACTAAAATCCCAATAACAGGTTTAGCTACGCGGGACGACCACAAATCGTAATACCCGCGCTAGTGCGCTCAATTCCGATGCTTGGGGTTTTTCTGATTTTGGTTCAGTAATTCCCTCCTCTCTTAGGCGTTCAGTTTGATAATTCCCTCCTTTCATTTTAGTGGTGTTTGAAAAGCATGAACCAGCAAAATTAGTTCCTCTAGAAGGGATCTTTGATTGATATCAACTTTTTTTGCATTTTGTTTTTAAAATAAGGGTTGGTTTGGGAGGGCAGACACGGAAACTTTAGTGACCAAAATATATTTGAGAATAAAACTCAGCAATGATATAAGAAGTTTACCCCAAAAGTAAATAGTCATTACGAGAACAGCTCCCACTGGCATTGATTTACTGATAATATTACTGCAACAGTGCTTTCTTATTTGGTTCATGAGAGGAGAGGCCACATTTCATTTAGTTGCAGTGTTTGGAAATGGAAAATACATTAGAAAACTGACAAGATTCCAAACAGAATGTAGGCAGTGAAGGGGTGTTACAAAAGCAGAGACCGATGGAGAGAAGGTGGATTGGATTTTACAATCATTACCATGAAAAAGCAAACTTAGAAACAAGGGGAAAGGGAGAAATGGAGAAAACAGAGCCCAAAATCAACATTATTTGTATCAGCAAAAGAAGCCGGAGTTACCATTGTCGAAGTTGAGAGCATAACTGAAGGGGTCATAGTGGAAGCTAAACTTCTGCTTGCCCTTCACTTGTCTCCTTATGTCTGCTCTAAGCTTCCAAAACAATCTCCTAAGCTTCCTCTTCACATTTGGATCAAAACATATCCCCATTTTCTCAGATATCAACTCTGGGGTTGCAGGGATTATATAGTATTAAAAAAGTGAAAGGAAAGAAAAGAAAAGAAAAGAAAAGAAAAGAAAAGATAGAGCCCGCTTAGAGAACACACAAGGCTAAGTGGTGTATTGTATAAGCTGGTGTGTGTTTGGACCAGTTATAGCTTGTCAAAAGCAAAGTGTTGGTCGTGTTGGAGCAGTAATCGAGGCCAAAAAAAGTCATCCCTCTTTTTTCTCTATCTACTGTCCTGTCGCTGCCAAGAAAGCCTACGGCGCTGTCTGTCTGTCCCTGTCCCTGTCCCTGTCCCTATCCCTGATCGTATATGAGCCAAAGGAAGTTAGAGGAAAGATGATGGGTTGGTCACTCACATCACATGGGATTAAGTGGTTTGAGAACTGAAAAGGGGGTTTGAATCACAACAAGAGCTTTCAGAAACTAGCTACTGTATACGCATAGGGCTATTCAGTATTCTTATATCTTTTTTATTGGATTCTTAGATTTTTCACCTTTTTGGGTTTTTGATGGACAGATATTAGATTTTTCATTTCTACTCCCTTTTCTTTGTAATTATTAGTTCTTACTTAGCTATTGGCTGTTGGCTTTTTGCCTTTTTCTAAATAATTCAATGGATGCTTCCTGTTAATCGTTAAAAACATAATGAGAACAATTTTTTAAGATATTTAAAATTTCATTTTAGTCTTTTTACTATAAAAATATTTTAATTCATATTTGTATTTTTTTGTATTAAGATTAAAAATACTTTAGGGACTTAAAGTGACAAAAAATGATTGTTTATAGATTTATTTTGACTAAATAATAGTTTAAGGAATAAAAATAATATATATATATATATAGTTAAAGGGTTGATTTTTCATTTAAACCAAATCCTAAACATGACAATGTTTCCATGAAATTACACAAAAGACCTGAGGTGGTTAAGTAGATTTGTAATTTTAGCCGAGAAACATTACGGTAGTTAGGGTTGTTCAAAAATACCTGATCTGATAATTTAAATATTCGATTTGATTTTTATTTTCAGATTAGGTACAGATCATAATATTTCAAGTTTCGAAAAATTTGAAAATTCAAATTTTTATAGATATAAATCTTGTAATATTTAGTAATTTAATGTTTGTTATATCTAACAATTCGAGAAATTAAAATTTTCATAGATTTTAATCTTGTTATATTTGATAATTTGTTACTTCTTTTATTTGAAAATGAAAAAATTTCATAAATATAACCGTCAAATTCAAAAAATACTTAAATCAAAAAATATATAAGAATATCCGTTATTTGAGTATCTAATATCTATTTTTTTCTAGATTAAATCTGATCTGATATCCAAAAATCACCAGACTAATAGTAGTAGTAGAGTATGTATATGTTGGAGGTTTGGTTTAGTAGAAATTCTTCTAGGGGTTCTAAAATTCCCGGCTTTAAATGGGAATTTGGAAGAGTGATGTTGAAGCTACAGCGGTAGATGAACCCCAATCCCACCCGCCACTTGGTCCAGTCCCTTTCTTTCTTCACTTGTTCTCTTTTTAATTCTAAAAGTTTTGCATTTATTTATTGGAAAATTTTATAATGCATAAATAAAATAAAATTTTAATTAAATTATTTTCCATATATATATATAATATTTTTATTTTTAAAAAATAATTGGTCAAATATCAACCTTAATCACTTTAAAAAAGAAAAATTTTAAACCCTCCCTAAATCCTAAACCTAAAAACATAATTTTTTTTGCAGGAACGGCTTGAGTATAGATAGCAGAAAGAATTTCTTTTGCTTTAACAAACGATGTACAATTTTTGAGAGACGAGAGATGTTTGCAACTATGGATAAACAGTTTCAAAATCCAGATTTATGTTAATAATCTCTTTGCGGATATCAAAACTGGGTAAATGTTTGAAACTGGCACTTGTTGCATATGTCACTGCAATTGCAACTTCACCCTATGACGCTTTGTAATCCAATATTTCAACCATCAACATTGAGTTTAGGGTTTAGTATTAATATTGGTTTAGGGTTTAGGGTTACGGTTTAATGTTTTTTATTTTTTAAATTGACTAATGTTGGTATTTGGTGCAATCTTTTAAAAAATTAAAAAATATAATATATATAAATTAATTTAATTAAAAATTTATTTTAAATAATTTATAAGGATATATTAAATCATTGAGATTTTTATTTTTTATTAATTAATATAATAATGTTCAATAATGTTTAACATTCATCATTGTTCGCCGAGCGTGATAGACTCATCTTTATTTATTAGTTTCTTCTCATTCTCTCTCCTCCTACCGGACAGCTTTTTTCTCCTCCAGGGTGTAAAAGGAAAATGTGCAGCATTAATTAGTTAAATTAAGCTCAAAATATGATGGTGGCGGGGATGTAAATTGCATTGATTAATTCCTTGGGGAGGTGTTAATAATTCTCCAATCACAGCATGGAGAGGACTGAAGGGTTCATTTATGTTGAAGCATTTAAGTTGCCTTACATTGTTCATCATCATTTCAGTTCAGTTCCATCAATCAACCCTCCCTGCAACTTGTTGAGTTTTCCGTTATATCTTTATTACTCCTTTGCAGATGTTTTATCTATACTCTAATCACTTTCTTTTTTAAAAGGTTCAATTGAAAGAAAAAACTTATATATTTTTTTTATTTTACGTTGTTTATTTATTTTTTGTTAGGGTAGATGTATAACGGTTTAATGTTGAACCATTATTATTTTTATCTTTTACTCATTGTTAGATATATGATTGAGTTTTTATTTAAAAACACTAAAAATTTAATTTTTTTAAACCTTAAAAACTCTTATTATTTTTAAATAACCATAATCTTTTATTGTCGTGAACACTACGTCGTTATCACTGTCGTAAAAATATAATCATTTTTTTGACGGAAGAGCTTCAGATCTCAAATGTCATTCGTCGTTTGTAGAACTTACTTCATGTTCTTCATTCGATGTTCAATTGATATCTCGTAGATTTATGATGACATAAGAGTGATATAATCAGTAATGGGTCAACAATAATGAGTGGTGGTAGTTGATTAACGAATACAAAAATAATAAACTTAAAGTTGTGAGGATTTTATGTTAGTGATGTGAGGGTTTATGAAAAAAAAAATTCAAGGTTTTTTTTAAATTATTTTTTGATAAATTTTCTTTTAAAGAATTAAATGAAGCTTAAAAATAGGTCACATGTCATGTATTTATTGAATGATAATTTTTTACTATTATAACAAATGAAACTTAAGAGTAACAAATGAACTATTATTATACACTTATTTTGATCAAAATAAACTTTAAATATCTAAAAAAATAATATAAAATTAAAAACTGTTTTCGATCAAAGCTTTTTAAAATAATTAACAACCCTCAGGGACGGTGTTACGTGTTAAATGGGGGACAATTACATTGTAATTAAACCTGTCCCTCCAAAAAAAAATAGTTTATTATTCTATCGTTTAGAATTATTAAAATTAAATTTTGACCCTTCATTCTTTTAAAGTTAAATATTTTTTAAAACCGTTCAATTTTAAAATCTATAAAATTAAAGTTAAACTCTCTTAATTTTCAGGGTTTAATTACTTTTTAAGATTTTATTTGTTTCAAAGTTATTTGGCCTGCTTGACTGTCCCCTCATAGTTCAATCTTGGATTCGTACCGTCTCCCTCTCTTTATCATAAATTCAAAAAATAAAAAAGGTTGATAGTGCACCCAATCAATAAAAGCAAGTTTGTATTAGGGTGAATATAGTCCCCCAATCAGCAGCCTTATTACACTTTCTTCTAATGAAAGAAAAATATATAATAGCAAAAGACATAGGACCTTCCTCAACAGTCGTACTCTCCCAGTAAAGGAATGGAAGAGTAATAGGTTGAATGCATGGGAATAAAAAAAACCATTTCTATAATTGGCAAGCAAGTGTTTCTGTTTTCAATTTTCGAGTTTTTGATGAAAATGGTAAAAGTAACAAATGCATAACCTTTAACCTGAAAATTGGAGTAATAAAGAGGACAACGCCAGCCATTCCAGTTAAACACGAAAACTACAATTGAAAAGCCAAGCACGAGTCTTTAACGGTATAAAGCTTAGTAAATTGTCTGTGACGGACCAAAACCAGCAAAAGAATCAGCGTAATTGGCTTTACCACTTGGAGATATAATTAATTATAGGGCATATTCTAAAAAAAATTTATTCTTAACGTTTAATTGCTTGGTCACTTTAGCTAATATTTTTTTGAAACAACTTAACTCTAACGTTTTATTTTGGGTCAAAATAACTCTTTCACGGATGAAAACTGTTAATAAACTGTCAATACATGGGTTGAAATGATGTGACAGGCTTACATGATAGTACACAACGCAATAACAATGTCATATAGACAAATATAATGACTTTCCAGAATGACACATGAGTCAAAAATAATTTTAATTTTTTTATAAAATATAAAATATTTTTTTTCTGACATGTCATCATGTCAAGTCATTTTAAGTTCTTTATCATCAGTTTACTAATAGTTTTTATCCGTAGAGGGGTTATTTTGACTCAAAATAAAACATTAAAAATTAAATTGCGTCAAAAAATAGACAAAAATAATTATTCAGTCAAACTTTAATTACATTTTTTGGCATTATGCCTAATTATAGCATCAAGTTCAACATTAATAATTCAACTATTCTAAAACATTTATTCTGCCACATTATTATCAATCAGAATCGTGAATTTTGTTATTGGTTGGTTGGATATGAAGAAAAATTTTCATTGTCAATTTTATTTTATAAATAAATTGTAAATATCCACATATTTACATTGCCACCACTCCTAATTGTGATTTTTTTAATCTTAGAGTTACAATTGAGGAGTCAAAGAAGATACTTTTTTCTTAATTTTAGCATGTCAGACACTCTTTTAGTGATAGTAACAGCCATCGACACGAAACTCATTTTGTAAAAAAAATTAAAGTTTAATGTTCATTTTGTAACCTTTAAAAGTTTAGTGATTAAAATAAAAATTTTGAGATAGTTCAGTGATAATTTTTTGAATTCTATAGTTAATTATATGATAAAAATAAAATAACTAACAAAACTATATAAAAACAACATGAAAAATATAAAAGGTAAACAACATATTTTGTCAGTTTTTTCCCGAGCATTTGAATATGCTCTCATGGTAGTCTGTATTTAATTTTAACCTTTAATAAAATTTAGGTACACTTTATAAATAAAATTGCTTAAATTTAAGTCTCATCGGGAGAATAACATTTAATTTTATTACCGGAATCATTCTCTGTGTTCATATATTTTGTCATTTAACTATCAATTTTTTGATACCAAACATTTAAAAGTTATAATAGACACAAATTTATCAAAAAGTTATGTTTAATCAGTCGGTCGTTAACAGTTATTCGACCCTTAACGAAATGATTGACACATTAACTAAAATATTAATATCTCATTTGTCCCCAATTATAACTAAACAATTAGTTTCGTACTTTTTCAATATTTTAATGAGAATTTCATAAAAGAATAAAAAATTCCTGGAAATATAAAAAACATTAAATTTTATAATGCGTAAAGTTCACAAATGGTCATTAAACTATTTTTAATATTTATTTTAATTATTAATTTTTTTAATTATTATAAAATAGCCATCGAACTATTGATTTTGTGACAAAATGGTCACTTAGCCCTAACTGTAATTAGTTCTTCATATTTATACATTCAATTCATTTGGTCCTAGTTTGAAATAAATTCAATAAATATAGGTTCATTATTTACAAATACGATCAATTTAGTCATATTTTTATTAGAAATAATTATTTACAAATTATATCAATTTAATGTTTTTTATTTTATATTTAATATGTAATATTTATATTTTACTAAAAATATTAAATTATTTATAATAAAAATAAGACTAAATTGCTAGAATTTGTAAATAATGATCCTAAATTTATTGATTTTTTTCGAACTAGGACCAAATTTATCGAATGTATAAATATGGACTAACTGTGTTATTAAACACTTTTACCCAAACTACCACATCACCTCACTTAACGATAGTTAGGGCTTATTGACCATTTTGTAGCAAAATCGATAGTTTAGTGATCATTTGTAACAATTGAAAGTTTGATGACCAAAATAAACAACATAGTTTATTGACCATTTGTGAACTTTAACATTTTATAACTTATTTTTTAATAGTCTAAAGATGATTACAAAGCGATTGACCTCGAGTCTCCTAAGATGAACATTATCCGCTTTTATAATTAACTTTTTGCATTAATCATTGACCACCAAGTATATCGTTATTAAAGCATGAAGTTTAGTTACGTATGATATTTATATAGATGATGACATTGGTGGCATGCTCATTTGAATATGTTGCTTTAGTTTTGTCTATGATTTTATTTGTTGCTACAAAGATATCATCTAATTTTAAATTTACTTATGAAAAAGTTTTAAAACAGAATGTTTTGAATTAATATCATATCAACTTTAGGATGTAAAAATTACTTGATTTCGACCGACCTAGTGTGGTTCGACCCGATCGATTTTTTTTTTTGAATTTCAGAGATCATGGCGGGTTTTGGAAAGCACTGAGTTGGGGCAGGGCGGGTTTGAGTATAAGATAGAGATTCCCGCCCACCCCGCCCTGGTATATTTTTATTTTTATTGTATTTATGAAAATACCACTATATATAAACATTACTAGGGTTTTAAGCTATTATTTTATCTTGTGTTTATCGTAAATTTTTGTTAGATATTGTTAGAGTTTTAACGTATCCGATTCTGACGGTCAGTGATTCGAGTTTATTCTTTTAAATATGTATTTTTCATGTGGGTAATTTAATTGGTTTTATTTTATTTTCTTATAGTTTTAAGTCCCTTGAAACCGATATTTTATGAATATGATGATGGTTTGGTCAGATCTAAGATTTATCGTCGACGAAATTAATATATTATTTAAATTTTTTGTGTCGAGATCGTGTTCATGAGTTAACATATCGGGGCGGGACAAGGTCAGATTTAGAAGATTAGAGACTAGGGCGGGTTCAGGCGGCAAAAAACCAGCCCCGCCCTGGCCGTTGCCATCCTTAATCAACTTGTGTGGAATAAAAATGACAAATGAGGTATAAGAATTAGGTTTGTCCTATTGGATTTATTTTATTCTTTGAAGTGAATGTAAGCATGTTATATTTAAGACGTGAATACAAACATGATAAGATTAAGACATTATCATTCCATTGGATCTCTCCATTTTCTTCTCCCTAAGGTAGTGCATGTTATATTTAAGAGTTATTGCTTTTAACCATATGTCACTTCGGATCTCTCCATTTGGAAGATTCGAAGTGTCATATTTAGCCACCCAAGTGACCGTTTGTAAATTTATTTTAAAGCCATTAGTTTATACATTCTCGAATAAAAGTAAACGATAATATAAATTATTTTATAAAATTAAAGTTCCGAGTTTAATATACCATATGACATAATAGCCTATCAAAATAGAGTTATAGACTGAGTTGTAAGATCCTACGACAAAGAATAAAAAAATTATGGGCAAATAATGAGAATTTGTACTATGACAAAAAATAAAAGATTATAACATATTTACAACTTAACGCTCGATAGAGTCCTTATCTATATATTTTATCATGTGTTGTGTCTAAAACTGTAATACTTAGTAACTACGTTGGTTTTCACACAATGATTATTTTTATCGATGAATAGTTGCATAAGCACGTTGTTGTTATTATTGAAAAAAAAAAGGTTTCATAAACATATTGTTGTAGTTGATACCAATAGTCTCATATATGCCTCAGACGTCGGGCACTTAAAACAGGCATATGCCCTCATGGTCAGGTGTCGAAATGAACACACTTGTCCAAAATGTTTTTTTTTTTTTTTTTTTACAAATAGAAAAAATTTCATTCAATCGAAGGAAAGTACAACATAATAAGGAAAACATGTCGAAGGATCCCGAACTAACCGGTCATCCAGGCCACAACACTACCACCAACTAAAATGGGGATCACTGCGTTCCAACCGAAACAAAAACAAGAAAAAACCTAAGGAAACAGGGAACATAAACAAACAACATAACAAGAACGGGGCTAAAACCTCAAGCACATAAACTAATTGAAGGCTCAATCAAATGGCATCTTTAGGAGAATTTCATCCGAAAGCAAACTTCTTTTCTCGAAAAAGATAAGGATCTTGTCATCAGACATACTGAAGGGACCAGATTGTGAGCGAGGGAGAAAGAAGGGTTGGAGCCGACCACAAATGTGAGGCGAGCAACCTTGAAAAAGCCGGGGAGAGAACAACAACAAAAAAACCACAAGCCTTCATGGTGAGACTGGGGCCATAGGGAGCGAAAACTCCTCGAAAAAATACTTGAAAGCCGAAACAGGAGCATTAAATTGCAGCAGCCCACAAAAACACCAGATCTAGAAGCACTCAGCCAAGCACAGAGATCTTTCCGCTCAATTTGAAGAAAAGGATCAAAAAAAGAGCTCCACTCCAGACGCAACAGACACCCACAACCGTTGTAAGTTGGAGATGAAAAAAACAAGGACCCTCTACAGCAAAAGCCACAAGAGACGCCGCTGCAAAAAACCAGGAACCAAAGCCGACGATGGGACCAACCAGCGCCGATGGAGGGAGGGAGACCATGAACAACCTGAATCGAGCCTCAAGATCCAAGCAGGGACATCGCAACAACCAGCAAACTTGAAACGAAAACCCCCGAAAAGAAAGAACCGCACCAACAAAAAGCAACCTTCCTCCGATTCTTACTCCACAACTCCACTATCACCAAAGCTGGCAGAGAAAGCGACAACGATGACAAGGAAAGACCTGAAATATCCAAAATCAAACCAAAAGAACCAAGCAGAATATCGCAGAACCAAAACTCAAGAAGTTACCAAAACTCAAGAATTTGGGAACTAAAGATTTGCAAGAGAGAAAAAAGGGAAAAGTTAAAAACCCAGAAGGAGAAAAAGTGACGTGCACTTGTCCAAAATGTTCAAAGAAACTAATTATGATAATTATATTTGATAAATTTTAATTTTATTTTTTTTAAAGAGGAAAAAAGAAGAGAAATTCTAAAAAAAAAAAGAGTGTTTTTAAATTTAAAACTCACGTATTAAAGAAATATAAAAAATAATAATGAATAATTTAATTAATTAACCGAATGTGATTGCTCAAGTTGATTATAACAATTAAATATAGTTAAGGTCACAATAAATTATAACAAAAATAATCGTTCTTACGAATTATGAAGCCATTATAATGCCTTTACAATCGGATTACGTTTTCAAATATACTAATTTAGTGACAAAGGTATTTTGATCATTTTACAGTTTTAGGATAATTCGATAATTCCACGTAAGTTTAAAAGTAAATACATCAACATGAACATAATTATGTTCGTTTAAGCTTAGTTTATTTATATAATTTAATTTTAAATAAATTAATTAGGATTATACACTGGTAGTGGAAACTGAAAGTTTTCACGAGTGTCTTAGTTTTAAGGTTTAAAGTGTAGGGTTTATGTGTTTATAATTTAAGGATATGGTTAGAATTTAGGGTTTAATGTTATAATTCTGGGTTTATAAATTAAAACCTAAATCCTAACCATATTACCTAAATATTAAACCATAATCTCTAAACTATAAATTATAACCACTATCCCTAAATTATAAATTCCTACACCTAAACCCCTAAACCATATACCATAAACTAATACCCTAAACCCTAAAATTAAGGCACTTGTAGAAACTTTCACTTTCTACCGCCAGTGTATTGAATATAAATTCAATTAATTAATGAGAAAATATATGATGCACTGACGGTGAGAACAAAATGTTTCCACAAGCGTTAGGGGTTAGAGATCTAATTTAGGGCTTATAGCTTAGGGGTTTAGAATATAGATTTGATGGTTTGAATTTAGGGTTTAGAAATTAAGTTTTAGGGTAATATGATAAGGATTTAGATTTTTACCTATAACCCTTAAATTTTAACTTTAAACTCTAAATTCAAACTATAATCCCTAAATTCTAAGCATATAAACCTAAAACCCTAAACTATAAACCCTAAACTAAATTCATAACTCCTAAAATTTAAGGTACTTGTAAAAATAAAATATTTTTACCGCCCGTGCATGATATAATTACCCTTAATTAATATGGACATGAAAGTTTTGGTAGTTAGGCAACTTAAACAGAAACACGATAATAATAGATAACTAAATGGTAAGTTTACACAAAATTTTAAGCCATAGTTAATTTTGCTGCTCTTTAATGTAATTTTCAGAAATTGATAGCTTTTGTTTCGCGTTTTTAATGCTTGCAACAATAATTCGCGTGGTAGTTGAACATTTTTGTTTACCTTGTAGGAATTCTAAAGCCAACAAAATGTATAGAATTTTGGAGGACACAGATTTTTAAAACCAATTCCATGGCCGCCTTCCGTTTTCCTAACACTTTCCCTCTCACAAAATCTCCCGTTTCAAAGTCCTTAAATCCCGGTCTCCGTCAAAGGGTTCTTCTAGTTTCACCTACTTCCGGGAAAAACACCTTAAACACTTCCAACTACACTACCTATATTACCCTCTGTGCTCCTTCAAATTCTCCAGTTTGGACTGTCACCGACATAGCGCAAGCCGTCGGTGGTAGGATTAGAAAATGGGGCCCTCCAGGAACTATTTCTACGGATACCAGAACCATTGAACCCGGCCAATGGTTCTTTGCCATGGCCGGGGAAAACTTTGACGCCCATGATTTTGTAACCCTTGAATTATCCAGAAGTGGGTGCGTCGGGGTTATTGGAAATCGTGTTTGCGAGAATTGGGAAATGGGGTTCGTCCAGATTGACGGTGACACCGTGAGTTCGTTGCTCAAAATGGCAACATTTGCTAGGAACAGGCTTCTTGGTAAAGTTATAGCAGTTACTGGAAGTGTGGGGAAAACTAGCACAAAGACTATGATAGCTCTGGGTCTTGAGAGTTTAGGGAGTGAAGTATATCAAAGTTATGGGAACTGGAATAATAGAATAGGAGTTGCCTTGTCATTGATTGGGATTCCTAGGAATGCGGGGATTGCAGTTTTGGAGATGGGAATGGATGGGAGAGGAGAGATATTGGAATTGGCAAGGCTGGGGAGGCCTGATATTAGAGTGATTCTTAATGTGGGAGCTTCTCATTTGGAAAAACTTGGAAGCTTGGAGGAAATTGCAATGGCTAAAGGGGAGATTTTGGAAGAAGCAATGCCTGGAGATATTTGTGTTTTGAATGCTGATGATCCTCTTGTCATGAGCCTTCCAGTTCCTCCAGGAGTTACAAGGGTAATATAGGTCTATATCATCATACTAATAGTGTTCTTCACAAAGCTACTTTTTTTAAAATGTCTACAGTTCTTATCCATGTTAAAACTATTGGAAATTTCGAAACATATATCAATTTACGTGTGAGGTTGTCGATGTAGCATTATGGTAGGTGCAGCATTAGTGATAAATTTGTTAATGGATTGGCATTCCCTTGTGTTTTCTAAGTATGAAGTGCTAACACTTTGGCTCTGCCCTTCTACCATAAACTTGTTAAGGTATTCTAGCAATTATTTAATGAATTTTGGCTCCTTTAGCATGCTTTGAAATGGTTTCTTGATACAAAAAAGGTATTTGTCTAAGTCTTGTTACTATCTAAGCTGTACTTTTCTCCAGTGAAGTTGATCTTTCATTAGTGGAGTTGCTATGTTTTGCCTATCATCTGGGTGTGCATTTACATTGAATTCATTACCTTGCCCTGCAATTTGACTTTTCCCTGTGCATTAGGTGCTTTTTGGTTGCAGTTTGAAGTGTGATGTTCGGCTGGTAGCAGCAGAAAGCGTTCGTGGTGGTCTTGGTGTTAGAGTTGTCTTGCAGAAAAATATGGAGATGTAAGTTTCTTTTAAGGCTTACTCATTACTAAAGTAATGAGGTTTTCATAATGCACTCTTGGACCGAAGAGTGTTTGAACTGAATAGATCCTTGCTGAACTATTTCTGTCAATTCTCAGTTGAAAACTCCTTTTCTCACTGGTTTTGCCCATCCAGACATAGCTTAAATAGATTTCAGAAACCTCTATTTAGGATAGATTTTTTTATTGACCTTTGGATAAGCTGATACTGAAAAACCAACTGAAAAACATGACTTTTTTATTATTCTTTTTAATATAAAATTTAAATGAAATAAACAAGTATTCTCATTTTATGGTTGAAATTTTGATGAGAAAGATTACTTTCTTGCTTTGAAATCCACTTTTCAAAACTAAGCTTATTAAATTTGCTTACCTTTTTCTCTGGCTAAGCTTATTAAATTCATATCCAGGGTGGAGTTTGTGATTCCTGGTTTGGGTCTGCATTTGGCTCTCAATGCATGTGCAGCAGCAGCAGTTGTAACCTCTGTTGGTGTTCCCCTTTCTCAAGTTGGAAGATCCTTATCTAGATACGTTCCTGTTAGCATGAGGTCTGAGTTCATTGTAGCTAAAAGTGGCATCAAAATAGTGAATGATGCTTACAATGCCAATCCTGTTAGCACCAAAGCAGCCATTGACATGTTGCAAAGGATCGATTGTGACGGGAAAAGGGTTGCTATTCTCGGAGACATGTTAGGACTTGGTCCACTTGAGATAGAGTATCACGAGGAGATATTGAGTTACTGTCTTGATGCTCATATTGATGTAGTTGGCATTGCTGGGAAGTGGTTTCATTTAGCAGCTGATAATATGAATTTGATGAGGAAGATGAAGATTGTACATGCAATTGATTCAGAAAATATTGTTCCCAAAATATTGAAGTACTTGAATATGAATGATGTGGTCCTGGTGAAGGGTAGTCGGGGCATGCAAATGGAGAAAGTTATTGATGCACTTGTGGCAATGCCGATATTCCCCCCACCTTCGTGTTCGGAGAATTGGGAATGAAGACAAGAGCAAGTATAAAAAGTGTGATGAAAACAACCGATCTAGAACTAAACTCCGAAACAGTGTACGTTAAAGCATGTGCCTAAGCGAGCTTCTACCTCATGATTTAGTGCTTGACAACAAAAACGTCTCAGGCCCTTTCGGACAAGGCACATTTGATAGGTGTATCCCTCTTGTGAAAATATGTAACTGAATTGCTTTTGTACTGCCGGCACTCCTGAAAACTTGTGTTTGTAGATTTTGGGAATTTTAAACCATTTTTAACTGTTTAAAATGTCAAATACCGGTCCCTAACAATGAATTTCCTCTGCGATGTCTGTTTCTGTTGGCAATTTAAATTAATATCTGGGAAACCTGGTTTGGTATTTTGTTAAAAATTACATCTTGGAGTTGGATTAGACTCAACTTTCTTTCCTCGCCATTTTTTTTTCTTAAAGAAACCAAATCTTCTTAGCCTTGTCAATAAAGTTAGATTATTCAACCACCGCAATTTGTATCTCTTTAAATACCATTTGCCAATCTACAACATTCATCCATCACCACAAACCATCGTCTCCTTCATATCATACAAGTAATCTGAAGCTTAAACATTCGTTCAGGCACCCCTCTCAAGAATCAGGATTCAAATTCGTTTCTATGAAAATGAAGAAATCAGTTACTCGAACAAGTTTTCGGATTTCCAATGAAATCAACCGTATATCGAGTTGAGAGAACCCCGAGACATTACTTACCTGCTGCCCAAGGGTCTGCAACATTTAGAACAAGGTACACATATCTACAGACAGATTCCCTCTCTGTCTTTTATAATTTCCAGTGATGGCACCATCTCATGATGTTAGTATCAATATTGATGCAGGTTTTGATTCCACTTGAGAAAATAAAGGGAATGAATGAAAGTGAAAACATGAAGAAACCGTGGCACAAGTACATGGAAATTGTGATTTCTGGTTTATGCCTTTATGGGTTTTCTTGAATTATAAGAAAGCTTTCAAGTGTCTTCAACAAGCAATCTCCCGGAGACTAGAAATGTAAAAGGTTTCTGTTGATCCAAATATATGCTTTGGAGATCAAGGGATAATCATTTCCATTGCCTCCAAAGCATACAAAGGTTGAAACAGAAATTTGTAGATTCTGTCACTCACAAACTACTTTAAATTTTGCAACTTATAATTACTGATTCTAGAAAAGTAAGGAGACCCATTGATAGAGGTAGGTGAGGACAAAATAAGACTACAATCAGAAATATAATGAGGGACGCATTCTGGATTTTTTATAAAAAATTTCCATATAGTTTAAGTATTTTTATGATGTCTAATTTTACACTCCTGTAATTTTATAATTTCATACAAACTCTTTTAAAAGTTTACATCCTTAATATAAAATAAGGCAAATTTGTTGTGCGGCACCTAAAATGCGGCTAAAATATAGCGTGACCGGTTCTTCTTTTAATTGGTTACCTTTTAATGTTAATTTTTTCAACTTAATTTTGGGTAACATTTTAAGTTGCCGAAAGAAATATTACCTTTCAAACTAAAAAAGTTACAGGTTTTGGTAACATTTTGAGTTGAAAATATTAGCCTTTAAACTTAAAAAGTTAAAGTTTTTTGTAACATTTTGGTTGCGATAGGAAATGTTACCCTTCCAACTTTAAAAGTTAAATGTTTTGGTAATATTTTAGGTTTCAAAAGGAAATGTTAGTTAGACCTAAAAAGTTAAAGGTTTTGTTAACATTTTAGGTTATGATAGAAATATTAACATTCCAACCTAAAAAGTTAAAGGTTTTGGTAACATTTTATGTTATGTGACTATCAACGTTTTCCATCAGAAAAATTATGAATTAGGATTGAATTGTTAAAGTCAAGTTTAAATTACTCATATACTTTAATAAATCTTCATGACCCAATATCCAATATCATATTTTGTTCGAAATTAACAAAACCACCACTAAAAAGTTAAAGAACTTGAAAATAATATTTCTTACAGAAAATTCAATTTTTGATATCTCAATTTAAAATTTTAAACTTTTTCATATTTCTTTGTATAAGAATTGCTTCCCCTTATTGAAGCATTCATCCTTTGATTGATAACAAAAACGAATTTATCTTTTTGAAATTTACCCATTCTAACTTAAAATGTTGCAAGTTTTGGTAACATTTTAAGTTGCAATGTTTACGATAAGTTTCGAACCCTTGTAATGAGTTTTGAAACTTACTCTTCCAAACTTAAAATGTTACATATTATAGTGATAAAATTTAAACAAGCACAAACACGATACTAGAAATTAAACGAGCACAAATCGAATATAAACACATTTAAAAATAAATAAATAAAGATAAACAAAATCTTATTCGTTCAAGCTCGGTTCATTTATACTCCTAATTAACTCCTAGTTAAATAGATTCCATGACTATCATATTGAGATCACATTTAACACATCATGACAATTTGTATAACATTAGTGATAAAGTTCCAAAGTAAATAGTTTGCAACAGCTTTAAATAACATTTACAAATGATAATTATTAAAAAGTAATTTACTGTTTTTGTTAATATAAATAATGTCAATATTTTTTAAAAACTATTTTTCACAGTAGTATCATTTTGATCATCGAAAAGATAATTTCGTTTTTGTTATCAATCAAAAAAATAGTTATTAAAAAAACTTCATAACAAAAAAGAAGGATGATGACGAAGATTATTATACCCGAATCAGGAGATAACCGAACTATAATTATATAAATAACTTTAGGGATCGCAAAGATCTCGATATTTTATAATATTTTTTTAAAAATATTTACTTATTTATCTATATACCATATATATCTTAAATAAAAGAACCCTAACTATATTATTTTCACTTTAATTTTCTCTTAAACCTAACCACACTCAAATTTCTCGACATGTTTCTATCTTAGTTTTTGGATATAAACTAAAACTTTTGTCTAAATCCTTCCCAACAAAACACCCTTTCAATCTTTATCGTCTCCTAACTGCTTCCGGTCAAAGTATTCAAACAAGTATCCAGACTTTATATTTTAAACGAAATGGACCATTTATTTTAGTTAATAAAATAGTAATTTTATTTAATGTTTTTGGGACGAAAATTCCATGAAAACTGCGGGATCCGCATGAAGAGGGTGCGAGGACGAAAAAATCTCCGAAACATTTAATGTGAATTTCTTAAAACCATACCCATAAGTGTTGGAGACAAAGTGGAGAATACAAAACTATCCCCGCCCCAACTGATTCCCACCCCTAATCATATCACATTTACTTATATCAACAGTGTCACACATAAATTTTGTTAAAAAATAACTTAATATTTGCCACAAAATTGTTTGGAGTCGCAACAAAGTGGTCACCAAAAGTGTGGAACTAAAAGAGAGGCCTCTACGCGTTTGACATTGTTTTCCTACAGCCATTTAAGATGGATACTCATGTTTGACTTTTGATTTCTAATTGGATTAGTTATGCTCGAGTTTGAATAGAGATTTTTGAAAACTAATAAAAGTTTATTTCTTTTTCTTAAAAAAAGAGAGAAACTAATCAAATTTAACATTCTCGGTAACTGCAGTTCAGCTCAACAATACTCGAACTACATTCGCGAACAAGTGTCTCATTTACACCTCTAATCAGTTGATAAAATCCAGAAAACAAGACCAAGTGAATCCAATGTATGCATTCAAGAGCCAACTAATACCTAGCTCCAGGGTGTTTCTTCCGTCATAACTAGATATTATCATCCTACCCAAGTTCAAATCTACAACAAATGCTCACTTCAGTTACTAGTAGCTAAGCTTTTCAATCATAAAAGTTAAGCCAAATCCCTACTCGAAAAGCTTTTAGAAAACTATAAGCAGTCATACTATGAAGTCATAAATCCTCATTTTACAAATGGGACCCCGGAAGGTACCCGGCGTGCATACTCCTCATAGTACGAAACAAAGAACTGCTTTAAGAAATACTCTTCATATGGTATTCTTTCGGCAAAGAATTTCCAAACAACAACTGCGAAAGCAATTGTGGATATGGGATTACACAGCATTATTTGAGTGCCAACTGACCAAATGAGGAAACCAGAGTACCCGGGATGACGGACAAATCTATAGACACCATGAGTAATTAACCGGTGATGCTCCTCGTGGTAAACCTTGATAAGATGCATGAAGGCACGACCGGCAGTTACTATAGCCAACTTTCGTATAATTTCCCCTGCTACCACCAATGCAAGACCTGTGTTACTTAACCACCAGTGTTCTTTCAACCCAGGAAATAAAACAATTTCAACGGCATACTCCAGCAAGGAAAAGATCATTGCAAGAAGATAATTTCTGCTGATTAGAAGTGACTTGAGTGTCACATTTGATCTCCCATGAATGGAAACTGCTAGAATGTATTCTGAACTATGAAAGAAGGCAATAGCAAAGAACATCTGAGCTAACTGTCTGCAGGCTGAATAACTTAACATTTCTGCCATTTTGTTCGATAACAATAAGTCAATTTGTGACCCAGAACTTAAGTTACCGAGATATAGAGCACCGAGTTGTCGGATCTTGGTGAAAACCCTGATTAAGAAGCGTTCTAAAGTTTATTTTAGACCTGTAAAAGATATAGTGGTAGACATGGGAAGCACCGGAAGCTGAGTCACAACATATTCCCAGAGATGCTTTAAGAATGGCATATCTCCTGCTAAAGATAAAAAACAAAAATGTTCAAGAATTATAGATTGCCAATAAAGGAAAAGTCACACACACTTTCACACTCATTGAATTTTATGCCACGGAGCCAAGATTTGAGGTTGAGAGGCAAAATATAAATGTTTGAAAGTGGAGACAAATTCTTAAATAAATTAATTTTTTTAAATATAAATGTTTGAATTGGGGGATAAATAGTCATATGATAATATCAAGCTCAACAAAAAGAGAAGTTAAAACATTTTTTTTCGAAACCAACAAGTGTAACACTAAAAAACGAATAATATTTATCCGAAAAGACACACTTCAAATCATTTTGTCTACAAGTATACGTGCATTTTTAAAAGATTAAGAATATGTATGAACCTATACTATATTGTCTTGTAATCTACTTTAGACTATTAAAAAACATTTTTTCCTTTTTTGTGTGTATGATTAATCACTAAAAAAGACCCAAAACATGAAAAATCCTAAAATCCATTAACTGCAACTATTTCCACCATCTAATAGTATATCTATTGTGGGAAGGGAATGGTTATTCATAGAAATAGCAAAAACCGGCCAATTTGATATTACAAATAATGTTTTCCCTATTCCTACTCCTCATCCTAAATATTAAGAATTTTATCATAAATCAGAAGAGTAGAGGATTGAAATGTTAGTATTTAATCAAATGATGTGAACTTTGGAGAAAATTATTTTCTTCACAGTGATTCATCAACGATCAATCAGAAGAAGGGAAGGGAAGGAAAGGAAATAAAAGAATGAAAAGCCGAATATGAGAGAGAAAGAAACAAACCACGCTGCTGGAGGGGAAGGATTGTAATGGACCTATCACTGATACCTACAAAGTAGAAACCTCTCAACTGCTGATTGGATTGTTGGTCAAGGTCGTAAGCAGCAACTCAGGGAAGGATTGGAATCCTTCTTTTTGGCAAGCTTCAACTACACGGTCAAGATGGGCCAAACCCACTTGGTTTATATATATATATAAAGTCTTAGTTTTATTAAAAGAAATATCTAAAATTATGATAAGAGTTTAAGATTATAATTGTAAATTAAATATTTAATTTGTATTTTTTTATAACTTATTTAATATAAAATTAGTTACCGGAGATTATACAAGTATCCTACAATGAAAAAGTAAAAATTCCAATAAAAAAACTCGAACAAAAGATAAATATAAATAACACCATAAATTGCCAATTGAACGATAAAACTATCAACAATAACATTAAGAAATACATATAACTCTTATGGCACGTTGACAAAACGATTGTTACCATAATTCAACCGCGAATAAGAAACAGTAATTTTGAATGTGTATCCATATTCAGCCTAAGAATTCAAAGTAGGAATGATTAACATGATAACAAATAAGCGGCATCTTAATCAGTCGCGTCGTCGTCAAATCTAACTCTGAAAAAATATAAAATGAAAAGTACAGTCAAACGATTCAGAAAAAAAATAAACGCGCCGAAAGGTAAAAGAAAACGTGTCACAAAGGCAAGTTAGTCTTATTAAAACTAAAAAAACAAAGGAACAAGGATATGATAAAACGTGTCACAAACGCGCCGAAAGCTATGAGCGGCTAGGGTTTAATATTTTATTATATTAGAATAATTTTAGTGTGATAATTAAGGTAGTAGATGTAGACTCGATTGAGAGAGTTGAACCACTCTAAGTCTCTTTGTAAATTTTTTCTTTGCAATTAGTTTCTACTATTTTTAAAAATTATAAATTAACCCCCTCTTGGCCAATATCAATAGATTGCTTCACTCAACAATGATAATACGTGGCATCCTCTTATTCAAGGATATTAAATCATTTAAAAAATATTAATGACCATTTCGGTACCAATTGAAAACGTTAGTGATCAAAACAATTTTTTTTAAACTTTTAGTGGTGAAAAAAGCTTGCTCAAACTTCGGTGACCATTTGTGTAGTTTACCATATATTTAACAGTTGGAAAGCTTTAACATACAATAAATAGTTAGATATTTTCGTTTTACTCAAATCTTGACATGAATTATCTACGTAGATAAAACATAAATGCAATTATTGAATTGTTAACATATCAATTATAGAAAAAAAACCTAAGTTTTGCATTAGTACAATTGGATCTCTTCCCTTATTAAAATATTCAACAAATGATTATTGATAGAGTGACAAGATAAAATTATAGGAATCAATTAGTTTTACGTTTGATTCTTAAATTATATTTATTTAGTTTTTATTTAAATATTAGGGTAAATTATACCGTTCATCACTCAACTTTATGATACTTGGATATTTATTTCAGCGTGACCCTAACTGTAAAGTTGTTCAGTTGCTTTGTGGCGTTTAAAAACTTGCCAGCTTCCACAGCATTCCTTGCAGCAAGTCTATATTGGTCCACGATTTGTGGCATGCCTTTTTACTAATCTCATTTTAAGAACATAATCTTCTGTTGGGATACTATTTTGTAGTTTTATTCGATAAATGAAAATTTTAGCTTGTTTAGTTGCTTCATTGCTTAGCAAACGTGATATAATGTCTTATATATAAACTAGATGATGACTAAAGTGTGCCGCCCTTTTTTTGTAATTTATTAATCGATATTGTATTGTAATGGTTTCTTTAATCGTAGATAAAAGTTTCGAAATACAGAAGAAGGGGAACTGCAAAATTCTCGCCTCCAAAGAGATTAACCACGAATGAGATCCCTTAAATCGTCGACCAATATAGAGTTTCTCAGTTCCCATTGGGTTTGGGGCTTGTAAATTGGGGATTACTGTTTATAGATTAGGGATTGGGATTGGGATTTAAAGATTTTATTTTATTTTATTTTACATCTGACATGACATTAAAATATTAATAAAATATGTCATGTTATAGAAAAATATTAATAAAATAAACATTTCATCATAGAGTGACTAAAATAGGAACAATTCAAAAGTAAAGTGATTAAATTGAAAAAGTTTAAACATAATGACCAAAACAGAAGTGAGAAGAAAGCTAAATGGTAAAGAATGTAATTTACCCTAAATATTATAGAAAATCTAAAGGCTTAAGGGTATTAAAAGCCCTAAAATCAATTAGACCCTTAAATTATTATTATACTCAATTAAGCCCTTAGACTCTAAATTTGTATTAATATACCCTTTTAACTAACAGGATCTGGTATTGTCTGTTAGTTCTATTAAAAGATGCCGACTTGTTTCAATAGAATTGCCACGTCATGTCATTAGATTGTCAAATCACAGTGATTCCAAAATTCAGAAAACTCTAATCCTGTAATCCTAAAATTCCTAAATCAGATTCGTCGTTCAATTGCTCATATCATTTTCCTTCATTCATTCGTCAGCGTCGGTAAAGCCAGCATTTCGTTCCTCTTTGAATTGATATCGAGTAAGTCTTCTTTGTTATATTCTTTCTATGTCCAACTTTGTGCTTCTAATCAAATTTACTCTATTTTCTTATCTTATTTTCATTGTTTATTTTTATTTTGGTAGTATGAATTTACTGGCTGCGTAATCTTCAAAAAAATACTCATTTTGCCGATGATTGTTGTGAGGTTTTCATATTCAAAGCAAATATTTTTAAAGAAAATAGAAAATTCAATGTCAATTATTCAAAGAATAGTCACTTTGTCAATTAGTAGGTGTCCAGATTAGTTCAGTTCAAAATTTATTTTGGTTATATTTATTTAAAGTAGCAATGATTTATTCTAATTTGTTAAACTCGATAATTTTTGAGTGATTTTGATTCTTAACATTGTTCTTGTTATGTATTTCAATTGGTGCAGATTAATGTGTGGAATGAATTTAGTATGATCTTTCTCTTCTTTCTGCTCTGAAAACTAATCCTACTATTTTTATTTTTTCACTTTTTTTCTGCATAATTCTTCTTGTTCTTATGGTTGGTTATGCGACCTTTGAAGAGTCGAACATTTGTGTTGTATAAGAAAGTAAGTACCTAACCTCCCAAATTTGACTTCTCTTTTCCAATGAAAATTTTAAAATTGTTTCATCTTTATAAGAAAGTAAGTGACTATTCTTTGAAGAGTCGAACAATCTTTGTTCTCGGCATAGGCTGATAAATACGCATTTCTATTGGAATTCTGTGTTTTCTTCTTAACAGCGTATAACTAAGATTTTACTAGATGAATGGTTTAAAAAAAGAGTGTAAGCCACCCCATTTCTAACCCAAAAAAAAAGATATAAATAATAATGACTCAACGGTATGATACTTTATTTATGCTAATTGTGTCTTCATTTTTGTCCATTACTTTGGAACCTATTTACCCTATATGAAAGAATAAGTAGCATCTTATGCTACTTATTGTTTGTTTATATGTAACAGAAAGGAAAGAGTGGTGTATGCTTTGATAGAATAAATTGCATCTTATTCTTAATTGGAAGGATTTTGGTCCGATTGAAAGTGAAAATAACATTTCCCTCTGCTATCCATATTGGTGATCCAGTTTTCTTTGATACAGCAGTGTATACTTTGAAGAATTCAAATGGTGAGTACAACCGATGGGTTTAAATTTACACAAAGTAAGACTGATTATCACTCAGAATATTAAAGACAAGCCTTGAAGATTTGCTCATGTTGTACCTTTATATTGATTGGTTTCTGCACTGTTATTGTCCTTTTTATTTTCCAACTTATTAGAGCCTTATTGCTAGAGTTTTAACTTTGAAGAGAGAAAATAAAATATCTTTGCAGATTTACCAGTTGGATTTAATGGCAATTTCCACAGTGTTTTAGTATGTTTTATATGAATTTATGCACAATTAATGCATTGAATATTCATAATTGACTTAACTTCTTGGGTTTTGACTTAACTTTTGTTGGAGGATAGGGCATTAGTGGCATTAGTTTCATTTGACTCAATTGTGTCATTTTCTTGGCTTGTCATTCTTTGAGTTGTTTGGCGATGGGTAACATTCAAACATAGAGGAATAGTCAAATCAGTGGTAAAAATTGTATCATTCTAACCTTTTAAGTTTAAAATATATTAGTTTTTTTACCTTCCTTGAAGTACTTGTTGTATTTAAATTCTTAGTTGTCTTTAGAACTATTGATGTAGGCCTTGGTGTTGACGTTGATCCAACATTGAAATTTGTATTGTCCTACAATATAAGTTAATGTATAAATGTTAGCATACAACAATGTGTTTAGAAGTGTAAGAAATACGAGGAGAATGAGTCACCTGTATTGAATTATCAGTGTTTGTTGTTTGTGGACAACTTTGCTTATTGTGCCCTGTTGTTTTATAGGCACTACAAGTCATTTTGACCCCTACTTTTGTGTACTTCTTAGATTTCACTTTTTTAGGCTCATTTTTATCCTTTATTATGTTTTTTAGGCCTTCTAGGTTGGATCTTCACTTTAGGAGGTAGAATGAGAGGTAACCCTTTAGGCCAAAATTTCTTACCCCTCACAGGTTGAATGATGTGGTTGTAGTTGGCTAGATATTTTTCCTTACTGTACCTTTCAAAAATATATGCTTCATATTCTTTAGAGTCGTGGTACATCACACATATAGCATGACAACAAGGAATCCCATTTATTTCCCATTTCCTGCAAGTGCAAGTCAATTTTTTATGTTAACAATATGTTGATTACCCAAATGATTCACCTCAAAACCCCCGTCACCATTCCACACAAGCCTACAAAGAGTGGAATTCTCCATATTTCTTTCCAGCTTTTGAAGAGCTCTTGGTGAGATGTTGGTTTTCCACGTTTGCGCCCGAGACCTCTTAACATTCATCCTACTCATCACCATGGTTCTAATTTCTTCAAGCATAGTGATAATTGGCTTACATCTCGATTCAATTATCCATCCATTAAAAGTCTCTGCCATGTTATTGTCCACCACATCACATTTTGATGTCCCTTTGAAGTATGCCTTAGACCAACACTTTACGGGGATCTTTAAAAGGTCGTTTGATGAGTTAATCCCCAATGCTTCCAATTTTTACAATTATTCATCAAAGTCTTCCACAAAAGTTGTGTAGAATATAGTCAAATAATAGTTCTATTCCTATTGTACTTAGAGGTAGTTTAAATTAATACTAACTCTATTATAGTATAGATAAAGATAAAAATGATGTATATAGTATGTAGGAGTCTTTGTTGTATTAAAACTTTGTGTAAAAGTCTTTAAAAGACTCCATTGTACAGTCGATAAACAACAATAAGATTTAAGAGAACTCAAATTGAGACTCTTTCTTTATCTTTTTCAACATGGTATCAGTCTAAAATTTTCAATCTTGAATATTCTCGTCATGGTTGAGATATCTTCTTCTGCCGATATCAGTTCTGAAACAGAACAAACCCCCATTCCTGACTGAAAACCTCTAAAACTACAACAGTTAAAGGAAAGTCTACTCTCACAACATCTATTGAACCTGGAACCATTTTTAGCAGATAGAAAATTGAGGAACTACAGAAAATCTTTAGCAGCATGATACATTCCAGTGCTTTTAGCAGTGCTAATCCAATTCTAGAACATAGTTCAATTTTTGCATATTTGGTTGGTGCTACTAACTGTTCAGATTGGATTGTTGATTCAAGAGCCTCAGATCATATGGCAGGAAATGCTTCACTATTTCATACCTTTCATCCCTTGGTAGTCATCCCCTCAAATAAAGACGGTTGATGGTTCATTATCCTTAATTTCAGGAAGTGGTTCCGTTAAAATCTCTGAGAAGCTTCTACTTTCTAATGTGTTATATGTCCCAAACTTGGCTTGCAATCTTATTTCAGCTAGTAAATTATATGCTGATCTTCAATGCTTCATTAAGTTTTATTCCAATGTTTGTGAATTTCAGGCTATGGAATCGGGGAAAGTGATGGGCAGTGCTAGGTTGTGTGGTGACCTCTACATCTTTCAAGGGCAACATTCTCTTAATGAAGAAGCATATTCGAGTTGTATCCAATCTTTATCTTGTTTTCCTACTATTTCAGATTATACACAAACCATTTTGTTATGGCATTATAGGTTAAGACACCCTAGTTTTCAATTTCTTGCTAAGATGTTTCAAAGCTATTTATCAATAAAAATCTACATTCTTTTACCTACAACATTTGTCCTCTTGCCAAGCATACTAAAAGCTCTTATCCTCTATCAACCTATAAAGCATTTCATCATTTTTTTCAACCATACACAATGACATTTGGGGTCATTCTAAAGTAAAAATATTGATGGTTCTAGGTGGTTTATAACATTTATAGATGATCAAACTAGGATTACATGGACATTTCATATAAAGGAAAAATCAGAAACTAAGAGGGTGTTTAAAAGATTTCATACTTTCATAGAAACCCAATTTCAGACCAAAATTTGGATTCTTCATTCTAATAATGGTAGTGAATACTTTACAAACACCTTAGGAGCTTATTTTCAAGAAAAAAAAGAATTATACACATCACTTCTTGTGTTGATTCTCCTCAGCAAAATGGTATTTCTGAGAGAAAGAATAGGCATTTGTTACAAGTGGCTAGATCTTTGTTGTTTTCCACTAATGTTCCTAAGTTTTATTAGAGAGAAACCATTCTCACAGCTACATTCCTTATAAACCGTGTGCCTAGTAAACCTCTTAAGTTTCATACACCTAGGAATTTATTTCTTAAAATGTTTCCAAATTTCCAGCCTCTTCCTTCTAATATTCCAGCAAAGGTGTTTGGGTGTACAATTTTTGTCCATATTCATCCCCACTCTTGGTCTAAGCTTGATCCTAGATTCTTGAAGTGTATTTTCCTAGGTTATTCTTCTACTAAGAAGGACTGCAAATGTTACTATCCCCTTACTAAAAGAACTTATACCTCCATGGATGTGACATTCCTTGAAACCAGACCTTACTACACAAAAACTGCAATTCATGGGGATAATGTAAATGAATTCCACCATATTTTATCTCTTAATACTGACACTCCTCTCATTTTACAACATAATACACCTATTTTACAGCATGATATATTTGTTTTACAGTCTTATGATAACCCTGCAGCTATTGCTTATGAACCTTATACTTTGGAACCACCAGGTTTACCTCATACCCCACAAGAACCCAACATGGTCAGCAACATGAACAACTCGAAACTAGAGAGTCCAATGTCTACAAAAGGAAAAAAGGCCCAATAGAGAGACTACAATACAACCTGGATACTGTCTGGAGCTAGAACCTATTCCTACAGTCCTAGAAAATTCGAAAAGTATGGCAGATTCTCAAAATGATGCTATTTTTCCTTTTATTGATACTAATGAGTTACCTATTGCTCCAAGAAAGAGGGTGAGAAAGTGCACTACTCATCTTATCCAAAGGTTTGTGGCATATGGAAATCTTAAGCCAACATTTAAAGCTTTTACTTCCAGTATTAACAACACTTTCATTCCAAAGATAGTTGATGAAGCAATTAAAGACCCCAATTGAAAACTGGCTGTAGAAGAAGAAATAAGGGCACTAGAAGACAATAAAGCATGGACCTTAGCGGAGCTTTCACTAGAGAAGAAACCGGTGGGCTGCAAGTGGATTTTCACTGTCAAATATAAATCTGATGGTAGTATTTAATGTTACAATGCGAGATTGATAGCTAACGAATTTACTCAATCGTATGGAATTGATTACCATGAGACTTTTGCACTAGTGGCTAAATTAAACATAGTGAGAGTTTTATTGTCTTTAGCTGTGAACAAAGACTAGAAGTTGCATCAACTTGACATCAAGAATGCATTCTTGAAGAAGATGTTTTTATGGAAATCCCACAAGGAATGAATCATCATTCTGAAAAGCAAAAAGTTTGCAAGCTTGAGAAATTACTGTATGGTCTAAAACAATCTCCTAAGGCCTGGTTTGATCATTTTACAAGAGCTATTTTGAAGTTTGGATACAAGCTTTGCCAAATCGACCATACCTTATTCATTAAAGAAGGTTCAGACATGAAGAAACTATTCTCATTGTCTATGTTGATGATATCATCATCACAAGGGATGACTTTGAGGAAATTGGAAGATTAAAAAAGATGTTGGCTGGTGAATTCGAAACCAATGACCTTGGTACTCTGAGATATTTCCTAGGAATAGAAATTGCAAGATCAGAAACCGGTCTAGTCATTAATCAGAGAAAGTATATTCTGGATTTACTTGATGAACCACAGATGAAGAGATGTAAACCACCTGAAACTCCAATGGAATTTAATCTCAAATTAAAGGATGAATTAGGAAGTCCAGTGAATAAAGCCCTCTATCAAAGGTTAGTTGGAAAGTTGATTTATCTTTCACTTACTAGACATGATATTTTATTCTCTGTTAGCAATGTAATGAGTGATCCAAGAACACCTTGAAGCTGCCAACAAAATTCTAAGGTACTTAAAAATGACTCATGGACATGGTTTGATTTTCAAGAAGAATGAAAATAGATCGGTTAAAGTTTTTACTGATTCAAGTAGGGCTGGGGAATTAACTGATAAAAGATCTACAAATGGATATTGCACTTTCGTGTAAGGCAATCTAGTCATTTGGAGGAGTAAAAAGCAATCAGTGGTGTCTCGAAGCAGTGCTGAATCAGAGTATATGGCCATTGCACTTGGAATGTGTGAAGGGATTTGGTTAAACAGATTGCTTACAGAGTTGGGTTTAAATTACAACAAAAGCTTTGAACTATACAGTGACAGTCAATCTACCGTTAGTATAGTTAAAAATCCAGTTCATCATGATAGAACCAAGCATGTGGAGATAGATCGACAATTTATTTATGAGAAGGTTAATAGTGGAATGGTAAAATTTAGCTTTGTGTCTTACAAAGATCAACTTGCTGATATACTCACCAAAATCCTTCCAAAAGCCACTTTCGATGAGTTTTCATGCAAGCTAGAACTATATAATATATACTCTGTAGCTTTTTTTTAGGGGAATTGTAGAATATAGTCAAACAAGATTTTTACTTCTATTGTACTTAGAGGTAGTTTAAATTAATACCAACTATATTATAGTATAGATAAAGATAATGAGGATGTATATAGTATGTATGAGTCTTTGTTATATTAAAACTCTGTGTAAAAGTCTTTAAAACTCTATTGTACAGTCGATAAACAACAATAAGATTTAAGAGAACTCAGATTGAGACTCATTCCTTTATTTTTTTCAACAAGTTGTTCTCACAGTGTTCCAGAATTGAACTTTTCTATCCATGCCTTTCCATTTCTTGTGCCAAGAAGCATATATGCGTCGAGCACACATCCTATGATCCACTTTAGAAAATGACTCCATCAGCACTAGTATAAGACCCTGTAATACAATAAAAATTTCACAAGTGAGTAACCAAATAATGATTATCAATTCTCATTTGATGAGTATACAATTATGATTATCTATTAGTCAATTAAGCTTTATTTTTAATGCTAGCAAACTTAATAATATATGTTCTATTTCTATTCAATTTTCAGTTCAATTGTTTGTTCATCATTTATGAAATATGAATTTAAGGTATTTACCGAGAAAAATTGCAGCAATTAAAAATAACATACTAAGTTTTAAATGATCTCCAATTCAATCATTCAATAATACACCAAGATTCAGATTGCAAGTTGGTTTTACAATCTATATTATAACTCCGAACCATCATACGATTCAATTAGACATTTAGAAACCTGGACAATAACTTTGACCCTGAATATACATAATTTGATTATACATAAACCTCAAGATGCACTAAACATAGTACTAATAATATGGATTATTCCTGCTGTCATTCCATGCTAATTTCGAGTATATAAAGAGCATGTTAGAGCTTACTAATTAAACAAAAATAAAGAGTAGGTAACTTGTTGTTTGAGTAGAATTTAGAACTATAGAATGACACTTAAATAAAACATATCATTATAATACATGGTAAATTTTAGCTGCTGTTTTTATGTATTTTTAACAGCTAAATCTCACATTAATACTACCCATGAAGCACACAACTAGTACCGGTTTACTTAACAACAAGTTATGGCAGTTGCCTACTAGTTTAGACACAATTTGACACTATATCAACATAAAAACAACATTAAAATGGGCACTCAATGCACACACTTCAAGCTTAACAACCCTTACATGGAGCAACACAGTAACATATTGTTTTAAACATTTAAAAGACATCAAATTAATACAAATATAGTTTGTATCTAAGCAAAACAAAGTAGCATAATCACCTTAACTGCCAAGCATTTAAATTTTATATTTAAACCAATAAATTGCTAAAAAAGTTATGCTAACAACAATTTTAAGGAGCTTTATCATGACTCAAAACCAACATGTACTTATATCTAAATGATTGTGAAAAAAGAACAACGAATCAAAGCTATGTATTTATATCTAATTTGTATACATTTTGCATGTATGATATTAGGGTTAGTCCTTCACCATTTGGATGATTTAAATCAACCATAAGTTTTTGTAAAAACCACCGCCATGATTCTTCGCCTTCTCTTTCCACAATTGCCTATGCAACCGAAAACATTTAATTGTTTTCATCTCTACCAACAGTCACAAGAAGCACCCCTTTTGAAACAGATTTTAAAAAGCATCCATCTTTTTTAATGAAAGGCCTACAACCATCTCTCCAGCCTTGCTTCAGTGCACTTAAACAAACATACATCCTATGGAATCTTGTACTCCCTTCATTTTCTCTATTCACTTGAATTGTCACTGTACTACTAGGATTAGAGTGTAACAACTCAGCAGCATATCCCCAAAGATTTATAAATTCTTCTACATAATAATCATACATTTTCTTTAGAACTATCTTTCGAGCTCTTTGACACGTTTTGTAAGGTGCATATGCCCCTAACTCAACTTTACACATCTCCTTTAATGTAGCAACTTTCATTTTAGAATCCATTAATATGCTATCCCTAAAAGCATCTTGCATGACAACATAGCGTTTTTGTTATTCCTAAAGCACTTATGCTCTGAAGTATATGTCTTAACAACATAACAATCATATCTACCGCCATAACTTGCATATAGCTTCCAAGGACATATTCCCTACAATGTACCCTTATCTTTTTAGGTTCATTTTTCACGAACTTTAACCTCACACCTTTTGCAACTGAGTACTTCTTAACGGCTTCTTTGAACTGAATATTATATTCAAATCTCATACCTACTTCCCTTGTTGGGATAAAATTCTTAGGATCATATCTAGGTCCTAGTGTTTTCTTCCCAGAATATACCTCTCAAATTTTTTTATCTGACTTGTCACTGTCACCATATTCTCTTAGATCAAAGGAATCTAAATAGTCACGCTTATGGTCTTGAAGCTTTTCATCCTTTCCTTTGACTTCATGTTTCTCTAATGCATCAGCTTTCACTTCAATTTCCTCCATATATTTATTATCACTATTATCATCACTAACATCTAAGTCAACTTTTTCAGATATAGAATTATTCTTCCTTTTCTCCTTACTTGTTAACTTCCTTCTAATGGAAACTATTTCATCATCAACATCAGATAATAATTTATCATATAAAAAACAGTGTTGACCATCATCTTCCTTCAGCTCACTATTAAAATATGCATTAATCCCACCCCCTAAATACTCATAAATTTCATCTAACATTTCATCAACACCAGACAAGATCTCTTCATTAGCAACAACCCTTACCCCTTCACTATTTACATGTAATTCCTCTATTACAACATTTAAATCTTCACCAGTAGCTTATAAACCAAGAATATCAGCCCCTAATCCCTTAATTCCAACATCTACATCATTCTCACTATCACTAACTTCTTTTGAATAATTCCCAACCCTACCTTTGCTATTTTCAGTTACCTCATTGATTTTTTGACAATCTTCACCAACATCTATGGTCAACATAAATATCCACGCTATCCTTTTCAATCAACAAATTCACCACTTGTCTTACGGTGTCATCATTATGAATTAATATTAAGTTATCACAATTGAACTCTACCCCATGAACTCTATAGTAAACAAATAGGTGATGACCATATCCTAAAACGTTTATATTATCTACTATATCCCATAAGCATAACTTGTCCGGATCAACATGAAAATTTTCAACTGTACCATTTTTATATTCAAACTAGGGACTGGTCCTAAATATGCCACCATAAAAATAACGTAATACATAAGCAATTTATGGATCATCTGTCATACTGCATAAAAATAGACAATTGCAATATGTTAATACTGATAACAATTGTACCAAAAAAATAAAAAATTAGAGAAAATCTCTAAACATATGTAAAAACAAAATATCTCAAACTATAGTAACTCACAATAAAAAATCGAAAATACGTGATTTTTAAAATTGTTTTTTTAACTATATTCTTACAAATAATATTATTGAATTTCTTGTATATTCTAACGACAAAGCAAATGAAAATGACAATAAACATGTTATTAAGCTATGGAATTTCTAACAACTAATTGCATGCAACTATAAACTAATATAATTATTGTCATCGACATATATTCAGTAAGGTTCATACATAATTGTTGTATATGGTAATGACTGGAAAAAAAAATCATGTTTGATGCTGATGACAAACAAAATTATTTTTTTTTTCTAATTAATTAGCAGCAACTAAAACATACACAATATCGCAACATCAAACAAAGAAAACATGATTTTTTTTTTGTACATGCTAATAGTACTGTATCCTAGCATTGAATAAAACAAACCAATCTTTGAGAGACATTGTGTTATTAAGATATAAATGCCTCTAATTTTAGGAATGAAATACATTATCTCAATTATCAAGTGTAGAATAAACCATTTTCAATTAAAATAGAGGCGGTGTTTCAAAAGGCAAATAGACAGTTTGAGCAAATATTTATTTATGAATACCGACAATCAAATTCAGTCCAATGACAGGGAATCTATTTTCTCGACAAAAGTAAAATTAATATAAAAAATAAAACACACTATAACTTGGTTTATAAACTTGATTTGAAGTGGTAAAGTCGGCAAAAGTACACATCACCAAAGAGAATAACAAGAATGAAAATAAAATAACATAAAAGGGGATTGGCATTAATATTTGAAATTGAATAATTGACACTGAATTTTTTATTTTCTTTGAAAATATTTGCTTTGAATATGAAAACCTCATAACAATTATCGATAAAGTGAGTATTTTTTTAAAGATTACGCTATCAGTAAATTCATACTACTAAAATAAAAATAAACAATGAAAATATCATAAATCATAGAGTAAATTTGATTAGAAGCACAAAGTTAGAGATAGAAGGATTATAACAAAGAAGACTTACCCAATATCAATTCAAAGAGGAATGAAATGTTGGCTTTACCGACGCTGATGAATTAATGAAGGAAAATGATATGAGCAATTGAATGACGAATCTGATTTGAGAATTTTGGGATTACTGGATTAGAGTTTTTTTTTTTTTTTTGGAGTGTTAAACCTTAGTGGTTAATTTAAGTTTCAAAATCTCAATAATTTTGAACGATATTTTTTAGTTGATTTACTTTTTATTTAATTATTTTATTGCAATGTCACCGTGACTTGGCAATTCAATAACATGATGTGACAATTTTATCAAAATAAATCAGCATCTTTTAATGGAATTAACAGTCAATAACGAATTTCGTTAGTCAAAGGGGTACATTAATACAAATTTAGAGTTAATGACTTAATTGAGTGCAATAATAATTTAAAGGTCTAATTAATTTTTTTTTAAAAGTTTGAGGGCTTTTAATACCCTTAAGCCAAATCTAAATTTTCTGCTTGGGCGGATGGGCTTATATATATAAAATTCTGAATGTTAAGTGGACTCCGGCTTGTTGGTTGGGCTGAATAGAAGCTCCACTAAACGCCGACTTCAAAACACACAAATAAAAAATATTCTTTTGTTCTTGAGAAAAGAAAGAAAGAAATCGGAATATTCTTCAACCTCGGGAAGAATTGAAAAGGAAGAGGGAAAAGGCCAAATCGCTGAAATTACTTGTTCTGGAGGAAAGCGATGAGGGAGACGTTAGGTTCGAGCGGTTCATCAATCGCCATTGATTCCTCAAACGTCGGTTTCCAGGTATTCAATCTCTCCCTTCTCCTTCAACACTGGGGTTTTTATTTCAACTCCCCCCCCCCCCCTTATATATTCGTGTTTTAATGGTTGTGGACTTGGTTTTTGGCAGCTATTAAAGAAGCATGGATGGAAAGAAGGCACTGGTCTTGGTGTTTCTGAGCAGGTTTGATTCTTCTTGGAAACCCTAAATTCTAAGAAGAAATACTTTTAAAATATTTTTTCATCTGATTTCTGGATTATTTAACTTTATGTTATTAGGGTAGGTTAGAGCCTGTAGAAGCGTATGTGAAGACCAATAAAAAAGGCCTTGGAGCAGAGAAGAAGAGAAAGACACCAAAGTCTATTGATCCTCCTGAATCCAAAGCCAAAAATGATGAGGTAACTTTCCTTCTTTTTCAACCACTATAAGCTATCCTATAGTAGGGTTAATTCAAGGATGTGTCCAACATGGCTGTGCTCAAGCTTTTTTGTAAGTTTGTTTATATATTTGGAGGATCATATCTTGTAGGTCTGAGATTGAACTTTACATTCTTGGAGTCAAAATAGGACTTTATCGGATTTTTAACAAACCATAACTATTGTATTCAAGTGTTTAAGAGTTTGCGATGATGGTCGAGTGGCCAGAGAATCCTCATCTGCTCCCTCCCCCTCCCCTTAAGTCTTGGGTTCTAGTCTCAGCAGGAGCACCTGTTAGGTCCCGGGTAATATACCCACTAGGATCCCCTTGTTAAAAAAAAGTGTTTAAAGGAACCAAGGGCCTGTTCCTGACCCTTGGATTTGCCTATGATATGTCATACTATGTGTCAAGGATATTTTAAGAATGAAGAGCTCTAGTGTAATATATGCTATATGTTTCTCGTAGTAGATGCTAAATAGAAAAATTGATAATTTTGAACTTGATATGAAATAAAAAATAAATTCATAAAAACCGTGCAATAAATGTTAGATATTTATCTAAATTCTAAAATCAGCTCAGATTCTAGTATAATTTTATTGGTTGAAGAATACTTGGTTATTAAATTTACTTACTATCTAAAATATTCATATGTAGGCAACTGAAGCTGAACTATATTAATATTGTTAAATATTGTCTCGTGTGTCATTATATTTTTTTGGGATGCACGTTTTCTGCTAGCATATTACTAAACAATAAACACAATACGCCATATATTGAAAATTGAGTAACTTGATACATTTCTTAATGTCTTATGCTTATGTTCATACGAGAAGAACAGTAAATATGATACTCGTAAAAGGATTTTGAGTTGTAAAAGGATTTTGAGTTCTTCAAAACGAGATATGATCAGTATTGAAAAATACCATTGCTTGCTATGAAATAAACAATGCTCCACAATAGCATGGATATTAACGTTTTGATGGCTGGGAATGTTTGGGTTGTTGCCTGTTGGTTAACTCATAAATGCTTTGAATTTCAGGAACAGACATCAAGAAAGAAGACCAAGGCTCTTTCCAAAAGGTTGCGGAAGATGCAAGAACAGGAAAAGCAAATGCTAGAAAAGGAATTTGAGCGTGCATTTTTTAGGGAATTTTGGCCCGATAATGTTTGATCTGAATCTTTCTATACACCCATTTTTTCCTCTGAATGCATATAGGCTGTTTCAGTCTTCATTTGTATACTTCCCATTCTGATGCTAGCCATGTCCCGACATTGAAATATGAATTCGGGAAATGATTTAGATGTTAGGCACGTATTCGCATATGATTTCTTAAATATATAATTTTTTGAAATATGCGGCAATAAAGTTTGTGGTGTAATGGTAAATAGGGTGGTAAATGGGTGGGTTCGGGCAGGTTAAGATCACACTCTTTTTGGATTCAAATTATTTCAGTCTTAAATTTTTTTCGGATAAGGTCATTTTGGGTTTTCTTGGACTCGGGTCTCTTTGGATTCAAGTTATTTTCGACTCAGATTATTCAGGTTGGGTTTAGATTAGACTTGTTCACGGGTAAGAATAAAGTTTCATTCAATAAAATTGTCCAAACTTGAGTCTAAGTTGGCTCATCTATGCTAGCTTCATATAGCCATTTCTGTTGTTTTAAAAACTAAAAACTAAAATTATAATTTATAATAGTTAATATATATTAAATCAATTGAGCACTATTTGAATCAGGCCAGCTCGACATACGGGCTGAATATTCTTATCTGAAGCTTGCCCCGATCGGGATGGATGGGTTGTTATCTATGAAAAAGTCTAGCTTAGATAAATTTAAATAAGAGTAAAATATATCATTCATTACTCAACTATCTTCTCTCTTATTTTAGTCATTTAATTTTTAAAATTTTAATTTAATAATTAAACTTTCAAATTGTTTTTGGAGACTTTCACTATTTCAACCTCAACCTATCCATCTAGAGAAGCCAAATCTCCCACTAGAACCATGTGCTTTCGTGACGAAAGAATTTGAAAAATCAAATTGTTTAATAATTTTGTTGGCCTTAACTTCACTCACACGAGGTTCCATCAACGCCACAACACGAGATTGATGTTGTCTTACAAAATCATGAAAATAACACTGAGATTCAAAGCTAGCAACGCCTTGACAATTTAAAAAAAGAAGCATTAATCATTATAATAACTATAAACAAAAACCAGCTAACCTTACTGGAGCGATGCAACATTTTTCTTATCCAGATGCATAGCATCGATTGTTTCATCTCTACTGCTCCTTCACTTCTTTATCATTTGAACTCTCAGGGTCAATTGTCGTTCTGCAAGGCCGCTTTTAAAGCAGCCTGCTGCGGCAATGTTTGCACCCATTCTAAAAGCAACGGTGGGGGTGAAAAACAGAACTTTGTCCGCCTTTTAACACAGCCCTTGCGGGAAGAGACCCTGTGTTTTTTTCAACCCGCTGCTCTTCCCACTCGACTTATTGGCTCTCTTCGTTCCCTCACCGTCCTTTGTGATCATCACCGCCAAATGACTTCCTAATCGAATACTCGACTTATGAGTAGCAACCAACGGAACCTGACCCTCTCTTAATGGAACTACCTTATCCTGTACCGATGCTGGACTTGGTATCGGAGTCCGAACCCCATCTACAACCCTCTTAACTCCATTGAGCCGACTCCGACTGCTTCACCTTGCGTTGGTGTGTGCTAGATAAATTAAAAATTAAACTAAAGATATATTCAAATCGACGATCTTTAAAAAATGTCAACAGAATTAAAATTAAATTAAAGATTGAAGTATATAATAAAAATTATATTTTAATTTAATAAAACGTATTCTAATTTTTTGTACAACATTTATGAGTATATGAATTATGTAACAATTTGAAGAATAGATCCAAAAAAAAGAAAAAGAAAAGAGAGAAGCGAATGCATGATACTGTATAAAAAAAGATTTGTAAATTGAGGCGTCATATGCTACGAATAAGACTAGTATTTTCGGTTTTACAAAAAGTGTAGACAATTGTTTGATGTTGGTAACAGAATTGAGGGCGATCTATGATACTTTAAAACATTATTGACGCAATCAAACTGTTAATGAAGGAAAATTGACAAGTGGAGATTAGACACGTGGTGAGGGAAAAGAATGGCACAGCTCATGTGTTGGCTGTGTTGAGCCGAGGAAAATCAATAGGAGAAAAATTTCTTCACCCAACCTCCACGTATAATCGTGTAGCTGGTGCAGAAAGGAGTCAATGGCTTGCTAGTTTATTTCTTTTTACTCTTTTCAATTCCAGAAAAAAAGTTTCGATCCTTACTTTGAATATGAGTAGTTTTGTTGTTGTCCCCTCGGTTTTTAGGACTCTATTCTGATTAATTCGGATCGATTCACGTCGCACATATAGTTTTGGTGAGTGAGTCTCTTAGTGAGGATTTTCTACATTCACAAAAA